>JAZDUH010000157.1:19982500-20292500 GCA_036419115.1 Scarus forsteni | reverse complement strand
AAAATGAAAAAAACGACTAAATAAAAAGTATTTTTTTTAAAAACAACACGCATTTGCACAACATGCAAAAATCATTTCCTCATTTGCCTTGCTAAAGGATTATGTTTTTGATATTACTTGAGTTTCACACGCTCTCTAGAATTGTCTGGTTATGAGACATTTATAAAATACAGTCCGTGTTTTCTGTTCTTTCTTTGTACAGCTGTCATATGTTGCTTATTTCAGCAAAGGATAAACATGTCGTTTTTGGTCCTGCATTTATTCTTGTTCATTAGAAAGTGTAAATTTAAAACACTTGGTGGTTTTGGCCTGGCTGCTTGTTCTGTTACCTCTTTCTAAAAAAAAAATAGATTTCAGGTAGAGCAAACACTGATGCCAGTGATTTTCCAGTATTTGGTAATATTGTAAAGATCTATCTATCTATTTTGCTGCCAACCCCTACAAATAAAGGTAAACGCACGCGCTGACGCAAGAGGAAACAACCTGAGCACGTGGACTTTTTTTTTTTTTTTTTTTTAAGAGAGCGTTTGCTATAAAAGCTCGCGCTCCCTGTCCGACAGCTTGCCGACCTGAAGACTGAGATCACGAACATGAAGCCTTTGGTCCTCCTGACGCTGCTCGGGTGTCTCGGTAAGGACTTCAACAAACTGTCTCACAGCTATGACATTTTAACAAAACTTCTACAAAGTCATAATTACCTTGTTTTTCCTTCTCTCCCTGCGTGTGCAGCGGCCGTGTTCGCGGTCCCCCCCTCCGGAGTGAAGTGGTGTGTGAAGTCCGATGCAGAGCTAAAAAAATGTCAGGCCCTGTCAAAAGTGTCTCCAGTGTTCTCCTGCGTGAGGAGAGTCGACTCACTAAACTGCATCACAGCCATCGAGGTGAGGAGAAAACTAAAACGTATTAGCAGAGGGGGCTTAAAGGGAGGGGAGGTCTGGAAGATTCCAAAGCCCAATGACTGATGGGGACCCCTAAAATAATTGCATTATCAAGTAATTACATTAACATTTTGTTTTAATTTGTAAAGATCACTTTTATACAGATACAAAATTATTTTATCTGCAACAAAAACAATAATCAGGCATCTCCTTAGTAGGATGCCATTAAAATAAAAAAGGGTATTTTGAGCATTGTTTTTTTTTACTGTCTTTTGATTTCTTTAAAACTATAGAAACTATGAAAACATGTAATAATTTTACTTGCAAGACAAGTGAACAACAGACCCGCTTACTTGGTGGTAAAATGAAGGGAGGTATAAAGGGAGGTAAAATAGGTAAAAACCAATCAATTAATTACTTTAGTTAAAAATGTTGGGCTAAAAATTTATGAAAGAAAATGAAATTAAAATGATATGAGATTCAAAGTCATAAAGAGGTAAAAAATAAAAATACCCCAAAATGATGCCCCACAGTCATAGTATTAAAGAAAGTGGTCTGACAGCATATGTTGACAATTTCCCCTGTTTTCAAAAAATGGTCTTTTTGATCACTAGTACATCAACTCTGTGTACGAACACAGAGTTGATGTACTAGATCAGTCCATTCATGCTCCTTGGGTATTTCTTCACTAAGCCATTAACCAGTCAAGGACTTTTTTACTTGCTGTTTGGAGTATCTCTAATAGATTTTTATTCTTCTCTCATAGTTCAAGTTCCTCTAGGTCTCCAACGTCCATAAGCTTAGATTCTAAAGGAAGTTTTGTTAAAAAATCAGTTACCAATATTTTATGAATTTGTAACCAAAATGAGATCACAGCAGGGCAACTCCAAAATATGTGAAAATATTTGCTTCCTTATTGATTCCACGTCTCCAACAATTAGTGTGACTGGAGTACAATTTCCTCTGCAGAGGTGTAATCAAATATAAACATTCTTTTTTTTAGATTATTTTCTTGGGATTTTTGTGCCTTTATTGATAGAAGAGAGAGACGGTGCATCGGCTTGTGAAAGGGGGCAAGAGAGAGGAGGGAAAGACACTCATGCAAACTGGCCACAGGCGGGATTCCAATCTAGTCTGGCAGAAGCATGTAAATGGGTCGTGCCTGGTTGCCAACCACTCCACCAAACCAGCACCCTTCATGTACTCTTTTAAACACTAAAGGATTTGATTCATGCCTTTGCTGTGCCAGATATCATTTTAAACTATGCGAGTCTCCCAAGGAAAAACATTACAGAGAAAAAAAAACATGTATGATCGGCAAAAGATAGAAATCTTTGCAGCAGGGGTGTCCAAACTATGGCCCGGGATCCACTTTGACCCACAGTTCACTTCTTTTGGCCAACAGCAAGTCCTGAAAATAACTGGAATTTGTCAAGATTAGAAGTCAAAGCTGGTGAAAAAAGGAAAAACTATTAGAGTTTTTAAAAGCAGCATGGATGGCCCTCATTTGCCTTCATTTTTTCTCTCTGCTTTGAGGTCTGATTTACAAAGAATACTGTGATAACCAGCTTCAAGCAGTATTACCCCTATCAAGTTTGGCAGTTTTGCACAGATTACTCTTGTTTTGAGTCTAAAGGTGGAAACCCCGCATCAGTGTCCATTCTCTGCTGCATGTAGGGGTCAATGCAGTGGTAACCAGGGATGAATCTGGAATCTGATAGGCCACCCCAAAATCTTTGACAGTGATAGACTGTCCTATTAAGCCATCAGTAAAAAGCTGTCATGTAGGCTGTTGCTTTTCTCTAAGCATTTTCAATAGTTAAGCCTATCTTGACCTACTTTGTATTAGTTTTATTAACTTTAATACACTAAAGAAAGGCATACATGCATTAATATTATACAGAAGTGACCCTATCATCCTTACAAATTATGTATGCAGTACTCTGTTTAAAGTTCAGAGATTGGGGTGTTGTTTTAGCAGAGTAAGTAGCAACCAGGCACATCCCATATACATACTTCTGCCGGCCCGGGTTCGAATCCAGCCTGTGGCCAGTTTGCAAAGTGTCTTCCCCTGCTCTCTCTCCCCCTTTCACAAACATATCCACTGTCATTCTCTCCTATCAATAAAGGCACAAAAAATACATTTAAAAAAACAGAGATTCATAAGGACTGGTAAAACAATAAATAAGAACATTTAATCAGTGTCCATTCTCTGCTATGTAGGGGTCAATGCAGTGGTAACCAGGGCTGAATCTGGAATCTGATAGGCCACCCCAAAATCTTTGACAGTGATAGACTGTCCTATTAAGCCATCAGTAAAAAGCTGTCATGTAGGCTGTTGCCTCTAGCATTTTCAATAGTCCTATCTTGACCTAGCTTTGTATTAGTTTTATTAACTTTTTGAATACACTAAAGAAAGGCATACATGCATTAGAAGAAGAAGTGACCCTATCATCCTTACAAATTATGTATGCAGTACTCTGTTTAAAGTTCAGAGATTGGGGTGTTGTTTTAGCAGAGTAAGTAGCAACCAGGCACATCCCATATCCATACTTCTTGGTCAATCCAGCCAAGCCAGTTTGCAACAAGTGTCTTCCATAATGGCCTTTCACAAACATATCCACTGTCATTCTCTCCTATCAATGAAGGCACAAAAAATGACTTGTACTGAGGGCAGAAATGCTTTACAGGCATCCTAGTCTGGCATAGTGAAAAGGAGAAACAAGCATGATATGTCCTCTTTAAGATGGTCTAAATGCCAGAAACTTCTATCTGGTAATTCACCTTTAGTTCCATAATTTCATCTTTAGAGTGTTTTCCACAGTTTGAAGCTGATTTGTGCCTTCAAACAGAAAAAATGACTATATTAATATAAGTGTTCTTTTAGAGGATGTATTTCATCTTATTTTTTGTATCAATTTGTTCTACAGATGCTTAGTTTGTGAAACTGTGCAGAGTTGGTGAGACACAAGGATCTAATCTGAAATCTTGTCATGTGGCCAAAATTTTCTGGCAGCACCCTTGCTCATTAGGCTGTACATCATGAGCTGTTGTAGGTTGGGGGTGCTTTGCTCCAACAGAGATTGCAAAGACCCAGTCAAGAGTTTTTAATCCTTTGTCCAAACATGTAATTTCACTGAATAAGGCTTTGACCCTTAAGTGTTACATTTTTATTATAAAGTAAAAATGAAATAAGCTGAGACTTGAGTTTTACTTGTGGAAGTTGTTACATGTTTAGTCAGCCTTGTGCCAGCTTCACTAGAAAGAACAATTTTAAGCATGTCAATGTAGCCACAGTAAACATTAGAGTATAGCCCTTGTAAGACAAAGCCACATCCACTTCTTGAGAGGGGCATAATCATGTACAGCTCATGAGTTTTTACTCTAAAACAGTTAGTTTTGAGCAGGGCTGAAACAGATGGGTTCATCAGCATCTTATTTCTCTTATTATTATTATTATTTTAATTTAAAGAACATGTCATTTTGGGACATCAGAGTCCAGTGTAGGCTTGATCTTTTAGTGTAAAATGTGGCAATTATAAACTACTTTTCTTTTCACAGACTAGACATAGTATTTCCTTATGATGGAAATAAATCCAACCAACTTTTTAGCTTTTTTTTTTTTTAATACATCAGTTAATGATTCCTTAGATAGCATTTAAATAAAATCAATCAATGATTCATATGAATGAGGTGTTTTGAAGTTCAGGTCTGTTTAGAGTGCATCATGTATTTATGAATTTGCACCTAATATCAAACACAAAACTATATATTACATGACTGCAGAAGATAAAACACACAAAAATCCTCTTAAATGCTTCAAAATAAATTCTTATGTAAATAAAATGTGTGGCAGTTATGCCCAAAATTGATTATTTTATATTACTGTAGCTTTGTTCTAACAAAGTTGGATGCAAACAAATATTTTCTTTGAGCTATTTGTTGAATTATAATGTTATTTGTAAGGCTGGTGAAGCAGATGCCATCACTTTGGATGGGGGGGACATCTACACGGCTGGGCTGAACAACTACAACCTGGCGCCCATCATAGCTGAGGATTACGGCCCCGGTGAGTTGACTAATTAGTAGAAATGCAATTTAATGAAACTAACCAGAGACAGAGGATTTGTGGCATTTGCATGACTATACATGATTTTGTTTTTTTTGTCTGTTGTTTTTAATAAATTAAGGTTCTGATACCTGCTACTATGCTGTTGCTGTTGTGAAGACAACCAGCACTTTCAAGTTCAGTGAGCTCGGAGGAAAGAGGTCCTGTCACACTGGTTTGGGTAAATCTGCGGGCTGGAACATCCCCATAGGAACCCTGTTGTCCATGAATTTGATTCAGTGGGAAGGTATTGAGGACAAACCTTTGGAGGAGGGTGAGTTACACTTACCGTGAAGCACATTTCTCTGGCTTAATTTATGCACACTTAGTTTGGGAATTTTTGCCTTCAAATAAAATCCCACACTTTTTCCTCAAAAACTCAACTGATTACTCATCAATGTTGGTGGATATTTAAAATCTGTCTACAAATAGTCAGAAGGCTGTTGGGAAACATTATCCGCCACCAGCAGAACGTTTCTCTCCACATAAAGGGATAGTTCAACATTAATGGAGTTTGGTTGTATCAGGTACTTTACAGCGGTCAGTGAAGTGGCCTAAAAGGCTCCCAGTAGTGCTACATCTGAACAAGCTAAGGTACACTGCTGTTTTTAAGTAGATATTTTGTGAAATTTTGTGAGTTTTATGTAAAAATGGGCCATGAAACTATGTTGGATCAAGGGGGACATTTTTTTGAGTGCTTCATTTGTCCTCATTATGAGTAAAAAGTGACTAAGACAAAGACCTTCCTTTGACTGTCCATGCTCGTACTTAACCATTATCAGGCTTTACCTTTCACCTGCAAGCCCATACCCATGAGCCTCCCTGATAAAGCACTGAAATTTTTCACCCAGTCGTACATTCTACCCAACATAGATGCGTTTCTTGTTCATTGAGTTAAACTCACACTTTTACAAAAAATAAATGCACCCATTAATAGCAGTGTACCTTACCGCTCATATGAGCTTGCTCTCCTTAAAGGTACACTGCTGCTGGGGGCCTTTTCAGCCCCTGTACTGACCATTGTGAGGTACCTGATACAACCCAACTTTAAAAATACTGAACTATCCCTTTAAGATATGTCAACCTGTGTTGATCATAACAAAATAAACCCAGTGAATGTACTTTAGCTAGGATTTTGATGGTCTCTTAATGATGGTTAATGTGGGCTGATGTACATGGATGAGCTGTATCTCACCTGAGCTGCAGCTGTATGCAGACAAAAGAAGGAGAAGGATTTCTCCTGATCTCCTTCTGTTAATTTCTGTTTTATTAGATATGAACCTTAAAAGTCTAAACGTCCTGATTATATTGAGTAATTGCTTTTTCAGCGGTGAGCGAATTCTTCTCTGCCAGCTGTGCCCCAGGCGCCAAGCAAGGCAGCAAACTGTGTAAGCAGTGTAGGGGCGACTGTTCAAGGTCCCACGATGAGCCTTACTATGACTACGCCGGAGCTTTCAGGTTAGTACCAGCCTACTCACTTATTCTGTTCAGTCTTGATTTTATTCATTCATCTCTGTGCTTGTATTTTCCAAATAAAATTAGCTGGCATAGCTGAGTATGTATCTTTTATTAGTAATTTTTTAATATTATAATAATTTTTTAATGTTATTTAATGCTCTCCGACCTCTTCTTTTTGTGGAAATGTTACAGTTACATGTATCTAAAAAGACATTTGTTCATTTTGGTGTAGCTCTATATACATTATGCCTGTGACATAAAGTAACAGTGTGTTTGTTATAGGTGTCTGACTGAGGATGCTGGAGATGTTGCTTTTGTGAAGCATCTCACCGTACCAGGTCAGTGTCACTCGTTATTTATTCTAATATGTATGTAGTTTAGTCATTTTTCTTTTACACTTGTGTGAAGAGACTAAAAAGTAAAAACATCATACAAATCTGGGTTTCTTATATTTCAATTTTGATATTTAAAATTTACCTAAACCATCTTCAGTCATGCTGGGGGCCATTATCACAAAATGATTGCAAGATGGCAGCATCTTCATCACATCTACCTCCACTTTAAATAAGATAATAAAAACATAGATAGTAAAACTGTGAAGAAAATCCACAGAATATTCAAAGCATGGGTAAAATGGTGGCAGCTCAGGGACCACGTGAGGCCCCCCTTCCTTGTTCAATGTGTTATTTCAGAATTGAAAACAACAGAAAATCTGAATTAAACATGAAGAAATTTGCTGTTCTCTTTTTTGTGAAAATATTTATACGAAACAATACCAAGGACACAAACATGAAATATATGTAAAATACCTTTGAACATCTTGTCAACCCTGCGTGCTCATCATTTTCAGGCATGGGGGTGCTTTTTGTTAGAGGGCAGCAGTAGGAATGGGAAACAGAGATGTGCTAACCCTGGTCAAAACAGACTTGTTTTGAATGTTGAAGGTAAAATGAACTGAGAGATAAATAAGTGGATTGGTGCAGCAACTGCTGTGCTGCAGACTCTGTACTGAACTGTTGTGGTAAAAAGCAAGTCCTGCTGGAAGGCCAAGCTTTCACTTTACAGCTATATTTTTTTTCCAACCCTGCCTATAGTCATAAGCTGCCATTGGGACATGCCGCCAAATAAGTTAAAGAAGATGGATGGATGGATATTGTTTTTTTTAATGATCAACTTTTTTGTATCTAATTTTTAACGTAAAAAGAAAATAGACCTATAACAAAAACAACAGTGCCAAAAAAGTACGCAAAACATTAAATAAACTGAAAAAATAAGTAAATAAATCCTATGGTCAACTCATACCCCCACCCCTTGACCTGAGCCTCTTCACAGTTTTCACAGGACACAAGAGTTTAAGTATCGTCACAAATTCCATCCATATAGATAGAGATGGGAAATGTTTGTATAGACATTCCTTGATCAAATCTGCCAACACTAGCCATGCTAGAATAGCCTCTGTACAAGCATTGTGCATTTTTGCCACTGATAACTCCATATTGACAATGCCAGCGTAGGTGTTGGATGGATCTAGTTAATTTTCTGTTCATTGCATTGAGAAAGGAGCTTAAGTAACATTTCTTGTGTTAAATAAGTTCAACATACGTTTTTGCATATGGGTGTGTGTAAATGTTGATGAAATAAGTCCTGATTAAAGTTATATTGTTATTACATTTGTTAAATTGTGAGTTGTTATTGGAGTCTTACGATGTTTTAAATTTGCTCCTTATCATATAGAAAAAAAGAATTTGGCCCACTCCCAATCACAAATAAACCCTAGCACTATTTTTAATACATTTACTTTTTTTCATTGAACATGAACATCTTTTTGATAGCCTCAGACTTTGACCCCAGAATTGTCAGGGAGACAGGACAGTGTCTGATGAAAAACTGGGTGATCTGAGGGTGTAAACCATGAAAATGTCTCCTGTTGCACACTTTCAGAATCTGAATATGCAAACTATAAGCTGCTGTGCAAGGATGACACCACAGATCTCATCAGCAACTATCAGAACTGCCATCTGGCCAAAGTGCCCGCTCATGCTGTTGTCACCCGCAAGGATCCAGGCCTGGCTGAATTTATCTGGGACAGCCTCAATTCTACGGTAGGATTCCAGCTTGTTCACTCTTCTGGAAACCACAGCAGGTGGGAAATGATACTTCAAGATAAAACTTATTTTCTTTTCATTGGTCTAAAATGACCCATTGTTTATTAGCTAGTGCACTGTCATTTATAACTGTCCTTTTCTGACTGCAGTTAAACAATGGCAGCATTCACATAGTTGCACAGCTCCATCATTAATAACCTCTCATAGGAAGAGCAAGTCTTACAGTTCTGCACACACAGAATAAGCAAGTACTCTTGCCTTTTACGCACTGACTGTATCAGACTCTCCGTGCACTGACAGCCTCTAAACTCGCTGTCAGTACATACAGAGTGTGATGAAGTCAGCTCTGACTGACAGACTGATTAAGGCTATGAAGGTTTTTCTAGCCAGGTGAAATGACCTCCTCCACGATGTATTAAGAGCGCAAAACAGATAGGGGTTTACTTTCCGCGTCTATCT
This sequence comes from Scarus forsteni, assembly GCA_036419115.1. NCBI lineage: Eukaryota > Metazoa > Chordata > Actinopteri > Labriformes > Labridae > Scarus > Scarus forsteni. Next base: position 20,283,495 of record JAZDUH010000157.1, on the reverse strand, counting down.
GCATAAGTATGACAGCACACTGAATTGTCCCTCTTGTTCCAGTCCATTATAATGACACACAGCACCAAATCTTTCTGTTTTTCATCAAAAAATGCAGTCACTGATGGAAAAATATTGGGCTAATGCAGCCCTCTGTGTGTAACGTTGTGCTTTTTTTTGCACCTGCTTTTCAACCTTGCTAAATTTAGATGCAAAACACAGCAATCAGTTGCGGCTTTGATAAATCACATTGCAGTTTTGCGTGCACTCAAATCAATCAAGTTCGCACATGTTTTTATACACGCAAACCTTTAGTAGATCAGGCCCTAAGAGTACCCTTTAAGCTTTTCTCCTTACCTGCTTCTTGCTCCACCTGTTCAGCTATACTAGACGTAAAAAATAAAAATGATTAGAGATAATTCGTTTTCACAATTAAACAATATTTGAACAACAAACCTGAACAGTAAATGAGTGTACTTTATGTGTTTTCAGAGTTTCAAACTCTTCTCTTCTACGGCCTATTCAGCCAAAAACCTGATGTTCAAGGACTCCACTGTCAAACTGGTGAAGGTGCCACCAAACACAGACTCATTCCTGTATTTGGGTGCTGAATACATGAGCATCATCCGTTCTCTGAAGAAAGGTATCTATAAATGAAGACACATTTAAAGGGAACCTTGTATATGAAGAGACGTTGTTTATTAGCACCACTGTGTGTGAGGGGATACATTGTAACTTTAATATCACTGCCCAGAGTGCTTTGCATGTCAGCTTCCATGGGAATTTATTTTAAAGTATTCTCGATATGTAGAACTCAAATCTGTTTTCATACAAAGAGATGCTCATGTTGGTCCTGTTAGGTAATCTATTAATGTATTTTCTTAATTGTCAGATGGCAGACTGCTCATTTTTTTTGCTTTAAACTTTACTTTACAGAGCAGACATCTCCCACAACATCAGACGCCATCAGATGGTGTGCTGTGGGTCATGCAGAGACAGCCAAGTGTGACATGTGGAATGTCTACTCTGTTGGACCGAACGGCAACGCTGCAATTGAATGTGTGAAAGCAGAAACAACTGAAGATTGCCTGAAGAAAATAATGGTAAGTGTCTCTTTCATAACAACATGTGAATGTGGTTTCATTTTGGATTGTCTTTGGTTATTTGTACTTTTCATATTCTGCTGTCTTGTTCATTGTGCAGCGCAAAGAGGCTGATGCAATAGCAGTTGATGGTGGGCAGGTGTACACAGCTGGAAAGTGCGGTCTGGTTCCTGTACTGGCAGAGCAGTATGATGCAAGTATGTAAAATAAATAGCACAAAAACCATCATACTAAATGATTCTTTTAAATTCTCATCAGTAAAATTTGAATATTTGCATCTCTCCTCAGCACAGTGTCGTGATGGCGGAGGTAAGAAACCTTGCTGTACAGCACCTCTGGCAGGGATGAACAATATTATCAAAGTGATGACAGTAACAACAGATAATTGATTAAACCACTGATGACTTGTTCGGCAGATATGAATACAGTTCTGATTATATCCTGCTATGTCTGCCGTTCAGTTTTGCCTCTTACACTTACTGACTGCTTAGTAAGATACACTTTGAGAGGTGCTCGAAACTTTCTTTCGAGATATGGATCTATATTGACACGAGAGCACAATGCAGTTGCTGCAGATTCGTCAACTGCACATTAATGATGTTTATCTTGTGCTCTATCACATCCAACTGCACATTAATGATGTTTATCTTGTGCTCTATCACATCCAACTGCACATTAATGATGTTTATCTTGTGTTCTGTCACATCCAAAAAACTGCTCTGTGGGATTAAGGTCAAGGGACCAGAGTACCCATCAGAAGGTCTTGGGTGACTTAAATCACATTTCTTCCCCACTCTGATACTTGATTACTGCAGGTCACTTTGAGCATGTCTATGTCCCTAAATGGATTAAGTTGCTGCCATATGATTGGTTTAACTATTTGTATCAACAAGCAGTTGGACAGGTGCCTACTAAAGTGACAGATAAATGTATATTTGCATTTATGTAGCTGTAATTCTGGTATGTGTTTGAGCAACCAATAGTGCTGCACCCCATACCATTGCAGTTAAGAACACATTTTCTAGGGTACCAATAGCCTAAATCTGAGACACCAGAAAGAAATATCAAAATGTTCATTTGAGTTATTCAACAGGAAAGCCTCAGTGAGATGACAAATCTCATATACAAGAGAGTCCTGGCCAAGACGAGCAGCAGAATAAGATACAGAAATAAAACAATTACTCTATTAATATACTATTCAGGGTATATTTCACTAATTCATCCGGACAACAGCCCACAGAAAGTGCTTGGAAAGGTCAGAACCTTTTAAATACATATCTAGAAGGTAAGTGGGTAGTCATTCTGTTAATCAGGCAACCTCTGCAGGCCCAGAGTAAAGTAAGTAATACCAACCAATTCATACAGCACACTATCACCAAAAAAATGCAATGAACACTAATGGCACCCATGCTAATTTTTGGACAAGTAGGCTGCTTGTACAAAAATGAGCATGGATGCCATTAGTGTTCATTGTTACAGGCATACAGATGCTTCTTGCTGCTGTCCCCCTTGTTGCTCTTGCCTCTTTCACCCTGAGGGATTCTTACTGAGTAGTACCCCTGTAGATTGAGCTGAATCATTCCATCTTGAAGCTTTTCAAGAATAATCTGCCAGATTATAGACGTTAAATCTGGTGGTTCCAACAACCCTCCACTGGTCTAGAGTCCAGTGGCGGCGTGCTTTACACCACTGCATCTAACGCTTTGCATTGCACTTCGTGATGTATGGCTTGGATCCAGTTGCTTGGCCATGGAAACCCATCCATGAAGCTCTCTGCACTGTTCTTGAGCTAATCTGAAGGCCACATGAAGTTTGGACGTCTGTAGCGATTGACTCTGCCGAAAGTTGGCGACCTCTTCGCACTATGCGCCTCAGCCTCCGTTGACCCCTCTCTGTCAGTTTACATGGCCTACCACTTCGTGACTGAGTTGCTGTTGTTCCCAAACTCTTCCATTTTCTTATATTAAAGCTGACAGTTGACTGTGGAATATTTAGGAGTTAGAAAATTTCACGACTCTGTTTGTTGCACAGGTGGCATCCTATCACAGTTCCACGCTGGAATTCACTGAGCTCCTGAGAGCGACACATTCTTTCACAAATGTTTGTAAAAGCAGTCTGCATGCCTAGGTGCTTGATTTTATACACCTGTGGCCATGGAAGTGATTGGAACACCTGATTCTGATTATTTGGATGGGTGAGCGAATACTTTTGGCAATATAGTGTAGATTCTTCCTCTGTCCAATAAAGGCATTAAAAGCCTTTCTTTGGTAAGAGGTGTAAAAATTATAATAAATACATAATTAGATTTTCTTATTTTTGGTGTCTAATGCCAACATTGGAAAAATACTTAACCTTTATGGTATGATGATAATTAGGTTTTTTTTCACTCCTGCTTCTGAAACAAATAGACTGTCACATCAAAAGGTTATTTCTAACATGGTAGAGGCGTGTGTTCTACAAAAACTGTGATTGATATTTGTGTGTGCAAAAACAGTTTTGGAATTATTGGCATTGACAATTTTTGCATTAATTTTAAAAGAGTGCATCACTAATTCCTTTACTTTCTAGCTATCTAAATCTGCTATCACTCAATTTGGCTGTTGGTATTTTCCAATATTTACAGTAGAAGATTCCTGAACATTTGCTCCTTAGCAGCTTTGTGATTAACGTAGATCAACTTCTCGTTATCTCAAAGTGAGCTTGCCTGTTGTGCGCTTACCGTCTAAATGTTGTGTATCAGCATTTGAGCTCTGAAGTGTGTAAATTAAAGAGTTCATTTTCTTATCTTAGTAATGAACTGCTACTTGAATTACACTTTTTGGAAATGTTCCCACATCAAACATCTATGAATACATGTTTGTGTTCCATCACAAGTCAAACCTTTGAAGAAATTTTGAATCAACACAAATATTAAACCTCTTTTCTCTTGTAGATGCTTCCTCCTACTATGCCGTCGCTGTTGTAAAGAGGAATTCAGGTGTGACATGGGACACCCTGAAGGGTAAGAAGTCTTGTCACACTGGTGTTGGAAGAACTGCTGGCTGGAACATCCCCTTGGGTCAAATTCACAGTAAAACCGGAGAATGCGACTTCTGTATGTAACAAATACACATCAATGGGTCATACTTATGGCAGATAACTTCTCTTCTACCAAAGACATGTGTTCCTGACAACATCTCCTTTGCTCCTTAGCCAAATTTTTCAACAGCAGCTGTGCCCCTGGATCAGATCCTGAATCCAATTTGTGCCTACAGTGCGCTGGCAGCGGTAAATCTGTGGGAGATGAGTACAAGTGTAAAGCCAGTGCAGAGGAGAAGTATTATGGCTACGCTGGAGCCTTCAGGTAAGACTTAAAAGGGCAGTTATACAATACATTAATAATATGAGGATGTACAATAGTGGTTTTTGGTGATCAATAAGGATATGCACTTTCTTTTTTACTACAACGTACCTGCTATATTGTGTCTATGTATATTTCTATTACTTTCAGATAAAAAGATGTAAAAGACAAACATTTAAATCTAAAGCAATAATTGTATTCTTTTTCAAAAAAAGATATTCAGTGAAATAAGATGTGCTTATTCTTCCTTTGATAACAAGAACACTTGACCTAATGCATTTTTAAAGCAAAAGCATGCTTCGTCTGCCTTTTTTGGCCTTTTAGACAACCTGCTGATAGATGATGAGCTCTGGTGCATTAAAGGTCTTGAATTTGATGACAGATACTTATAGATAGGAATAAGGTTTGTAAATTATCTTTATATATTGCTTTGTGATAGACCGCAACCTGTCAATTTTGACACAAGGCATGACGATATTTGTTCAGCTTCTTTTTTGAAACATGACCAAAGTTCTTGTTTTTAATATGCATGTTTTAATATCACTGCAGATGTCTTGTTGAAGGTGCTGGAGATGTTGCATTCATCAAACACACCACAGTTGCTGAAAACAGTGATGGTAAGACACAAACATTTAATTTCATGTTTGTTACCAGTGCTATTTTATAAATCTAAAGTTAACTAAATGTGCTACCCTGTACCTTTAAAGGCCAAGGTCCTGAGTGGGCCAGAGTTTTGAACTCTGGGGACTATGAGCTGATCTGCCCTGGCGACGTAAGTCACGCTGCAGTCACTGACTACGTGACTTGTCATCTTGCCCGTGTGCCCGCACACGCTGTGGTGACTCGTCCAGAGAGCCACACGACTGTGGTCGCCACTCTCAAAGACCAGATGGTTAGTGATCCTTTATTTCAAATGTTTTACTCTGCACTGTTTTGTCTGCATTGAAATAACTCAAACTTTTTGATAATGTCTTTAACTTAAGAATATGTTTTTGCCTGGCTCTGTCAGATTTTGCTTTGCAGCCTTTGTATTAAAAATGAAGGTTGTTTTTATTCTATGAAGCACAAACAGCAAAGTACCTGAAATACGCTTTTTAATTCCCCACTGCTGTTGTCAGTGGGTTACAATGCACTTGATCCAATCGTTACCTAAAAGAAGGGAATTATGTTTTTCAAGTGTTTGTGAGATTGTCAACAGGATAAATCAAAAAGTTCTCAACAGATTTTGATGACATTTTCAGTGAATGTTGGTCAAGGCACAAGGAAGAAGTGGTTTGATTTGTTTATGGATTCAAATATGACAGGATATGCGTCCAGGATATTTTTGAAAAGACCTGTTAACATTCCAAGAATTGGTAATTTTCCACATTTTTGCTCATAACTCCATGAGTTCTCAGTGGAGTTTGATCACATTTTCAGGATATGTTGGTGATGACATGAGAGAAATTGATTAGATTCACATGATGATCCGAATCGAAATGTGGGTGGAGGACATTTTTTTCGTACATGTTAACAGAGCGGGATAAGGCAGTTCTCCACATATTTTACAGTAACTCACCTGAAAATGTTGGAAATGCTTTAGAGCAGGTTTGAGCTGGCTGAGCACTTCTAATTGTGTTGGAGGATTATCTTAGAGACATAACAGTAACTCAGAGTAAAACAAAACATTTCTTTCAGTGAGGAAGATTCTAGTTACAGTTGTGGCATGATGATTAAAAGGCATTAAAAAAATCAAAGAAATGTATATTATGGATTCTTTTTTTTTTTTTTATTTCAGGGAAAAATTAATCAGCTTCACTTGCACGAGCCTCTGCCCTCTCTTTGCTCGTGTTGTGTTCTAACTTTGATGTGGTGGTTTCGACATTTCTAACTCACACTTCCCTGTCTGACTTTTTAGGCTAAGTTTGGTACCTCATCTCAAAGTCCATTCAAACTGTTCCATTCAGAAGGTGGCAAAAACCTCCTCTTCAAAGACTCCACCAAGTGTTTCTATGAGGTTCCACCTGGAACAAGCTTCAGCCAGTTTTTGAAAGAAGAGTACATGGACGCCATTACCTCTCTCAGACAGTGTGATGGTTCCACTCCAGGTTTGTACAAATGTAGTGTGGGCTGTGTGTAGATTCACAAGACAAGAGATAAACAAATTGACCGAAGATTTGATGCATTGAAGCTGATAGATAGATAGATAGATAGATAGATAGATAGATAGATAGATAGATGCTGCATTGATTAAGGAAGATTCAAGCATCGCCATATATTTACACTTAGCAATCTTTAAATATCTGTCTTTCTTTAACAGATCTGGAGAAATCTTGCACTTTTCATTCCTGCCAGCAAAAAAATTAGCTGCGACCATGGACCTTGAGGCTCCTACCCCCACTCTCCATGATTCAAGCACCTTACCCACATTTCCCACAGTCATCTCAGAAATTGCATGTTGCTTTTTCCTGTTCATCTTGTTGTAAACTCTCATCCAAGTAGAGCAAGCATAACATTTTACTCACAAACCCCTCAAATCAGCAGTTCTAAAACCAGCCATGGCTCCTGTCCCTTTATCAATGCTTTGCCTTTGTCATTGATTCAACTCTGTTTTTGTTTTTTTAAGTGACTTTTCCCAAATAAAGCTTTTAAATGATCTTTTGTGCCTGTTTTTTTTTTTTTGAAAATCAGTGCATTTGCAGTTGTTTTATGTTGAAGAGAGAACATTTCAATAGACAGTGTCATCATTCTTGCTTTTTCTCTTGTGTTTTTTAAAGGTTAAGAACAAAAAGAGCTGAGCAAAAAGCACAATTTAAAACAAACAGGCATACAAATATACACAAACGGCATAATAAACCCCAGCAATATAACAACTTAAGAGAGCATAAGTGTTTCTGGTGTCTCTCAGACCAGTGGTGCTCATGGACAGGATACATTTCGAGGAACACAAGGGGAACTTGAAACCCAAAAAATGGGCTAAAAAAAATCCTGACAGCCATCCATGGTCGAAAAAACTTAAAACTCACATGGCCAGAAACACTGAAGAACACAGCAACACCCAGTAGACCCACTACCTCACTACCTCAATAAGGTACAAGCCGTCACGAGCCTGCATAGTCTCAATGTCCTCAGCTCCACAAATCAAAGGCCTCAAGACGATATAGGGGCACAGCAACATAGAATGAGACCATGAGTACAAAAGACAAAAGTATTTTTCTTTTTTTTTAAAGCATTAAGAAAGAAAAGACAATAAAAGGGGTGGAAGCTAACAAGGTTTTTTAAAGAGATCAAAAATAAGGTTAAGAAGAGTAAAAGTACAGATGTACATACGAAACAATAGGCAGAAAGTGAAGCCATGAAGCATGAAATAAAATGGGAACTAAAATGAAGTTATGTCATTAATGCAAAAATAAAAAAATAACAAAAGCTTACAACAGAGACAAGAGCTAAAAGTAATAGAAGCTAAAATGATAAGAGCAATAAGGAAATATTTGGCAAAAAAAGACAGAAAAACAGAAGATCAAATGAGAAAGACATCACATGTAAGCAAGTCTGTTCAGGTTTTTATAAGTGAATGATTCTGCATGTATTTGAAAGTTTGCAAATCTTATAACAATAACTACTTTTATAAATTACTTCTAATAGACACTACTTTAGAGGGTTGACCCCAAATGACTCAAAGTTGTTCCCAGAATCATGTTTCAGACATCTGGCTCAGAAAAACTGACGTGTTATATCAGTGGGATTATTTACTCAGTGGACTGACCCCATCCTGATCATTATTGGCAGTGTCATGTCTTAGGCAATAAACAAACAATTTGTCATCAACGGGGACTTTGTCATGTCCAAAACAAACCCACGTTTAGTCCACAGGCAAAAAATTAACTTTGGGACAAAAGGATTTGGTAAGTTCATCGTGAATGAGCGGTCTTCTGAGGACTGCACCACCTCAGTGGTAGAAACTAACTTAAGGGAATTAACCATAATCAAAAGCCTCACATTCTATGTATCTACCAAACAAGGGCAGTAAATGTTTTCAGATAGATAGATGGATAGATAGATTTCGCTGTAATAAGATTATTTTTAGTCATTTGTTAATGTAGGGGATTACAATCTCTGATGCAGTGATTAGGGCTGCTCGATTATGTCAAATTCATGATCTCAATTATGTCTTTTTTTCCAATAAAATTCAAATTTAAAGGAAAAAAGACTAAAAAAATTATGAAAGCTGGAAAAAGCGAAAAGTGCAACAGGTCATGTGGCACAGTGATCTTCAGAACTTTATTACTATGTTGTTGGTTTTTTTTAATTGGGAGAGACAATAACTATAATCAAGATTCAGATTTGATTTCCCTGCTATGCCAGTGATATTTTTACATTTACAGTACTACTCAGTTTATTAAGTTACCTCCTGTCTTAGGGCTGTTACCAACAAAAACAGTATGTGCACCGACTGTTAAAAAGTTTAACACACAACTCCAAAAGGTGAATTTTTAAAATTCAATGACAAATACTAATAATTCAGTGATGTGCTTATAATCCTGGTTTTCAACCTTACAAAATGGATCATGGATTCAAGCTATGCATTACAAAAGGAATAACAACGTTTCTGTCTTTGACAGACAAATGACAATTTAGAGACTTGGATATTTTAAAGAAAGAGGAGTCTTGGAAAAGCAGATTTTTATAGATATCTTCAGGTTAAAATAAAATGTTGATCATAATTTTAGAACTAAATCACACCTTGATGATTCAATGCTGAAATTGTTTATTTGTGCTTGCCAGAACTGTTCAAACAAGGGAATTATTTAACTCTGCATTATTCTTTTGCAAAATGAGTTACAATAGAATATATCAAAAAGAAACAGGAGAGAGTACATGGTCTTTCAATAAAGCTAGTCAAATATGTGGAATTATGTGTGCAGATGCACAAATTATCAGGTGTGGTGAGAATTTAGATGAAAGTGCTGCATTTGTTTTTTGTAACTCCGAAGCAGAAAGCATATTTTGCAGGAGGAAACACCAAATGTTGGAGGCAGAGCGGGTCTCAGGAGGTCAAACACTGACACATTTTCTGGGATAGAATCATTTTGGTAAGAATTTCATCAAGCATTAAAATCAATTGTTGAAATAGACATACCTCGACAGTTTGCCGCCACTTTATTTTTAGGAAATCATAGTTTCAGATAAGAAATTGAGATAAATGGTTTTCTCAGAAGTTTAATTTCTTCTGATTTCTTTTCTCTTCTTAAACTGTCATTCCGAGGCCAGTGGCAAGTGGCTGTTGATGTTTTTAATGCTCTCAATGTTATGATATCCCTTGTTTTAACTCTGTAAAGTAATATATATTGCTTTATGTATGAATGGGTCTATATAAATAAAGTTGCTTTCCCTGCTGTCGTTCTTGTGTAAAACTCATTTAAAAGTTAGGATTACAGCACAAAAAGAAAATATAATGAATGATTTAAAGAAGTGAACTCGTGGCAATCAATAGACATGTAAAAGAAAAGGCCTTGTCCAGGGTTTGGGCCGCCTAATGAATATTTGCATGAGTGTGTGGAGTACAATGTTGTAATGAAATAATGATGACAGTTATGAATCGGTTCCTTTTCTTAAATGTAATGTTAGTATAACTTTGGAGTTCAGAGTGTCAAACATTAAATAAGAGTGTGGCCTTTTTGGAAGCGATGATAAGTAGATGAGGGTACTGAAATTTTGGACCACCTTAAAAGATATTGGGCCTGATACAAAACCAGCTCTACACATCTTTACAACCAAGTATCTATCAAGGCAATAACTAATTCAATAAATACAATGACATGATAACATAACTGGGGATTTTTTTTTTAATTACAGCCAAATTGCAATATTCAGAGACAAAAATTAGCTTAAAACAATTGAGGAGGTACTTCTGGAATGAGAATTAAACAATACAGTGGTCAATTATACGATGCTCTATGAATATCTTTCTGGCATTTAATTTGTTTATATACCGTGTAATCAGTTTGTGTGATGAACTAACTCATTTTACATGACATTTGACATTTCTATGTCCAACAAAAGGCATAAAAGGAACTTAAACAGTAAACCAGAGTCAAATTCCTTGTATGTCTGTTATACCTGGGCAATAAAAATTCTGATAAATTCTTTACTAAATTTTCCATAAAGCCTTATTTTTAACAGAAGTCGTTATTGGGAGTTTTTCCAAGCAAAAGATGCCTGTATTTTACTTTTATCCAGAGGAAAGAAGAAAAACATTATTGTTTTGTAAAAGAAAGTGTGAAGAAATGTTCAAAGGTCCCAGTATTGACATTTAAAGTCTTTAAAGATGTTGGCTTTACATTATAAGATTTTCACTTAATTTTACCCCATTAACATGACCACTTTAAGGAATAAACCATTTTTGTATTTGGAAAAATAAACAGTGAAAAGAAATCACCAACGGAAAAATGTTGATATTTTAATATTTTTCGAGGCCCTATTATTCATGAGGCCTTGAAATCTTCCTAATTTTGACCTATTGTACAACTCTCCGAATTCTTTTGTCAATGAAAGCTACCCATCCGTGCCTGTAAAGTGTACGTGAACGTGTTTCTGCTCCAGTATCACATGATCAAGGAAACGGCATCAAATTTTAATTTTCCCGGAAGTTGCCCATGCGATCTGGAGGCATTGCTGTGACCGGCTCCACAGAGCAGAAACATCGCATTATGGCCTCTCTCTGAGCTCCTGATGCGACAGCTCTGTTCACACCTCACTGGCAATCCGTTACCATCGACGCCTTGATCATGGACCCCCGGTCCAGAGGCTTTTTTCGGGGCCATCGGAGTTGTCAATAGTCCTCCCAAAGTGCTATATTATTTGATTTTGAGCACTGTCACTTTTGCACGCCGGGGAATTTAAAGCGAAGTGACAGGAGTAGCACTCACCCCATCTGCCGGTCAGCTAACAAGCTAGCTCACTAAGTCAATAGCTAAGAAGGGCATCACTTTTTTTGGAGTAAAGGACAAGGGAACTACAACACCACTATTTTCTGTAACAGGAGACTGACCAGAGGCCGACTCCCCGAGTACTCATCTAGCAACACATTCGTTATTGATTCCTGGTAAGAATAAACTGACAGCGGCAGTGCTAGCCTGAAGTGCAGCCGAGTTTGGCTTCACATTTGTCAAAGGCACGCAGGCTAGCAGGCTAATGCTAGCTGCTCCACGGGCCTGCCGGCTGTCAGTCCGCACACGGCAGCTAACAGCTAATCCTGACCAGGCTTCTGATATTACACGAAAAGCGTTGTGTGGATGTTTAACTTGTTGTTGAAGCTGTTAGCATAGCAAATGATACGACGTTATTACGCAGTGATGTTTGGCTGAAGAAAGCCTCTCGTTAGTTGTCATGACAGCCCGGGCTCTCGTGGCAGGTCTTCATTCAGCCAACGTTATTCCTAAAAGCTTCATGAGGGGACGATAGTCAGCCTAGAGCGACCCCAGTGTGGTTTAGTAAAAGTCTTGTTCGTAACAGTGCGGCTCCAAACCTCAGGGCATCGAGTACATGATAATGTGGAGCTGATGGTTTGCTGTGGACGCTGAGCTCAGGGCCTGTAATAAAACACATCCGAGGACAGGGCTGGGCTAACCCGCTAACATAACCAACAACGGCTTTACTCTATCCTCACCGGGATACGTCTTTGTCAACATTAGCTCTTGTACCCCTGTTTGGGATACCCCTCATCCATCAGTAAGTAAATGCGAGGTTAATCTTTTATTGTACGTTCAGGTTTAATGTGGACTCGAGCTTCAGCCACGTAGCGTAAATAGGCACAGTGTAATACAGGGACACGTAATGTTAGCCGGCAGTGTGCTAACAATTTACCCGGTGTTTTGTCGTGAAAGGTGACCGTGTTAATTGGTGACTAGCGGAATGTGGTAGCGACCGCATTTATGTTTCATAATTCCCGTTTACTTCCCTTTTCTCGAGCGTTATAAAACTTATTAATAAAATTAAGCCCATGGCCTGTTTTAATTGAAGAGCAGGAATAAGCAGTGTAAACTAAATATGTGAGTTTTATCTCATAGTACAATAGCACTGCAGACGCTAGCTTGATACTGATATGGTGTAACAGTCAAATTATCACTTTTACTTATTGAGCTGGGAATCAATAGAATTTTATTCTCAATTGCTGCATTCAGTAATTATGGAAATTAAGTTGACTGTGCCAAACAACTGTTAAACAATTTTCTTTCCCTATTATTATTTCGAGGTATTTGTCGTTTTCAAGTATATTTCTTTTGCCTGTTCTTTACTGTTTCAAATGTGTTCAGAAGTTTGTTGATGTTATGGTTAAAAAGAAAAGTGGTAGTATACCATGTTATGCTGAATTTCTAACAAAATGTCATACAACGATGGAAACACCTGGAACAGTACTGACATGGGAGGGAGGTTAACACAGTACCTGTAACAGTGCAATCTCATGTTACTGCATAAGTGCTATAAATTGTAGTATTTGAACCCCCCCCAAACACACACACACATACATACAAAAGTAATAAGAAAACCTCAGATCCTAAATTCAGCCTTGTTTGCAAGAGATACTGGAAAATATGCAAACTAACAGGAATATTCAGTAATGATTTTTAAGTATTGGATTGAAAGTCAACAATTTAACAAAAAAGAAAGTCACCATTTTAATTAAAACTGGCAAAGACAGTGAAAGTGTGTCATAAGGTAAAATGCTGTGTGATGAATCCAAACTCTTAGTTTATGTAATTTTTGGCAATTTCTCTCACCCATATTGTAATACATAATTAAATTAGACCAAAGAGCCAAACAGTTGTAGCTGCAAACAAAGGCGAACTAATATTGAAGGTGTGTTTATTGACTCGTTTTTAACACAAGGGTTCAAATGTCTATGCTCTGCTTGCATTGCTCTTGTAGTAATTCACCGAGTGTACATGAGAAACGCTTAATCCTTCGGCATCACCTCCGACCTCTCATTCACGACAACCACAAAGCGTCCGACCGGAAGTCACCACTTAATACGGTCACTCGCTAAACCATAACACCACCAGTGCCGCCTGGCTAGCGGGCCATTAAATGCCGTCCTTTCTACAGCGAAGCTGAAACAGAAGAGAAACCTTTTCACACTTTTACATGTTTAGCAGCAGCATTAGCACGATGGACATTCTCTGTCGTCTGGTTCATTTGACGTGTTGTAAAATAAAAAGATGTCCCTTTTTAGAGGAAGCATGGCACAATTAGCTAGCCGCTAGCGGGTGTTCCTGTGTCATCAGGTGGATGTTGTATGACACGTCTGCCCGGGATGGTCTTAACCTATGTATTGGTTTTGCCGTGTTTTAACGTATAGCTGAACTTTATTTGTTGAGAAAAACGCCATCAGTTTCAACAGGGATCTTGTCTGTTCGCCACTTGACGGGATTATCTGGGCATGTAGCTAACACAACCAGGGGTCATTGAAGCCACTGTTCACACAGTATATGAACTTTGAACCGAGGTATCCATTTTACACAGTCCCCTCATATCTAGGCTCCTCTAATGGGTGATGATGTTAATATGTGCTTGTTAGAAGTTAATGTTGAAACCTTAATGTTTAGTCTGTATTGCCTTATTTTCGCAGAGGCATGATCACTCAGGCATGTTCTTACAGTCTTTTAAAATAGTCTTTTGATTGTGATTACTTAAATGTAGTTAATACAGGCTTAAACATGTATGTGACCAACTTTGTGGGGGCTGGTGATGTTATCTAAGGCGAAACCACAAGCCACTCCCTCCCAGTTTGGTTACAAGTTGCCAGACTGAAGGTTAATTTCTTCCTCCATCGTTCTCTCAAGTTGAACCTGTTTGGCTGAAGTTGCACTGTTTGTTGGAGGCTTGTGAAAGAAACCTTGGTTAAATGTTCCTATTCATGTCTTCCTCAGGATAGGTTGGCAGCACAACGCCACCCTAATGCAGAACCACAAAAGAACGTGAAATGAACAAACCACCACAGCCTATATCGGGACCCACCTCAGTCCCAAACCCTGCTCCATCCCCAGGATTAACACAGGTGAGAGCCGCTGACCATGTAGAATAAAATATTATAAAATGGATTTAAGATTGGTAATTCTTATTCTGTCTCCTGAAGGCTGCCTACGGTCCTGGACAGCCCCCTTCTCTTGTTTTTGCTACCCCTCCACCCCCCCAAATGAACTCTGCACCACAGCCAAGACAGGTATTGTTAATGGCATGTGTTTTTTTTTAAGCATATGGTGTCAAAGCACAGTAGAATTTACCCTCTTTAAAACCCTTTCTATCTTACTCTCTCTCAAAGAGTTGTGACATTGCTTCCTCTGCTCCAAGGCTTTGGCTAGTTCTGTGTATTGTATGCGTGTGTCATAGCCTTTTTGCAATCTTTACCTTCTTTCTCTCTCTGCTGTCCTCCCAGTTTGCTGCAGGCCCCCGTACTTTACACCAACAGGTACTAACACCCTTCACTTCTTATGTCCCCTCTATCTTCTTAGTGGGATGTATGTTTTCAGTTTCCCATTTTGGAGCACTGGATGTGAACAATATCATTGTTTTCATTTAGGGATGCATGGTACTGGATTTTTGTCCATCACCAACATGTGAATATTTTCAGAAGGAGGTTATTTGTTGTAAAAATAAGACAAACATACCATGTGCAATGTTTTTTTTTTTTTAATTTTAGACGCTTTGGATTACTTGTACATAATCATTGTGTTTGTTTGTTTTTGTACTTTAATGATTAAACTGAGCTCAATAAGACTTTTTGAAACCCAAAAAACCACTAACAACCTGCTTTCACATGGTGAGCGCTGTTATGCAGTGCACCCTTGTTTATTTGAAGCCTCTTCTTATAAGAGCTGTGGTTCAAAAGTAGACCTTTAGGCTCTTGAAATGTCTCTAAATGTAAATAAATGAAAGTAAGAACAGAAATCAAACTTCGGACGAGTCAGGTTTATTAATTCAGGTTTGAGCTCTGCAAACTTGAGTCTCAGTAATGCTTTCCGTATGGACAGACATGCGGACACAAACTGCCATGGATTCATTACATGGTAACGCATTTGTGTTTATATGCTGCGTTTGGCTCTCTTCTTTCTGCAGACTAATATTTTCCCAAATGTAAACATATATCTGCTGCATGGGATTCTCACAAAGAGGTGTGTCCTAACATTTGACAACATGCTGGCCATTTTGATGCTCACAACCTTGCAGATGCGTCAAGCCTAAAACAGAAGATGAAGCATTATGATACATTTATACATCTAGCTGATATATTAAACTTATTTACCATCAGCAATCATCTGCAGAATTGTCATATTTGCCAGTATAGATATTTTTTTCATCTTGAATCAGAAATAATTAAGGGCGAATAGTGTTGTTTTAGCTGCTGTTGTACACTGTGTAGCAGTAGGAATATGCACAGTATGTCACTAGCAGATAGGGCTGGACAGTTAATCGAAATCGGCACGTCGACCCTCAAATCAACGTAATTTGACTCATGCATGCCCCCTCCATATAGTCTGCGTTCATTTTCGCAACGAGCGAAAGAGGCGCCACCAACATGGATGAGACAAAGGCCAATCTATCATAGGACCATGTAGCCTAGAAAAAATACTGTCTCTGTTGTTTGGGCACACTTTGGATTCTGTGCTGAGGACATTGAGCAGAAATAAGTTCAGTGTAAATACTGTAGGAAGACTGTGTTGACGACCATCAGTATCACCACTAATTTCTTCCAGCATAGCATAAAATAATCGTAATCGCGATAAGAGCTTCAATTAATTGTGATATTGAGATTAGGTAATATTGCCCAGCCCTACTAGCATCACAACAAACCACATCTTTTTTTACCAGGAAGGATGAAAACACCTGCAAAGGGCAGAGGCATTTGCTATTAGGACTGTCATTTGTTTGACATCGTTTAAACAGAGGAACCTTCATAGTAGGGGTGTGTTTTAGCAAAATCGGGCTATATGTTATGCATCACACTACAGGGGTGATGATATGATGCATTGCTATTTCACAGGAAGATCAATATATTATGATATTTTTCCTCCAAGTAGTGTTTTTATAAACTCTTTTGGTGTTGAGCCACAATATTCTCTACATTAAGGGCAGTTCCTTGTCAGAGTTGTTAATATAAAGCAACTTGGATTAGCTTTGTCTGTTTTAGTAACAGAAATGATAACCAGCATAACAGAGAGGAGAGGCTGAACTGAAATACTAAATCAGTGTCTTGAATTTCCATTACCTGTCAACTAAAAGACCATATCACATTAGGTTGCCATATTGGTATTTGCGCACACCCCCACTGCAAAGACCGACCTTTCTTGATTCAGAAAATGTGCTTGAATCAATAATGGAGTAGATTTGAAAAATTAAATCACAACTGTGATCCATTAGAATGTTTGTATCAGGTATCAGGATGTTGGTATTTCTGTTCTGTCTCCATTTTCACTCCAGACAAAATTGAGTACGTCACAGTTTTTAAAGATATTGTGAAACTTTAAAACGTTGCTGTGTAAAGTTAGCGCCTTAATCTTTTTTGCTATCCTCATCTTTGTTAAAATATTTCCAAACTGTTAACTTGACCCCATCATGAAAACAAGAACTTAAGCTTGTTTCCCAGTAAATGCATCAGTGCATCCCAAGCAAACACTTATGATGCCAAACTTGGGTTAAGCTCAGACATTAAATATTTAGGTGATTCATTTTTGAAACCTGCAGCACTCTTTTCATTTGTATTCTCACACGCCCCTGACACCTGTTAAATGATTCTTAAACCATTCATTAGTGGGACCTGGAGGACTGCAGGGAACCCTTTCACTATGCAGACCTTCAGCTAAAGTAGCATGTGTAGCTTTGGTTGTCTGACCTTAATGTTCATGGCTGAGAGAGATTTCCTTGCTGCTTTTTGTACGCTCTCTTGTACTTTTAATCTCAACCTTTCGCATTGTCTTATATCCTCATTTTCACCTTGATCTCACTCCCTCTCTTGCTTTCTGCTCATGTGTTGTGCGGCTGAAGGGTGGATACAGAGCATTACAGGTAACAGCTTTTCTCTTAGTCCTCTCTCTTTACTCTGGCTAACCTCAGTGTAGCAGGGAGACATGACATTCAGTAGGATTTAGACTCAGTGAAACCCAAGAACTGTACTTGCTGGACTTGTTGGCAGTTGCTGTAAGTGCATTACTACCAGCTGAGGTTAGGGTTGTGTGTGTGTGTTGTGTGTGTGTGTATGCTGAGCACACATGTAAGGGAAACATTTAACTTGAAAGATTTCCTCATGAAACAACCAAATGTGAACATGATATATGATTAAAATGTTTTTCTGTGCTGTGATTCACATCAAACTCTCCTTCTCTGTTCTCCCTTGTCTGATCTCTAGAGCTACTATCAGAACCGACCAGCCATGGCCACCAGTGCTCCGAGGGTACAGACAAGTAGTGGTCCACGACCCGTCGGACCAACTCACGTCTACCCTCCAAACTCCCAGATGATGGTGATTTCCCAGCAGCAGCTGTCTTTCCCTGGCTCTCCTCAGGGCTACTTCATCCCCCCTGGACAGGTGGGTCCACATCAGTAACAATCAGTTTTAGTTTTGCTCTCCTGACTACGGATACCCTGGCAGGGTTTCCCACGCATACTGGAAAACCTGGAAAATGATTGACCAATTTTTCAGTCATGATAAACGTATGGACAATGAGAGAAAGAGTTATATGTCCTGGAAAAACTTGAATTGTCTTCCCTCTACTACAACTACTACTACTACTACTACTACAACATCTACTACTACTTCTCTCTTCCTTATTAGTGAATGCAAACGGGTTAAAAATGTGCACATGGCCTACATGTCTGTTCTCAGCTGTTTAAAAATGAGCTGCAGTTTCTCTGCCTCTAACTGGCACACTGCCTCACATGACGCTACCAGCCAATCAAATTTGCATGTTCCCCCAGAGCAGTCCTGCCACCCAGTGTTTCCATATGACTTTGTTGCCAGATTTGGCAGCTTTTCAGACCCCAGTTAGGCCTTATTTTTCCAAAAAGATAGCCCAAAACTAGCAACTTTGAATTCAAGAGTGTTGCTGTATTGTTACTGAATGAGAGGCTTTTATCTCCTTTCCCTGTCTCCTTTGTTGAGTGACAGTCACGTCCTGGAAAAGTCCTGGAAAATAATTTCTAGAAAAAAATGGGAACCCTGCCTGAGTAGTTGGGAGCTGATCATTATTTGCCAAATAGTGTTAGAAATTAGTGGCTAACTCCTGAAGCGTATTTCTTTAACTTTAAGTCATTTTACTGATGTGTAAAAAATATTATATTGGAGACAAACACATTCACCAGCCAAGAGCTATTGGCATTCCAGCAGATTATGATGTCATGCAGGTTGTGCAGGGAATGCAAATGTTGGAGTCTTTCTTCTTATGTTAAGGAAGTCCTCTAGTGTGATCCTGCTGTAGAAGGGATCAATCTGAAGCTCTCATGACCTTATTGTCCCTTTCATTGTTGTTGTTTCTCACTTGTTGTTCTGTTTTTCTAGTACCGGCCCCCATTTATGCCTCCTACTCAGCAGTATCCTGTGACCAGTGGTACAGCAGGCTTCTATCCTGGAACGAGCCCTGCTGAATACCAGGCTTATGGTAAGGGGTTTAATGTAAAACCAGCAACAACCAAGCACAACCATGAACAAGACAACTTCTTACTGGAAAAGATAAAACATAAGACATCCTGATTTGATGATATTTGTTTTTGAGGAAACACGTGTTTTGTCTTGGCTGATTCCACACCTCTTTAAGTCAGGTCTGGGCGGGTGTGTTGTGGTTTTGCTTGGCTGCTTTGTCTGTTTAATGTCCTGTGTATGTGGTGAACTGCCAGTTGCATGTGGTCTGGCGCGACTCTGCTTTGGCTTGTGTTCTTCTATCTGCAGTCTCACCTGACGCTGCCTTACAGGTTCCATGAAATGATTTCAGAATGAGAAATTTACTCTTCTGTTGAATTTGTGCAAAAGCTGCAGTAACTAAACCCCAAGTTTTGGTTGAGATGTGTCTACTTTGGAGTTTACCAAAACTTGTGTACAGGAAAATTGGGGGTAGGGTTGAGGCACACTCACTCACTCTTAGGCACTGATCAGAAGAACTAAAACTTCATTTAATCTATGTGTCATTTGGGGATTTAATAGTTGGAATGTCCTTAACATTCAAAGTAGACTTGCTACAAGCTACATGAGTGTTACAGAATGTTCAACCCATGTACAGGGGACAAGTCCATGGGATTTCAACTTTGTTTAAAAAAAAAACATGGTTCTAGATATCAGCAGGGAGAGGAAATATCCTACCCACATTCCTGGTGTTTTGGATTTTTGCTATTAAAAAGAACAGACTAGTTAAATTGTGATTTACTGCTCAGCCTATAGTTTTGTGATGTATTGAGTTGCCAACCCAGTATAGCAATGCCTATTGTTCTTGTGGATACACACCCCTGCTGCTGTATCTAAAACTCTAGAGCAGTGGTTTACAAACTTTTTAGCCCAATTCACAAATAAGATCAAGCCAAAGTCTTAAAGGATAACTTCGGTTCCTGCAGCTTTTACATTGTTTATAGAATGAAGAACAACAATATACTCACCCAGAAGGCTTTCCTGATGCAAACGGTGCTTCGGGAGATATTTAGATCCAAAATCGAGCAGCGGACACCGATATAATGTAGCCTGTAGGGCATAGATCGCCGCTCCTAAAAACTGCATTAATCGTCCAAAAACTCATGTTTTTCACCAATATTCCATCATGACTCATACCGAATGGACGGCCATTGCAGCCTGTGTCTCCACACAGCGCTGTGTGGCTGAACTAACCTCTGAACTGACGAAGAAGACTGGTACCTCTGCGCATGCGCAGTACTCTCTGGAGCGCTTGCGATCGCTTCCTTATCTGTATATCTGTATACTGTGGCTCCAAACTGTAAGGACGTCCATCATATTCAAAGTCCTCCTCCACAACATCTTCATCCCATAGATATTCGCCCCATTTTGCACAAAACTGGAAGAAGAAAGTCGATTTGTAGCTGCCCTGAAACAATGAGCCGCACTGCGCATGCGCGAAGAGCATGTAAACAAACTCGTTGGTTCAGCCACACAGCGCTGTGTGGAGAGACACAGGCTGCAATGGCCGTCCATTCGGCGCGAATCATGATGGAATATTGGTGAAAAACATGAGTTTTTGGACGATTAATGCAGTTTTTAGGAGCGGCGATCTATGCCCTACAGGCTACATTATATCGGTGTCCGCTGCTCGATTTTGGATCTAAATATCTCCCGAAGCACCGTTTGCATCAGGAAAGCCTTCTGGGTGAGTATATTGTTGTTCTTCATTCTAGAAACAATGTAAAAGCTGCAGGAACCGAACTTTTCCTTTAAGGCACACAATAAAAAAGCGTATTTGGCATGTGTTGCAGTATCTAATTAATACGTACATGTTCTTCTTATATCCTAACTTGACTAATAACAGTAATTACTTGTGAAATATGAGACTGGATATGTTCAGGGTTTTTTTACCAAAAGAATTATTTCTTCCTCTTGATGTTGCATTGAAACACATCATAATTACAGTATTTAAATTCACATAACAGTACATTTTCTGAGCTGACCTTTTAATATTGATGTATCTCTATCAAATTCTTACCATTGCTAGCTTGTTATATTAATCATAAACTTTTTCTCTGCCAATGTCATTATAGATTCCAACACAGAATTGATATTTTTGACAAGATGGATTCAGAGTAGACCTATTTATTTTCCAAATTGACAGTCGAATTTAAGTTTTTTTTTTAAATTTAATGCTCAAGTCTGATGCAACGGGGGGGCATGAGAATTTTTCAGGTTCTGATAATCTTAAACATTCTTTGATTGCAAGGTGTTAAAAGCAGTGGTCTGACCTTATTATTCTGTTGCCTACAAAACTATTTTGATGTCTTATTTGGGTTATAAAGTTACAGGTTTTGCATTTTTAAACTGAAACCAAAGCAAATGAAGTACTTAGAGTTAATGTAGTAATGACCTATGATTTCCTCCACCAGGAGGTTATGTTGTTGCAGGCGTCTTTTTTTTTTGTTTGTTTTTGGCAACAAAAATTTAAAAAAGTTGGGTGGATTTCAAGTAAATTTTCAGGAAAGTCCAGATTGGGACAAGGAACAAATGATTAGATTTTGGGAGTGATCCAGATCCCTGTCTGGATCCTCCATGATGAAAAACACTGTTTTAGTGAATAACTACTGAACTCAAATAAATATTATAAATCCAAGTGCGAATGGTATGTTTTCATGGTCAAGGAATCTAAATATTTAGATGACCTAAAGGTAGGACTAATATTTATCGTGAAAATCACAATATGGGTGAGGACTGTGGCGCTGGCGGAGGTCTGCACTCTCCGAGTGCCTTTCTAGTTGTACAAGTTACCAAGATGCACCAATGTTCCCTACCGCACCATGTGAGAACCACAGGCCAAGAGTGTTGTAGATAAGTTTGTGATATTTATAGTTGTTCTACAGAGGACTTGAGACTATTTTCCAGAAGATACAGATGCATATGGAATTAACTTTGTCCTAGAAAAAAACTAAAAAAAAACTAAAAAAAAACTGTTCTGTGTCCCCCCAGTTGGGATGTAGGGTGAACAGACTACGCTACTTACAGCTCTAGTGTCACAGTGTCATCTGGCTGCGACTGAAGATAGTTGGAAGGTCGTAGAAAGTACTCCATGGTTTCCTTGTTTGGCAGCCCTTGTTATCTCCCACCAGAAATGAACCAACAGTGAACAGCAGCTGCAGATTGAAGTAGCTGGGTTTAACCTGAAAAAGGCTGTTGCTGTTAACTAAAGGGACATAACATTAACCACTTACAGGTGTTTCCAGTCTGTAGTGGCCAGTATCCATCTAAAGTGGTCCAAGTGGAACAATGGTGGAACGGGAACAGGGTCATCGGTAGCCATCATTGATGTCATTGATGTACACGGGAGATGAAGGCTGGCCCAGGTGGCTCAGTCCAACATGAGTCACTGTTGCTCGCATTGCTCAAGAAGCTAATGCTGGTACTGATTCAAAGATGTCCTAATACACAGTGCATTTACAGCTTGTTGCGTATGGGAGCAGTCAGGGTGGCAGGAGGTCATGATGTTATGCCTGATAGCTTTATATTTCTCTCACAATATGTAGAATCTTCAGACTAGGAACATAAACATAAAGATTAAAATTGTCACTGATGAACAAATTTCAAAATATCTGATTAGTTGGCTTCATTTATCTGGGGAAAACTCCTGTTAAAATTTACACTCAAGGAAGGAAAGCACAACCATTGTTTTAAATAACACTTAAAACAGAGACGTAGTCAAAAGTCGGTCATTTCATGGGACCTTTTTAACACCCTGCTTCCTCTGGATCCTCTCATTAACTCATTCTGCATCTGTCTCTTCCTGCCCTCTCTCCTTCTTTCCTCCCTCTCCCGTCCCTCACTCCCTTCCTCTCGTTTGCTGCGTTGGTTCAGAGCCCTCTCTTGCTGCGAGGGAGAGGCGGGGTGGTGGAGGGAGAGGGAGCGGCCGAGAGAACGGCCGTCTCTCTCTCCACGGTACTCCTCTCACCTCCCAGCGCTATCCTGGTGAGTAGTGTGTGTGCGCGCTTGTGTGTTGGCCAGCGGGCTTAAATGGCAGAACTCTTTGTGGCACTCTTCCTGTCTCTAATAATGTTAATTGTGCTCTTTTTTAAGTCTCTTTTGTTCCTCACACATGAACAATTTAATTTCGAGACATAGGTCTTAGAAAATCTGCAACTTTTAAATGCAAATCTCAAGTTTGTAAGTTTTATGTTTATGGTTTTCTTAGCACCCTAAAGTTTAATCTGAAATGTTTCAACCCTGTTTATTTTTAAATTTGTGTGATTTCAGTTGCACATCATCATATCTGATGCTATTTTGATGACCTGTCCTTGAGAGGTCTGGATTCCTGTAGCTGATGATTCAATTTTAGCCAGATTCTGGGGTCATAAGTCAAGTCACAATACTTCCACATTTCACACATTTCCTGTTTGGTAGAAAAAGGTGATTGTTTAAGGATTCCAGGTACGGTACAGTAAAAGGCTGGGTAATACTGTTTGACCCAAAAAATCAAAATAGCCAGCACGTGTTTGTGTAGATTATACAAAGGGTTTTTTCTTCATGATAGCCATAATGTCAGATTAGGAAATAATGAGCTCATGTTTTGTTTTAAAGCAAATTTTCACATATTAACATGTTAGGCTAACAAGATACGTTTACTGGATTATGCTGGGCTCTGACTATGATTAATTAAATGTAAAAAAAAAAAAAATTGTACTTCCCCCTGGTTTTGCCTTTTCTGTGACAAAGCACTCATAAGCTTTAATGAAGAACACCATGTCAATAGAGGAGAGGGATGAAGTCTTGATGGAGCCTGATGCCTGAAATCTAGTGCTTAAATATCTGTTGATCTTCAAAAAGTATCTGGCGCTGTGGGAGATTTCCCAGCACACATTACATACCCATCATTTATCATGACTCGGTCACTTTTATGACAAGAACAGGAGTAAAAGTGTTAACAGAAGTTCACTGGTCAAAGAGGAAGTTGACTGGAATAGAAGACAACAGGGAAACTGACACCAAACTGAAGTCAAGAAATTCTTATTCTTGAATTTAGACTTTTAGAAGCTTTGTGTGTTCTGTAGCTGATGATGTATCATTAAATAATTCAATCAATCAACAAAATGTAGCTTGGGAGGCTTTACATGCACAGTAAATAAATGTAAACAATTGAAACCCTGACTTGTGTAAATTTAAATCTGCATGAATAAATGAATGAATGAAAATGAATTATAAGAGTCATTAAAACAGACTAAGAGAGTGAGGAAACACTATCATGAATCCATAATGAGGAAAAACTAGGATATGGACTAAAAACTTAAGATTTGTAATGAGGATTCAAAAACGGATAATATATATGAATTATGAATAAATATATAACATATGAAACTGAGGAAAGAATAAAATATTAGACCAACAAAAAGTTAGAAACCAGAATAAGCTAATGGAATGCTTAAGGACTGTGTTAAAGTAATTTGATTAAAGAAATTGTGTGAGTAAAATACTTCAAGATTGTTTCGAATAATCAAACTCTGTACTCTTGAATATACTCCCAATGACACAAACTAAAATTTAAAACGTTAAATTAGTAAACATAGTTACCTAAAAATAAAGTAAGACTCAATCAAAAGCTTGACTAACGTGGTAAGTCTAATTTGTCGCTTTAAAACACTCATTTTCTGAGCTGGTCTCTGGTCTGTAGGCTATTCCACACCTCAGGGCCATTATAATTAATAGCCACCTCACAGTGGATTTTTGAGTGGATTTTTGTCACTGTTCAAAGATGATAAACTGAAGGCTTGAAGGCTCTCACAGGCTCATATGATAACAGCAAATCTGATAAATTAGCTGGAGCAAGACCATTAATTGATTTATTAACCAATAAAGAATCTTAATATGATTTCAAAATCATACTGAGGGCCATGTAAAAAACAAAACTGGGGTAATGTTGACCCTCTCTCTGGTCTTGATTGTCATTCAATGTGTCAGTTTAAATTTAAATTTTCTATTTTTAATTGTCATTTACATATGTTCACAGTGGAGGAAGTTATTGAAAACATGTAAAGAGAAACGTAAGCAGGGCTCTGTTAATACAACATGGTCAAGTTGTGGGATGTGTCATACAGCTGTTGGATAACATGGCTTTGCTCTTGAAGTCAAAACAACATCAGAGCCATTAGTTTATTTTAACTCAAGGCATTAGAATGAGCACTTCCTGAGAGCATTCTTAAGATAAAAAGGCTAGCGAACCACATTAAGATGAACTCTGCTTTTCAGCGATTTGGAAAACAGTCTGAATATGTGGAATTTTGGTTCATAAATAAAGACAAGTTTGGTAGGTTCAGGAATAATGATTTGAACCGAGTGCGAAGCTGCAGTGAGTGCTTTTGCTTTTGTTTTTCCCTGCATTCATTCTTTTTCCTTTCTCTATTACTTTACAGCAGGGGCCTACTATCCAGCTCAGCCACAGTACCCACCATCTGTCCAGCCTGCACAAGTAATGATCAACCCCGCACAGCAGCAGCAACAAGCCCCGCCTCCCCAGCAACCACCGGCACAGTCACAAGCCCCACCAAAGAGGGAACGCAAACCGGTAGTGTGTCACAACAAAAGGGCAGTGTACCTCTTCTGAGGTCAAAAAACTGAATGGGCAGAAATGTTTTGTCTGTTGAATGTGGAACGTTCTCTTTTACCTGAAAATAACAATAGTTCATATTACAATGGAGGCAGCTACTGATCAACAATAAGGGCATTGTCACGTCTTTTTGTGTCTTATTGTGTTTTGTGGAAATATAACTTTAATGTGTTCTTTCCTCTTCCATAGATAAGAATACGAGACCCTAACCAGGGTGGGAGAGACATCACAGAGGAGATTATGGCAGGTGGGAGGTCGACCACCACACCCACTCCACCACAGGTGAGAACAGTTAGAACTTTGACCCGAATGCTACCTCTGCTACAGTGGGATGTGCTGCACCTTTATCAATACCAAGTTATTCATCTTTATCAATACACAATCTTTATTTGCATACCCCAAATGATAACAATATTATCTCAAGGCACTTTACGATAGAGCAGGCTGAAGCCATACTCCTCATTTTATAGAAACACATATTTGCATATGTGAATGTCCAGAGATGTATCCATCCATGCAGACAAAAGGGCTCAAAAAAAGAAAATCATCCTCATCGTATTTGCTAAGTGTAGATTCATTCGAGGTTAGCCACTCGTGAAGTGGCATCTTGTTTTCAAGAGGGTCCTCGTGTCTATTTGATTGTATATGTATTTATTATGGAGGTATAATCAGTACCAACCAGGAAAGAGAGGTCTTTCTAATATGAACGTTAACATTTATGATGATTATAAATTGGACAGGAATGATGTTTATTAATATAGCAGCATCTTCATTAAAAGGGATTGTTCATGAAAAAGTGGAGCATGCTCAATTTCACACTCCAATTTTTTTTTCTGTTTCTTTGTAAAATTTTACATAGCTCTTGATCCTTACAGCAGCAGAGTACAGCCTTGCACCCTTTTTAGGGGTAGTTTAACAGATTCAAAAGGATACATGTATTTACCACTGACATGGGCCTTATACAATCCAGATAAGAACTTTTCCTTAAATTATTAACACAATGTGTTAATGACTCAATGTTCTTTAAGAGTCAGTTATAAATTAACTCAAACTAATTCTATAAATGTAGCATATTTGGACAACTCAAAGTGCCTCAGTCAACAAATCAATTGATGTTTTTGGTGTTTTTTTTCATACTGCAGTCAGTGATACTGATTGGTAGCTCAAGAAACAAAAAGAGTGGGTCGAGTGCACACTCTTTCTTACATTAATATGGAATTCAACATGTATTAAATTGGGATGTACAAACACATTTTATCTGCATATTTAATGTTTGCAAAAATCCACTTTTGTGCACTGCAAACTGCAATCCACCATGAACACAACACTAAACGTTTAGCAAAGTTACAAGCAAGGAAAATCAGCTCCTCAGAAATTAACAATACCCAATACAATGTCTTACATCATCAGAGCAAAAAATGTATTTTTAGAAAACTTGTAGCCTAAGTAGATTTGTCCGACATAAGCTGAGCAGCTCAACAGCTTTTACCATCTCATAAAGGCAAATGGCACACAAATATTCTTGAAAAAAAATGCATTTTTCTGGTTCATATGAACAAAGAACACATTGTTACAGAAAACAATGCACAGCTTAGAAATTCTTTCACACAAACTCAAATCTTATTTGTGTCATTGACGAGATTGTATGCTTACACCTCATTATCAACTCAGCAGGAATGTTGTGTGGAGTTTCACTGAATAAACAATGTAAAGCATGTACATGCACACAACTGTGCCTTAATCTTCATTGAGCTTTGAATATACTTTAGTTTGCCTCTTCTTCTAAGAAAGTTTTAAAATTTAGGTTTTTTGTAATCCACCTCTCAACATATTTTACTTCTATTTGACTCAGTACTCGCCAAAAACTGAATTTCCTTAATTTCTTTTTTTACATGCAACATTTATTACATTATTGCAGTTTTTCATTACCCTATCAGTCATTTGTTTGAGCAGATTTTAACACATCTTATCATAACTGTTTGTTAGATCTTTGATCTAGAAGTTGATTCTTGACTGATGATCTGCAGATTGTCAAACGGATTAGAACACTAACATAATATTTGAAGTATTGGGACCTACCAAGAAGTTTTGAAGCACTTTTGAAGCCTTTCTGTTTGTTTGTTTTTATTTATATTATTTATTCATGATTTGTTCCACAAAATGTCAAACTAAACTGCATGGGACAGACACTGGATTTAACTCGTGCGGTGCTGAGATTACTAAACCTGACTTCAAATGGTCTCTGTCTCAGACTTGGTGACATTTAACATAATCACTATTCGCTCCGTACCATCCATGTTTCTATTAAGAAACACATTGGCTTGTATATCTTTAAATTTAACAATATCATTCTTTTAGAAGCCAAAAATGCTAGCCCCATTATTTTTCTATATTTTTTTCCTGATGCTGTGCAGCCCTGATCCCCAGCATGCAAACAACTGGACACAGAGAGATATGTTTGTTTATTAGTCATGAAATTAGCCGACACACTTAAATTCACGGAGTGCAGCATGTGAATCAGAATTTCCATTTGCTCGCAATTATACTAACAGAGGTCTGAAACATTAGGGTCTATATTGTCCAGTCTGGAGGTGGTGATATAAGCTCCATGAATAATTTTCAACTCTGACAGACTTTTTGTGATATCTCATTGCTTCCCACCCAATTGGAGCTCAACTTGACCCCTAAATCTTGTTCCTACTGAAACTGATTTTTTTGTGATTGAACAGGAGTTTCGAAGTATTTTGTATAAAACTAACACTGCACCTCTGCCAGATGCTAAAACATTGAATTCATATCAAGATTTAAATTAAAATCAAAATTTTCTTCAGGTGATTGAGGAAATCAATTTTAATTGTGCGTACTGTATCAAACAGTTAAGGTTAAAGTGAAATCTTCTACGTTCAAAGGGTAATGTCTCTCTGTTCTCTACAACTTGTGAAATTTCTGTAATATTGTGTCAGAAACAAACAATCTGAGAAAATGGATTCCCAGCAGTTTTGAAAGTTTCACTTTACCACATTGGGCAGGATGATGAAACTGCCATTTTATACCTCTTCTCTTTAGATTTTTTTCTACTCATGCCTCTAGAGAATTTATCAGTACAGTGATCTGTCTTTTAGGTGTTATATGATTATGTCAAAGTGAAGATAATGCACCAAAAAATCTTAACTAGACACTGTTCCAGCCTCCCAGCTTCTGCTTTCTCTAGTCTTTTGTATCCACTGATAAGAAAATAACTGACAGTAGATGCATGATTGTACAAGTATAAACTAAGCAGATGAGGACGTCTCCCCTTCTGCAGCCATTGAGTTACAACTGGCTGCAGCAACAGTGGACATTTCTTCAGTAGGCTTGGTTAACTGCGTTGCACAGGGCTGATGTGTGCTGAGTTTATTTTCTCGCCTGTTCGCTTTATTGCAGTGCCCAGGAGAAACGGTAGCATAACGAGAGCACAAACATCCACCAAGGCATTTTCTAACACTGCAGGGAAAATTATTGTCAAAAAAGTAGAAAACTGCCCTTTCTGGCATTGTTAACAAATCCTTTGTAAAATCCTGGATCTGATTTGGATCATCAGTAAAGTCTAATCTTTTGTTCTTTGTGTCGTGAACAACATGCCCTGAAAATGGCATGAAAATCCAGGGAACTTTCTGGGTTATTGGTGAAAATTATGGACAACTTCTCCATCTGGCAATGTTAACAAACTCTTAAATAGTTCCTGGTTTTGCACCTGATCACCACCAAAATGTAATCTGTTCTTCCTTCTGGTATGACCAACATTTCCAGTTCACAAAAATACCTTTTTGAATTATCCTGATAAAAAAAAACGAATAAACAAAGAAACTAGCTAATGCTGTCAGAAACATAACCTCCTTGGCAAAGGTTATAAGGTGGGGAGATTACTTTTGGGTTTTAAAAAGTACAGAGTAGGTTTGGCTTTCCATCACTAGCTACAGCTTTTTAAGTAATGATCTACATGAATAATACAGTAATGTTGTCTTGAAGGAGTATTATCATGGGTGTCAGTGTTTAAAAAAAGAAACAGCAGTGCTCATCCCTGTTTTGTTAATGCAGGCTGCAGCAGCAGATGGAAGTCCAGCACAGACCAATGGGGAAGTTATGCAGTCTGCAATGAATCAAAGAGGTAAGTGCTCTACCCCCACAATAACACAAGATGTCTACTTTGCACTTTTTTCTTATGTTTTTTTTCTGCACAGATGAAAGCATGGAGCCTCTTAGTAGCGCTGACACCCCTCCACCTCCTGCCACTGAAAGTACAGAGCCAGTCTTGGAGGCCATGGAGGAATTGGATGACCAGATATCTCCACCAGCTGAGCCAGCTACACAAACAGAAGCTCCTGTTTCTGCTGCTCCTGACCCAACCTCGCCAATACCAGCCAAGCCGGATTCCCCTTCCCTCAACCTCACATTAGCATCTACTGCAGCCCATACTGGTGAGGTAGATAAAGGCAATACAGAAGCTGGCGACACAGTAGATGCCCCTGTTGTCCCTTTGGAATCATTCGCAGCACAAGAGGCTCCTGTTATAACAGAAGAATCACAGCCTTCTCCAGCTCCAGAAGAGAAGACTTCAGAGGCCGAAGAAAAATCAACAGAGGAGGTGAGAAAATCTGAAGAGGAGCAAGTGGTCTGCGACACAGTGGAGACTGCACCAGAGGCCGATGAAACGGTTACTCCTGTCATCAAGGCTAAAGAGGAGACGACAGCAGAAGCAGCGACAGAAGTTTCTCCTCCCCCGCCCTCTGCACAGGAACCTGCAGCTCCACTAGCCCAGAGTGCAGCCCCCACCTCAGCCCCAGAACCCGAAACTAAAGATTTACCCGCACCAGCTGAAAAGGCAGAGCCTCTCCTCTCCAACGGCCTTCCTCAGGACACAGAGGAACTGTCTGAGGATATGACATTTTCACACACTAAGCCTCTTGACAGACTTGACGTTGCTCAATCTCAGGAACCCACACCTGTGGTTAAAACGGTATCAACAGCCCAGGAGGCAGTGGAGGAGGAAAGAGAGGAAGAGAAGGAAAAGAGAGACAAAGAGAGCAAGGGAAGAAGTGAACACGCCCCACCTACACCTGCACCTACAGACGAATCTACTACTATGCAAGGTAAGGCGGAGCTCTTTACTGCACATCAAAATGACTTTTTCATGTTTGTTTTCATTGTGACTTATTGTCAATGTGTTGATCTCCCAAAGCTGCTATGTATGTGCCAAAGAAGAAGAAGAACATGAAGGAGTTAAACAAGAAGGAGGCCATTGGAGACCTCCTGGATGCCTTCACAGAGGTGTGTTTTAAACCAAATTACAACCAAAAGAACAAAATGAACTAAATTCGATGCAGTGGCTTGGTAGTTTAGACTACTACATTACATGTAAGGGGATGAGTGTCAGACTCATCGGCCTGCAGATGTAATAAACTACAAATGTAATACAGATCAGATCAGAGGTTGTCAAATAAAATATTAATGATTTGCCAGTCTGTTAAGGCTTCTCTAAAGCAGGGGTACCCACCTTTTTGTTGTGCCATTGCTGGGGTTTATGTAGAACAATGTGACTTCGCTCAGAGGGAGTGATTGTGACAAGCAAATGAGCATTGCATAGAGTATGACTCACTATAATGCAGTATCAGACAGGGCCAAGCACTCATGCAGTTTTTATCTGCTGTTCCAGTTGACCAAAGTCACCTGATGACAATGTAACTAATTGAACCACTAAACCATTTGAGCGTGGAAGACAAAGCTGTAAAATATGTGTATGAGGTGCTGACTGTGTTTTTTGTTCATCAATCAACAGTCCAGACTTTGTTGATTATTTATGGGTCTATTGCCAGTTCTTACCTCTGAAATGAAACCTTCCACATCATGAAGTTTAGTGCTCGAGTTTGCCCCAACTGTGCTCCAGTTTTCCGCATCATGAAGAGTCTTGTATATTTACAACGACACTCAAAGCAGTGTAACTAGCTAAATAGTGCATATAACTGAATATGATCAAGGGAAATAGATGGTTTCCTGAAGGGATATTGTATAAGAATTTGGGTTTGATTAAATTCTGCCACTCAAAACGCCAAGCTGTTCTGACTTTTACCTGCATGCATGTGCACGCTATTGTTGTGTTGTCACTGTTACATCTACTGCTCCCTGCTCTGTCAGTCTCTCTTTTTCTTTTCTTAGTTTCATTTGACACTAGAAATAGAAATAAAGAAAAGGCACCGGTAGAGAACTGGGTGTATCAAGTTTAGGCATCAGTCATTTGCCTATTTCACTTAATTCCACACATGCTTTACAAAAAGTGTTGTCAGGACATCATGAGTAGTTAACACAAGATTGAGATTTCAGATTAACTTTAATACTACTACTCTAAAGTGAAAAGGCTGCATATTGTCACAGACACAGAAATTGATCACAAACAATGTGTCAGTAACCTAACACAAGCGTCAGACGTCACTTAAGCAGTATCTCACACTCACGTCCACCTGCATCTGGTAAATCTTATGATTTTGTGTCTTGTGTTTTTCCTTGTAATTTGTGCATTCACTCTACAGGTGGAGAGATAGACATGTGCTTTGTATTAACAAGTGTTTGACTCAGACTTTTAAAGGCACAGCTCTCATAAGTCAACCCTCAGTACTGAAAATGAAATTTATACACTTCACTAATGGATACTCTGAGACCTCCACTTTATGAAACAGATAGACAAGCTCTGCTGAGTAGAAAGTAAAGGAAAACCAACAAAATGATGAATGGAGAGGAAAATAGAAACAGGACACTATGGCTAAAATGTTGCACCACATCACGCAACCTTGTGATGATTTCTTGTGGGCAGTTCGGATATTGACGTTTGTTTTCTTGTAAAGAGCCTGATTGATACCTGCTTCCATCGCGTTCAGTTTGGAGTAAGTGCACATGTAGGTGGTGCGAAATGTTTTAGCCCTGCGTTAGCACAGTTCAAAAACTCGGATGTACATAATGGTCCGTCTCTTGAATTTTTTATATTTTTCCCAAATAACTGCCTGTGGCTTCAGATGAGCCATTTCCTTGATATGCGTATTCCCTTTATTCAGCTCTCTAAGGAATAACTTATCTCTTGCTCTGTTTGCTTCAGGAGCAGGATGCCAAACCTGCCCCTGAGCCCTTGTCCGCTCAGCCCGACCCCGTCCCTGCTGCTCCAGCTGAACCTCCAGTTGAGGTTGCAGATGAGACTTGGGAGGAGAAAGAGGACAAGCAGAACGCAGAGCCTGAGAAGTCTAAAACCACACCTGAGCCAAGTGGGCAGAAATATCAGTACAAAGAAGGTAAGCTATGGAAAAGGTCTGCTAAGAAATGAATGTTGAAAAGCATGACGCAAAAGGAGGAATTTTACTGACACCTTTTATGGTAAAGAGAAGATGTTTCTTTGCTTGACGTTGGCATTACATTTCATCTTCCTCCTCTGTGTGTGACTTCTTTTGTGTTTAGAGCAATGGAAGCCCATTGATCCAGAGGAGAAGAAGCGGTACGACAGGGAGTTCCTCCTCGGCTTCCAGTTTATCAGCGCCAGTATGCACAAACCTGAGGGCCTCCCTCTTATCAGTGATGTGGTCCTGGACAAGGTATTTACCTTAATGCTGAATACTGAGATCATTATGTAATGTGTGAAGTTGTTATAATTATCTTTAGTGTTAAAGCGTGGTTTATTAATGTGGATCAGGACCTTGATGAACTCTTGGTTTTGATGTGGAGGCACCAAGGTCATTTTGTCTCATGTTTTAATTTCAGGCAAACAAAACTCCTCTTCGGCCTGCAGACCCAGCTCGACTGATGAATGTTGGTCCAGATTTTACCCCCTCATATTTGGGGAACCTTGGGAGCAAATCAGTGGGAGGACCACGAGGCCCCGTAAGCAAATTTCTTACTTTGTTTAAATTAAAATATTAAGAAAGGACTTGCCCTCATTTTCACCAGATGAGGTTGACAGGTTTTCAACTGAAGCAGTCTGTAGTTTTTAATTAGTTGAACAATCCTTTTTTTATCAATCATGTAAACATTCCTTTTTTCATTTTTTGTTTATGTCAATGAAGTTTGTCAGTAAAGTAAAAAATCTAGCTTTTTGAAAAGTAAAATAAAATCTTTCCATTGTACCTTTCAGCCTCCTGGGCCACGCCGTTCCCAGCAGGGCCAGAGGAAAGAGCCCCGTAAAATCATCATTAGCAGCACCAGTGATGATGTGCAGCTCAACAAGGCAGAAAAAGCCTGGAAGCCCACCGCCAAGAAGTCCCGAAGCCGAGGTGGGGATGAAACTAATGAAGAGGACGATCCCGAGCAGGCAAAGACTCAAGAGCTGCTGAAGCGTCTTCGTAGTATCCTGAACAAGCTGACCCCTCAGAAGTTTCAAGAGCTGATGAAACAGGTGACGGACCTGGCAATAGACACAGAGGAGAGGCTTAAAGGAGCCATCGACCTCATCTTTGAGAAGGCCATCTCAGAACCCAACTTCTCTGTGGCCTATGCCAACATGTGCCGCTGCCTTATGGGGGTAAGTCGCACTATTCAGTCAGAATTTAGAACGTTTATTTTTCACTCCAGTGATGACCTCTTTTTTTTGAGCCACGTGTCTGGGCCACTGATTGTTAATGATGGTGTTGAGGAAACTGATGGAGAAAACTGAAAAGTCAATACTGCATGGTTTCTAAAGGTTTAAAAATGTAAATATTGAACATTTTTATTTGTGTTTTTCCCATCAGTTGAAAGTACCTGCCCCCGACAAGCCAGGACATTCTGTGAACTTCCGCAAACTGCTTCTCAACCGCTGCCAGAAAGAGTTTGAGAAGGACCAGGATGATGACGAAATCTTTGAAAAAAAGCAGAAAGAGATGGAGGCTGCAAAAGAGGTATGACCCTGAATTTACTACCAGTGTCTGGACAGTTCCATCATAGTCCTCTGTCAAAAAGAGGCTGATCATTTTTCACAACCAGTGATCATGATCTCTGCCTGTTCCTCACCCTTAGGGAGAGGAGCGAGAGCGTTTGAGGGTGGAGCTGGAGGAGGCTAAAGACCAAGCCCGCCGCCGCTCTCTGGGTAACATCAAATTTATTGGAGAGCTCTTCAAGCTGAAGATGCTGACTGAGGCCATCATGCACGACTGTGTGGTGAAACTACTGAAGAATCATGATGAAGAGTCTCTGGAGTGTCTCTGCAGGCTACTCTCCACAATTGGAAAAGACCTCGACTTCGAGAAGGCAAAGGTAAATAAAACATTAACACACTGAGGGGGGTCTTGTTTAATTAAAATAAAAACAAAGTCAACTTCTGGTGGTGGCTTGGTTTGTTCCATGTGTCTGGGCCACTGATTACTGCGATGGAATAAGTGATCTAGGAAGAGAGTTTCTCTGAATAAATTACATTTGATCATTTATAGTTCTGTCTCATAATAGTCTATTTTTATGTGTCTGTTAGCCCCGTATGGATCAGTATTTCAACCAGATGGACAAAATTATTAAGGAGAGAAAGACTTCATCCAGAATTCGCTTCATGCTGCAAGATGTCCTGGACCTGAGGAAGGTAAGTATCAAATAATCCTGAATAAGAGTAAGAATTTAAAAAGAAAGACTCTTGTGGCAAAACTAATTCTCATAAGAACTCCTGAATAAATAAAGTTGATTTAGACTTTGTGTAGTATAATGCAAGGGTACATTTAATGTTTTGAACTGGACAAAAAATTGACAAGTGTTAAATTATTTGATCCTGTCTAACAACTTCTCCCTCCGTATTATCACAGAATAACTGGGTTCCTCGTAGAGGAGACCAGGGTCCTAAAACTATCGACCAGATTCACAAAGAAGCAGAGATGGAAGAGCACAGGGAGCAAATCAAGGTCCAGCAGCAGCTAATGTCGAAGAAGGAGGCAGCAGGTGGAGGCAGGATGGGAGGAGGCATGGGGGGCAGAGGCCCTCACACTCCAGGCGGTAGGACCAGCCAGCCTCAGGACGAGGGCTGGAACACAGTGCCCATCTCCAAGAACAGACCCATCGACACCACCCGCCTCAGCAAGATTACAAAGGTAACATTTGAGCCTCGTGTAAGCATCTTTGAACAAGTGCTCATAAAAAAAAAAAAACAGATTATTTTTGTACTTTTGGGCATTTTGAAATTAAAAAGTAGATTAAATGAGATGAACAGGGTTCATTTTTCGGTACATTTCTGGATTTGTATCTCCAGAAATTAATTTCTTCTTTTACATTCTCGTAGGTTGCTTTCATGCCTTAACATATTTTGTTTCAGACCAAATAAACGCTGGTTTGCTGTTTTAGAAGTTAGATTGATTTGGGGAGATGTGAAAGCTCACACACGGATTTAGACACTCGGGGTGGTACAGACCATCGTTGGCAATGGTCACCAACTCCTCCTCAACATCCTGGAGGGATGGAGAAGCAGCAACAGTGGGACACTTGTCTTACTTGTCTCATTATGGGGCTAGTTCAGGTCTCAGAAATCATCTGTTAGTTGTTACAGAGTTATTATAGAGTATTTGTTTTTCCTTCAGCCTGGTGCTCTTGACTTCAACAACCAGCTGTTGGCTCCTGGAGGAAAAGGCATGTGGGGAAGCTGGGGCAAAGGCAGCAGTGGAGGAACAGGAGCTAAACCAGCCACTGGAGAGCAGGGTAAACAAGCGTCTTCAACCAGACAGCTTGGTTTTGAATTTACCTGTCAGTGGTTGTGGCATTAATCTTTCCATGTCCTCTTAATAGATTCTGGTCGTCCAGCTACAAGCACCCTCAATCGTTTCTCTGCACTGCAGCAGTCTGGTTCATTGCTGTCTTCATCAGACTCTGATCGCAGAGTACCTCAAAGGTAGATTCAGCTTCTCCTCAATGTCATGGGTTTTTCTGCTTTTTTTTCTCCCTTTTTATTATGTACATATGAAATTTTAGGTTTTTATTACATTTGAATGTGTTATCTTAGGATGTATAATCACACATACTTTGACCCCTGATACTTATGACAAACAATTTTTCAATGCTCTTCTCTGTTATATTTATGTTAGGACACAAAAAATTTAAGTGCTATTATTTGTGATAATAACTTTGTTTTTTTGGTCAATGGTTCATAGTTATTAAATGTTGAAAACAGTATTTGTTTTCTTTGTCAATAGTTGGTTAAAAGGAAAATAAATAAAGCCAAACTGACATTTTAAGCTTAAAGGTACAATATGTCAAGTCTGTCTGTCAGGGGCTTTCAAGGAAAAGGAGACAGTTGCTCATAAGTCAAAGAGCAGTAACTGGCTTACCGTTCTTTAAATTGAATACTCCAACAAGAACTTAACTCTGTGATGTGTGTGTACTTTAGCTCAAGTTTGATCACCTGGAAAAACCTTTTTATATTGACAGGGGGAAATGTTTAAAAATGATTTCCTGGTTCCCCCTCATAGTCCGTGCTATGAACACGCAAACCTTGTGGGATGCGTTTATAGCATGAATCAGTCCACTTTCAGAGACATTATTTTCCCTCATTGTGTGAAATGTTTCTATCAAAAATGCTTGTGTGTTGTTTAGTTATATATAACAAATTGATCATACTTGAGAATTTTATTCAACACAAAAAAAAACAAAGCATCTAGAGAAGTTTTCAAATCCTGTTGTAGGAGTCTTTTTAGTTTTACATCTGTAGGGAGCAGTTTTGAAACATGCTCATTTTCACAACATTCTCTCCTAACTGAATCTTTAGGTCAAGCTCCAGCCGGGAGCGGGGCAACGACAGAGACCGAGACAGAAGCGATCGTGACAGAGACCGTTATGATCGCTTTGAGGGACGGGAAGGTCGTGATGACAGGAACCAAATCTCCAAGAGAAGCTTCAGCAGAGAGTCTAAGGAGCGCGGTGGGAGAGGCGGAGACAGCCGGGCCACTAATGAGCCTGTGCGTCGTGTTGCCAGCATGACCGACGATAGGGACCGAGGGAGCAGGGACCGAGGAAGCAGGGACCGGGGAAGCAGGGATCGAGGAAGCAGGGACCGGGGAATCAAAGACCACGGCAGCAAAGACAGAGGAAGCCGGGACAGAGTTCCAAACAAGGATCTCCCTGGTAAAATACCTGTAAAAGTTTATTAAACAATTTAAACAAAGAGAAGCCATGTTGTTAAAAGATGCCCTTTTAACAACATGGGCTGTTTGTTGAAACGAGTCGTACTTTAGTGATGAAGAAGCAACAAGTCAGATTATATCCAATTAACGTCTTTTTTTTTTTCTTTGCAGCTAAGCGTGAAAGCGCCCCCACTCCTCCTCCTCCCTCTGTTCAGAAACCTTCTCTGACTGAAGAGGAGGTGGAAAAGAAGTCGAAAGCCATCATTGAAGAATACCTCCACATTAACGACTTGAAGGTACAAACATCACACTGCAAACGCAAAGTCTGCAACACTTGGTTGACCAGTCTCAATGACAAAAATAGCTGCAGATGTAATTTGACACAAACATTGACCTCATCTTACATCTCTGTCTCGCTGGAATGTCATCATCTTTCTTTTGGTTTGCAGTTTG
This sequence comes from Scarus forsteni, assembly GCA_036419115.1. Classification (NCBI taxonomy): domain Eukaryota; kingdom Metazoa; phylum Chordata; class Actinopteri; order Labriformes; family Labridae; genus Scarus; species Scarus forsteni. Next base: position 20,245,283 of record JAZDUH010000157.1, on the reverse strand, counting down.
GTTGGTTTACTTCTGTGACTGATGCACAGGCAGATTAGTTGGTCTTCTCATCAGTCAACGTCTCTAAGGAGATGGAACAAATTTTTGGAGAAAGAAAAAACTCCAGCGTGCTCCACCTCTGTCAGGAAGTGACAAGGTGCCCTGGATTGAGTTTTAATCATTGTTCACTGCGACACACAACAGTAGACTTTTATTTAAGTCCAAAGGATCTCAAAATCCTACAGCTGTTTGATTGGGCTATGTTGGACATTTTCATTTCCTCTTTGGGTTTGTACCTCGCACCTGGCACATACTTTTGTATCACCTTTTGTGGGGTTCCAAGCGAACTGAGCCAAGACTCAACATGATGTGCAGACACTTCTGATCTCTGAATAATCAGAGTATTGCCATGAGTCAGGGATATCTGGAACAGAAACACCCGTCATTGTCGGCTCTGGGATGCAGTGTGACCTCCTAAACTTTCCTCTGCGTGAAACAGTATGTTGTTTTGCTATCTTTGGATTGGAATTCATCTCCTCACTGTTATAAAAAGCCGTAAAAGTGTTGTAAATCTGCTGAACCACAAAGAGAGAACCAAGAAGGAGACGGGCATCGGGAGCATGTTGACATGTGTGAAGCAGGAGGATGAAGGGGGAAGTTGTTTGAGGCTCTTGCTGCGTTCCAATAACCTCTGAACTGGGAAGATGGAAGTGGGAATGACATCATTTCCGAGCTATCAGCGTTCCAGTTACAAAGTTGGGAAAAAAATTGCAGATCGACCAGGCTATTGTTAGCTGTTGTTAGCACGCCCTGCGTTGTTGTTCACAAATACCACACGAAGAATGTAATTTTATTATGGCAGCATTTCCATGAATACAAGTCGAACAATACTGTGTTCGGCTGATTTAGTGCCATGAGCACTTAGCTGGAAGCTTAATTGCTGTTTACACTGGGGACAGCCATCTTTGATTGTCAACTCGAGGTTGGTGAGGATCCCCCGAGTTCCCGGTATTAAATTCCAACCTTGGGGGTGCGTTCCAGACGAAATTTCCCATTTAGCACTCAGAAATCCCAACCTCCAGTACAACTGGAATGCAGCATTTATTCCAAACATGAGGCTCATTCTGGCGCCACCTACAGAGTGCAGTGTCCTTGCATCTGCCCATGCTGCAGCTCTGATTAGAGGGCTCTGTCTGAATTAAAAAAAAAAAAAAAAAGAGAACAGGGAAAGTACCACAAAGTTTGATCATGGACGTGCTGAATGTCAGCTGCCCACCCCATCTTAAATTGGAATCAGTGTCTTTTTGGTAATTTTCAGTGAGCTGAAGAATGATTACTTCCCTTCAACTACTACGTCTATCCAAATCGCGTGAAGTCAAGCCAGTTGAGCAGATACCATCACTGGAAAGCACCTTATTTAGAGTTTGTGGAGTACTCTTGTCAGTGAGCAGGCACTCAAAGCCTTTTGGCTCCTGACTGCGTTTGCTTATTACATTAAAGCCACTGGTTTAATGAACAAGGGTGAAGATGGCCATTAGTAAAGGACCAGAGGGGCTATGTAAGTGTTTCCTGAAAGATCATGTTTGTGAGCTTGTCACTTAGATCATGGTTAGTTTTCCCCTTCATTAGTATTAGAGGCATATTGTTGATAAAGTGTGCTAGCATCATGGTGCAGCCATACTGCCAGAGCATGGAGGTTGATGCAAAGAAATATCAACTGTAAACAGGGTCATTGTCTGGCTGAAATGTTTTAAATGAGTAACCACTCTGAAGTCTCACGTTGTCCGTCTTATTTCCGTGTTTTTGTAGGAGGCGTTGCAGTGCGTGGCAGAGCTTAACAGTGCCTCGCTGCTCTTTGTGTTTGTGCGGAACTGCGTGGAGTCCACGCTCGAGCGCAGCACCATTGCAAGAGAGCACGTGGGCCTGCTGCTTCACCAGCTTGTTAAGGCAGGGTCCCTGCCCCCAGCGCAGTACTACAAAGGGTGAGTCTGAACAATCATAATCACACCCAGTTAGAAGATAGTTGTGTTTCTGAACAGATCGACTAGAATAAGACAAGCTGTGGGTCTTAAGAGAGATTGAATGCTGTTTTGTTTTTTATAGGCTTGAAGAGACCCTGGAGGCAGCGGAAGACACGGCCATAGATATACCTCACATCTGGCTCTACCTGGCTGAACTCATCACCCCAATGCTCCATGAGGGAGGCATCCCTATGGGACAGCTCTTCAGGTGAGCTGCAGAGCAGGGAGTGATGAAATATTGTCATCAAACAACCTTGAGACAACTTGTGTTTTGAATTAATCAAACTGAAAACTTGCACCTCATTCATATTTGTGCATAAAGTTCAGAGAACTTTGTTTGAATCGAGGGTTAATTTGCGACATTGTTGAAACTCTTATTTGTTTCAGTTTTCTTTTTCACTGCTCTTTGTCCCCAGAGCCTGTAACTGTGTGTATTTTAGACTGTGACAGTGACACCTGCATGTTGACTGGGATGATGTGTAAGCATGTTCTGCACAGACTCATAGGTGTTTGGTTTGTCTTTGGTTGGCTCTGCCACCAACTGCAGACTGAACTCGGGTGAGCTTCAAAGCAAACTGAGACCCTCTGTTTTCAGACAGACCATGGTTTGGATCTTTGGTCCACACCAATGGTTCCCTGAGCCGTCACACCACCACTCATCAAGCAAACTTTCCAAAAACAATGTGAAACTAGAGTTCATTTGGACCAGGAATATGTTTAATCCTTGAAAATGACTTGTTTGGCATTTGATCAGCTCAGTAAAAATGTATCCTTTTTCTGAGCAAGCAAAGAAGACACAAAGCAACCTTTTCAAGCTGTCAATCATTTACATAAACACACTGAACTTTAGTCATTGAGACCCAGACAAGCTTTTCCATGATTTATATTTTAATACCATCTGACCAGAAAGATTTGCTTGAGCAGGTTTTCTCACAGATGTACATCACTGAACTAAATGCAAAACTCAGTTTCATCAACAGTATTCTCAGTTTTGTTGTTTTACATCAGTAAATCTTCAAAAAGATTGGTCCAATCATTTCAGAGATAGAAACCAAATTAAAGTAAATTTAAGTGAACACAAACTCAACCGTGTGCATTCAAAATGATCAAGGAGGAATTTTGCATCCATGCTTACTTAGCTCACATCTATGTGAAGTTGGGTTCTTGTCCACGGGTTGTCTTATGATTGTATCTCAGTGAAGCTTGACGTTTTAACATCTGGGTATCTGTGTGTTCAGGGAGATTTCAAAGCCTCTTGTGCCTCTGGGGAAGGCTGGCGTGCTGCTGGTACAGGTCCTCAAGTTACTCTGCAAAGAAATGGTACGTCCTGCTTACCTTCTCTTGCCGTTAAGACAGTCCCGATCTGCATGCAGTCTGAAAAATATGTCTCTTCTTGTTTCAGACTCCTAAAAAGGTCGGGGCCATGTGGACAGATGCTGGTCTCAGTTGGAGTGAATTCTTGCCAGAGGATGAAGACGTCAACAAGTTTGTCACTGAGCAGGTCTGTAGCAGGCGACACCTGAGAACAAAACATTCTTCATGTTGAAGTCCTCTGTACAACCTCAGAAGTGCACACATCATGTACAGAGGATTGTCTTTATCATTTATATAATTGAAGGTTTATTCTGTAGCATTTCAGCAATGGAATATCTCAATCAGTGATCATCTGCATTTGTTCAGGGCCTTTTATTTCCTCAATGGACCCAGTGGAGGTCGGATTTAAAGATGAAATCAAAAATTTTGACGTGAATCAAATTAATCCTTTCTTTCTTGCTGTCAGACCAAAACCTCTCATCATTTTTTTTATTTCCCTCTTTGTTTTTGTTTTTTTATAAAGCTGTGCTATGGGTCACCTTCCGTGATGGTGATTGGGTTAATCATTTGTTACCATTTAAAAATTCAAAAATTTTTCTCTTCAGTACAGCACAGTAGTCATTCATTTTCAAAATCTATGCAGGTCTGTGTCTTTAAAAGTCAGATCAGTCCCTATCACTCTGTCGTGTTATCACATTAAGTCCTGCCAGATAAGAAAACTTTTGGGGCTGCTTCAATGGAATCAAACAAACAAGGAAGATGCACTTAAAACCAGAGCTTATTCATTATTCTTGAATTTTCAAAATTTGATCTTGTTCTGCGGGCTGGTGCCCTGTGTAAAGGATCACTGGTCTGAGTCACTTGTTATTGAGGTTTTATGTTTAAATGGAGTAAACATAACTTTAAACTGAAGAAGGTTAAAAAAAAGACTACCTCTGTCAAGTGTCTGCTCACAGCAGAGATGCCCACGAGTCTCAGATTTAGAGTCCGAGTCGAGTCAATTCTCGAGTCTTTGAGGGGCAAGACTTGTCGAGTCATGAGTCTTTGATCTAAAGTCCGAGTTGAGTCACGAGTCTTCACACACAAACACATACACACACACACTTATAAATATGATGTAGCCTCCAGCAAAAATACAGTATATCCAAATTTTTATTCAGACTTTTTTTTCTTTCTAAAAAAGTTTCTGCAGTGCTCATGCATGCCATGGTCAGGTGCAAAACGAACTTGCCATGAGCAGCCAAAAAGAAACTATATGGAATTTAACAATACAATAAAATAAATAAAGTAGTAAGTTGTAGTAGCTGTGCTGTTGGAAGTTTGTGTAGCAGTAGGTCAATATAAAGGGTAGCGAAGCTGGCGATGGAGTTTCTCCGGCAACTGCTCCATTTGTGCTTGCCATGATGACTGACTGATGACTGATGATGGGATGGACCCCCAAATGCCACAAAAGCGCCGCACCGCGCAGTGGTCTTGCTCCGACAGACAAACCGCCCTGAAAGCGGCGTGTCGTGCAGCGCCGCGGCGAACAGCCCCGTCTATATTCTTGTAGAAAAGATGTTTGGTGTCATGTATACAGTGTTATGTATTTCTGTACCTCTACGATTCACTTTTCATCGTCCATGATGTCGTGTTGCCTCTGAGACCCTCTGACCAACTGCTGACCTGATGCTCGTGCCTCCGGTTTTGACGTGATTACAAACAATTGAGGAAATTTATTTGAAGAGTCCATGTTTTATTTTGAAACTTCTGGATACTCCACACGGTGACTTCCTGTCTGGCGCTTTCTTAACGACAGAGTGTATTTATGAGGTCTGGAAGCGACCGCGAAGAGGGAGGGACGCGAGGCGAGGCGAGGGAGGGGAGTGGAACACACGTTCCTGGCACACTCAAAAACCCACCATAAAATATAGACTGCCCACGAGTCTTTGATCTCGAGTCGAGTCAATTCTTGAGTCTTTCAGGGTGGAGTCCGAGTGGAGTCAGGAGTCTCCAAAAATGTGACTCGAGTGCAACTCGAGTACGAGTCTTTTACTCGAGTCTTCATCTCTGGCTCACAACATCCACTATAACGTTATTTTGAACCAGGATGTGAACACGTTTAGTTCTGTTTTTCAAACAGATTTAGCAGTTAGTATCTTAGAAGGGTAATTTTTCTCATTTATTTTTCTTATTTCAGAAAGTGGAGTTTACAACAGGAGAAGAGACGGAGTCTAAAGAAACGGGTAAGAAGAAGGTCCTAAGTCCAGATGAGCTCAGCAAACAGCTGGACCGACTCCTCCAGGACAAAGCCAACAACGAGAGGATCAGAGACTGGGTCGAGGTGAGTGAAAGCTCAGATTTTTGTTTCAAATCATCTTTTTTTCCCCCCCTTACTTTCGCAGGGTGGGGAGTATTTTCCATGCCGTAAATCTAATTATATTAAATTCATTTTTTTTAAATTGAATGTTTTCCTTTGTAACCTCAGGCTAACTTGGATGAACAACAGAGCACTTCCAACCAGTTTGTGCGTGCGCTGATGACATCAGTGTGTCAGTCTGCAATCATATGTAAGTATGACTCATTCAGAGGGAGAGGAAAACAGGCTTGTCTATTTTGGGCTGACATTGTTTCCACTCTTCATCTATTTTATCATCCCAGTGCAAAGTTTTCTCAGGGAAGGTTGTTGCTCGATGTGCTGACGTGATTATCAACACTTCCATCATGTGTTCCAGCTTGTTGCCCTAAAGTACTTTTTTTCATGTTGCACAATGTTTATCTTTCTCACTTTACATCTCTTCTGCTCATCGTTTCAGGTGACAACCCATACCGGGTGGATGCCAAGCAGATAGGCCAGAGGGCCAGCCTGCTGCAGCGATACCTGTGTGATGAGCAGAAAGAGCTGCAGGCTCTCTACGCTCTGCAGGCTCTGATGGTGCACATGGAGCAGCCTGCAAGTGAGTGTCCTGCTGTTTATCCTCATTTTGGGGGCCAAAAGTAACACACCAGGGCAAAAAGAAAATATGTAAGAGATTAAAGATGTCCAATGCAGCAACACATCCGTTTTTTTACTTTATTCATGAAAAACTGAAAACAGGCAACAGCCATCTATTTTATCTCCATGTACTACAGGGTGCTTTTTTTAAAATGGTTTTAAATGTGTGCTGAAAGAAGCCACAAAAATGTCACGTGTGTCAAAGTCTGCTAATGCGATCATTTTCATTTCCTGTTTTGAAAACACGACTGAAAATCTGAAACAAATGTGTTAGGGCTCCTCTGTAAAAAATTCAGTCGTGTGTTTTTTTCCTCTTAAATCCCTGCTACTTACAACACAGAGCCCTGCAGCAGACAGGCTTAAGCTGTTTTGGTTCTGCTTTGTTTTTTAACATCTTCACATCACATCCCAGTTAAACTTGTTCCAGTTATAAGCTGGTAACTTCAGGGTTTAAATATATATATTTATATCTTTAATGCTGTCCAACAGTCGTGTCAAATTTTCGACTCTGATCAAATGGAACGCACCATCAGAAAATGCACTGCAGTATATCTGTACAAACGGATAAAAGCTTGAGATGCTAAAAACTGGTATGAGCATACACATAAAAGTTAGCCAATATGCACATCTTGTTGCTAAAAATGTATTAAAATACAAACCAATCATTTGTATAGAATGAAATGTTGTGTATTTTATTTTTATCATTCTACAACAAAATATTCTGTCATGAAAGGGAAACCACAAAAATGTAGCTAACTCTCCAAAAACAGTTTTAGAGGTAGTAGAATTTTGAGTATTGACAATAAATCCAATAAAAATTGTTCTTTCCCATTTTTGATCTGGTACTCCTCGTCCAAACTAAGTAGATCACAGGACCCATCCAGGCCGGGTCCAGTCACCACCAGGGGTCAGCAGTGCTTCACTTAGGCCGTAACAGTGTTTGACGTGTAAAGTCAGTGTTTTGTTAAGTTTTTACTGTCACGCAAAATAGTACTATTTTTGAAAAACAAGGTCATTAGTATATGCGCAAGGCTAAATTTAGGGACGTAGCACAAGTTTTATTTCGTCTCCACTCGGCTAATTACCTTCACATTAAACATTCAAAACTGAAAAAGAGGACAGAACAGAAAACAATCGTAGAGTTAACACTTGATTTACTCAAAAAGAGGTGTTGTAGGTACGCTAACAGTTCCTGTGAGAATATTTTGTGACAAATTATCACTCTTTTATTTGTAAAATCTGTTATTAACAGTAATTGGTTAATGCAGTTTTGACAAAGCCCAAAACAACCAATAATATGTATGTTCTAGTTTTTTTAGACACTCAAGTTTTTGCATTTCTTGGTCATAATAGGACTTACATCATAGTTTCTGACCATGTTATTGATCAAATGTAAAATATTGACAAGCTTGTTTTAACAAATGATATAAAATGGGAAAAGTCATCTTGACGCAATTTCTACCCAAAGTTTACCTTAATTAATCAACATACCAAGTGTATGATTGGTGTGTTGATTGAAGTCAAGTTAAAAAAAATAATGTATTTGAATCATTTACATCTTATTGACCCTAACAAAAGAGAAATAATAAATGGTATAGTCTCGTGGGTCATTCCAAGCTGTTGGTGACTTTTCTGTCTTCAGGAAAAAGCATGTATCATAATTAAATAAATGGAAAAATAAATACATTTAGATCAACATTGTCAGTTTAGTGCCTTTTATGGCACATGCAGTCATTTTAAATGAAGCCCCTAACGTATTTTTTTCAGATCCAGTGACCGTTGTAATATAAGTACAAGTAGATTTAAAAAATACTTTATTATTGAGGACATCAAGTCAAAATTCCCTAATTTTACTCATCTGCAAATGGATTAAAAACAAAATATCTTGATTCTTTTGTATAGTCAATATTCTGTCCCTGAATTATGCCTCAGCTCGTTAGTTTACATTCTGTAGTTTTACCCTGTTAGGCTTAAATTTGATTGAAACATTACAGGTCTGTAATAATATGTAACAGAACAAGCCATTCAGAATTAAACCTATTTTCTTTGTACGATGTAAAAATGTGAAAACATGTTTATGGTGTTAAATTAGAATGTCACCAATAACCAGAGAAGACCCTCATATGAGCTGCAGGTCTCAGTATTTTGTAAGGCCTCTGTGAACAACCCCCCTCTCCTGCAGCACATTGTGTTGAGTCCACTATTGATTTTTCTGTTTTGTGTCCCCGCAGACCTGCTGCGGATGTTCTTCGACGCCTTGTATGACGAGGACGTCATCAAAGAGGAGGCCTTTTACAAATGGGAGTCCAGCAAAGACCCTGCTGAGCAGACAGGCAAAGGTGTGGCCTTGAAATCAGTCACCGCCTTCTTCACCTGGCTCCGCGAGGCCGAGGAGGAGTCGGACAAGGAATAAAAAAAAAACAGACAGAACTAAAAAGCTGCAGGCCCCCTGTGACAAGGCGGGGGCTCTGCAGGTGGCTGCGGAGATTCATGGACAATATTGCCAGAGGCAGACTCAAATCAATCCTCAATGAGGATACATCTTTATTACGTATTCTTTTCTTAGAGGGATGGACTCAGAAAACAATCATTTCTCTCTCCCCTCCCTCTCTTGCTTCCTCATTATTTCCTCCACCTGCTTCTGACAGCAAGTGTCCTCATCAAATAAACTTGAAAACTGATTGGGCAGGATTGCTGGCTAATGAGGTGTGAAATATACCACATCACTACAAAAAAACTTTTTATTTTTGGTCACAATAACACAGAAAACCAACTGGCTGCTTTTTTATGGTTACTTAAAATGCCTACCATCTTATGTGATGTGTGAGATCCGAGCGCAGGGTGTGTGTGGTGTAATGGGTTCCCTGAAATGTGGGTATCGTGTGCTCAATCCAAACTCAGATCTCATGTCTTTGTCCCTTACTGGAGTGCACAGCATGACTGAAGTGTGTTTCTATTAATGATAACAGTGGACGCAACGTTGATAGACAAATATTCATGAACTAATCTTGATTTGATGGACGGAGTTTTTAAAGCATAGTTGGTCTATTTTCTCTTCCTGTTTCCCCATAATGAACTCAGAGGCAGAAACACGGAGGACTTATGCTGACCTATGATTTGACTACTTGGGGGTGGTCTTAATGCTTCCTCTTAGCCATCCTTTCCCATCCCCAGTAGTGAACCACACTGACTGACTCTTCATCTTTACCTCTTCTAGACCTAACCCTCAGCTGTCGTAGAGGACACTTAATGACCCAATCACCATTAAAACTTGAAATCTACAGATAATTGACTTGATGATATATTAAGAAAAAGAAAAAAAAACACAGAAATGATCCTAAAGCCTTTTCTACTTCAAGTGGAAACTTATTTCAGGAGCGTTCTGTAAATATATAATGATAATAATTACAAAAACTTTTTTCTTCAGTTTTATTTTTCAGAAATGATAAATTGCTGATGTAATTGCAGTGTCCTTTTCCAACAGAAGCAGCAGTTGTCCAGATGCAGAGAGGTGCTTTAGATAATCCATTGATTATTATTATTATTAGTTGTATTGGAATTTTGTAAATATTTTTTTGCTTTCTTTATTTAAGAAATTATCGCTTCTTTTGCATCGGAAACTGGAAAGATGAGGTAACGGAGCATTGCAAATAAAGGACTTACTAAGTTGCTGAGCTGAGTTTTCCCTAATTGTGTCTGAAAATGGTCCAAGGCCTCAGAGCTCTGTGGGTTTCTTTTGTGATGGAAAACATGCAGGTTTTTGGAAGAACACTCACATCCTCGGTACATTACATATACATGCATACAAAAGGAAACTTGTTTTTGTTTACAAACTACTGAGGACTACAAAAATGGCAGCAGATCTAATGCTGCGTTCCATTAACATCGTAACTGGGAAGTGGGAATGACGCCATCTCTGAGTTATCAGCGTTCCAGTTAAAATGTTGTGTTGCCGTTGTTAGCACGTCCTGCGTTGTAATTCACAAATACAACTTAAAGAACGTAAATAACACTTACGCAGCATTAATAATATGCAATAATATGCATACGGCTGATTTAGTTCAACACACACTTGTCAGAAATGCTAATAAATGGATTGTTACAGGAGCTAACTAACTGTTCACACTGGGGGCAGCCATCTTTGATTGTCAACTCAGGCGTGGTGAGGATCCCCCGAGTTCCTAATAAGAAATTCCAACCTTGGGCAGTGTTCCAGTTGAAATTTCCTTCTCAGAACTTGGAAATCCTGACTTCCCAGTACAATTGGATCGGTCCAAAAATGTAAACTCTACACCTAATTAAAAGTGTTGGGTGAGAGCCCAGCTCCAGCAGTCCCATGTCAATGTGTCCTTGGGTAAGAAACCAGACCTCAAGTTCCTCCCACCGCTGCATCAGGGCGTAGATGTCGGTGAACGCTGATGGACACTTTGCATCCAAACCCTGAACCATCAGTATCTATGTTTGCATGGACGCAGATAGTGATAGGAATAAAAACATGTCCCATAAACATGGCAGTTTTAAAGAATCTGGCCAGAAAGTGTGCATTAAGTAAGACATGTCACTCCGAATGAGAGAGGTGCTTTATTCTGATCATTATGTAAACACCCATTTCAAACAAGCAAGTCCTCCTGTTCTGTCACCCCCTCCTCTTTCCTCAGCTGCACATGTTGGAGGGGAGCGTCCCACTACAGTCACTGGTCCCATTGCACAGGCTGCATCAGCTGCCGATGGCCTCTCAGAGTTTCTCCAAAGAAAGCAGATGGACAGGGGAACATGCTTGCAACCTGTGATTTGGTTCATCTTAAGGTAGAAAATAAAAACATCCAGAGTCACTAACAGAACACCTCTCTCTCCTTTAATCGTACCGTTCAGTGTCGTGTTTGATATCATTGGAAAGCCTAATACTCACCTTTACAATGAAGTAATTGAAAGGATTGTGCATTTGTGGACGGAGTAACAGCTAAACGTGGGTTGTGCACCAAAAAATGTGCCAAAATCTGCAACTCAGTATTTGTTTTCAACCCTGGTACTGTTTCCAAACTTAAAACCGTTCCATGAGTTTGAGTAGCCAAAAACCATCTGCAGAGTGATTGTCCCAAGAAGACCAGATTCTTACCTGTGCTCCACTGAGAAACTGTGGGCTTGCTTCGAGGGGTAGAGGGGATATTGGCACATTTTTCTCAGGCCCTACCCTCAGGTTTAGCTGTGTAGCTCAACAGCTGCATGATCCTTACAAGTTGTACCTTGTAAACATGACTACTGCAGCTCTTCAGTGATCTTAAACACAATATCAACTAGTATTAATAAGGAGAGACATAACTGACCAAAAAAATGTCTCCAAACCTTTTTGCTGAGTATATAAGGTCAGTTTCAGCTACCTTTTAGATGCAAGTGACGGATAATTCACTTGTTTAACTGTATTTTGACTACATTTTTATTTGTAGTTTGAAGTTTCACAGAAGCAATTTCAGCTCTGTTTTGGAAATATTGCTTTTTAATGCTGTCATGGCAGATTTTGTCACATTTCTTATCTGCTTTTGATATTTTGTGAGCTGCGTTTTAGGAGTAGGAGGGGCACGTGTAGACCACCACTGGTTTAAATAAAGTCCCAGGTGCTGTTTAAGAATCCCAAGTGCCAAAACCTTAGTTTTCATAAGTGATTTCTGTTTCTTGCAGTTGTCATTGGATGCTCTCTGCATTGAAAAATTGAGTCCTCATCCACACAGTATTTGTTCCTCTGAGCTTTCTGCAGCTGTCACATGAGGGGAAGATATCATTTGGGATGCCTCACGCACTATAAAGCCAAAAACTGCCGTTAAGATGTGCACCACTCATATCTCTGGCTTATCAGGGCACACACACAGCTAGCTTTGAGCTCATTTTAGGTGCCAGAGATGTCCCAAGGCCAGATGGGATATAACCCCTGCAGAAAGCTTCAGGTCTGTCCCGGGGTCTCCCGTCAACTAAATGTTCATGAGCAGTGGCTGCACTACAAGCCTCCTCCAGATTATTGAGCTCCTCACCACATCTTCAGAGCTGGACCAGGCCATCCCCCTGAGAAAATCACCTTGGTTACATTAATTCATCCGTTCTCCACTCAAAGTGTTTATCACCAATTACACTTTAATTAGTGTTAATATACCAAAACTCTGAAAACAGTCAAATCAATTCTCTGGTGTTGACCAATACAGACAAGAAGTGTTAGCATTCACTCTGATGGTGTGAAGTTGAACACTGTGGCCATCTGACACTAACCTATGCTCTTCATCTTGACCTGATTGAAAAGTGACCCACAAAAATAAAAGATGATTATGGTCACTGTTCTATGAAAAAAAAGTTAAAGTGTGCTGATGTGTTGAAAATAACTTGCCAGTGTTGATATGTCAGCTGCCAGTGTTCAATTTAATATGCTGATTTGTCAGTATTGACTCTGCCAGAGTGAATTTGACTCTGCCCATTTTTGTAGGATTAACTCTACCAGAGTTAATTTGACTCTGCCTATTTTTCAGTATTAACTCTGCCAGAGTGAATTTGACTCTGCCTATTTTTCAGTATTAACTCTGCCAGAGTGAATTTGACTCTGCCTATTTTTGTAGGATTAACTCTACCAGAGTTAATTTGACTCTGCCTATTTTTCAGTATTAACTCTGCCAGAGTGAATTTGACTCTGCCTATTTTTGTAGGATTAACTCTACCAGAGTTAATTTGACTCAGCCTATTTTTCAGTATTAACTCTGCCAGAGTGAATTTGACTCTGCCTATTTTTCAGAATTAACTCTACCAGAGTTAATATGACTCTGCCTATTTTTCAGTATTAACTCCACAAGAGTTAATTTGACTCTGCCTATTTTTCAGTATTAACTCTACCAGAGTTAATTTGACTATGCTTATTGGTTCAAATAAACTCTGCTGGTGTTAATTTGGCCATGCTGATTTGTCAATATTAACTGTACCAGACTTAATATGAATCTCGCCGAGCATTTTCGGGTCTATTACGTCCATATAGGTCTAGTTATATAGGTCTAAATGATCCTTATAAGTCCAGTCTAAAATTGGTCTGCCAGGGGTACAGAAATGAAAGTTTTTGTACATGTCTTTATGTAGACTAGACGTATGTTTGATGTCCAGACAACGTACATAGACATGTTAGACGTTTAAATCACATATAATAGAAGTCTAAATTTAGACGTCGACATTTTAGACGTTCATGCTTATACCAAATATAAACCCAGGTATGATTGGACTTCTATTAGAGGTCTGGTCTAATTTTAGACGTCTATATCGGCTATATTTATCCTGTATGTCGCTCAACAGCTATCATAATTGTCGTCTAATAGGCCTACCTGTCTATTGCTCAGTGGGAATATGCTGCTATGTGAATATTAACTCTGCAGGTATAGACTTAATGCTTATTGGTTCATATTAACTCTGAAAGTGTTAATTTTAGATGATGTATAATATTAACTCTGCCACTATTCATTTTAATATCCTGAGTTGATGCATCAACTCTGCCAGTGTAAATTTTAATGTGCAGGTTTTAATGTTCACTCTGTTTGTTATCAACTCTACCAGTGTTAACTTGACTGGCTTAATCTTGCTGTGGTAGTCAAATGCCCCAAAACATCTCATTCAGCATTATAGCAAAAAAGCATTTCTTGAAATCCAAACACAAAATATCTTCACTTATTTCAAAAATGTCTCCGCCCTTGATGAAATGCTTTTGCAGATGACCTTCCGGGCCACGATAATTTCATAGATAGCCTTATTATTATTATTATTAAAACACTAGTGGACTGCAGCGCTTCCTTCAGCTTTCAGCAGCAGGTTTCTGTTTTCTTGATCTGGGCTCCATGAGGAGGAGGAAGAGGAGGAGGAGCAGGGGGTGAGGAAGGATGTGACACCGCCTTGCATTGATGACGCTCCCCCTCTGGAGACGCTTGGACAGCCTATGTAACCCATATACCGAGCAACAAATGGTGCGAGTGTGTGTGCGCAGCGGACCTGATGCTGGAGTTGAGGAGATGTTTGTGCGGGCTGCTCGCTGCTGAGGCTGTGCTGCTGAAGCTGTGCTGCAGAGGCTGCAGCGGGAGGACGCGCCGCGCCGTGCTGTCATCTGTTGATCGGATTGGAGACAATTAAGCGCATTATGAAGAGCCGCCGCGGTCACACTTCCAGGTATGTTCGGGGGTCGCAGAGAGGGGACGATAATGAGAACATGCTCCTAGTTAGAGCTGAGGAGAAGGAGAAAAGGGCAGGAGGTTGTCGCTGTTCATCCGCTGCAGGTATGGAGCCATTGGTATGCAGATGGAGACTCTGAGGTTACCAGGAGACGCGGCTGCTGCTGCTGCATCATCTGCCTCTTCCTCTCAGCGTAATAACAGACTACAGGCCTGCACACTTCAATGGCGGGGTGATGTGTTATTCAACCCGCAGCCTGCGCTTCTGCTTGAATTAAAACCCTCTCCAGAAACGAGAGAACATCACAGCAGCACCGCAGCTCTCCTCACTCATGCTCCAGAGCTACAGATGTTTGGCTGCAGGCAAACTGCTTCACTCGATCCCACTTGTTGGCCCTGAACAGTCACATCACAGCTCCTCTGAGGACAGCTGTCCTCTCAGGCTGCCTCAGTCCTCATTGGCGCATTTACCATCAGGTAGTACAGATATTGGGGGCCTCTTGCACCATCAGGGGCCTCAAGGCATGTATAGGAAGTTGGACCCTTAAGAGAAAACATGGCACCACTTTGCATGAAGCCCTCTCTATAACACATTATAAACACATTATATAAGCATGTTTACAGGATGTTGTGATGGGTTATGATCATAGTTATAAAGACTTGTGATGATGCTCTTGATCAAAAGTCACTACAATAACTGCAATGAGTTACAAACTCACATTCATTGTGTTACGTTGTGCTCTATAAGAACCCATAAATATTCCTAATGCGCCACAACAGTAAATCTGTAACACAGTAAAGCTGTTCACAAAGATAAATTATGTTAATTAAACAGATATGTTTGTCATGTACTGCATTTGATTTAAAAAGAAAAGTTTATTGAGACATTTAGTTTAGCAATAAACTGTGATCAGTTTATTACACCTCATAAACACTAGTATAATCTATTATGATTAGATTGTAAATTACTGTAAGTGGGGCAGCACGCTGGTGCAGCAGGTAGTGCACATGCCTCACAGCAAGAAGGTCACCGGTTCGATCCCTGGGTCGGGCAGGGCCTCTCTGTGTGAAATTTGCATGTTCTTCCTGTGCATGCGTGGGTTCTCTCCAGACAATCTGGCTTCCTCCCACAGACCAAAACATGATCAGTAGGTTGGCTGATTGGTGAATATAAGTTCTGATCTCCACTAAAATCTCATCACCTCTTCCCTATGCTATGACCAACATTCCCTGTAAATGTCAACAAAATCCACAGACGAACTTTTGAGTTATTAGTGAAAATGTGGAGACTTGTCCTTGCCTTTAATGTTAAAATAATCCTGTAGAAATTCCAGGATCACCAACAAAATCTAATCACCTTTTCCCTGTGCTATGACCAACATTCCCTGAAAAGTTCATCATATCACCATATCTGTTTGGAACTTTTTAGTGAAAATGTGGAAAACTGCCCAAACTTGCAATGTTAACAAATCTTAAAGAAGATGAGCTGACAAACGAATGGACTAATGTTAACAGGGACATTTTTACTAGCTTGGCGGAAGTGAAATTGGCAATAGAAGGTTTTGGCCCAATGACTGGCTTAGTTTATGTTCATAGACAGCACATAGAAGTAGGCCACTGGCTTTGTCCTCTAAAACTGTCAGAATCATCCATTCACAAAACATTTGCTCTCTGTTGAGTCGTTGTTTGCTCATCAATTCATTAATCTCCTTAAATCACTCCAACATGTCAGCAGATTAGCAGATGAACAGAGATCACAGGTTTAAACCAAAGATCAGCCATGTGACCTACATACTGTTTACTGCAGTGAGTCTCAACCTGCAGGTCACGACCTCCCTTTTGGGTCACGAGATGAGCAGGAGTGGTCACCAGAGGATTAATCAGTGAAGGGAAAAGAGACGTCCTTGATTCATTTCAGTTTCATTTGTAAATGTGTTCAGCTTTCTCATAAATATGATGGAAAAAAGAAAAGATTTGATGAGACTGCTGAAAGAATGTGTGCATGACCTGTGATAGGGCCGGGTGATATGAACCAAAACTTATACCTTGAAGTTTGCTAAATATTGGGAGATGTCTTATTCTTTGTTTTGAGTGATATTCTTACATGATCAGTGACAAATATCACACCGCCACCTGCACAATGTCAACAAATACCACAGATAAAAAACACATTCTTGTTAAAGCAATCCTCTCATTGAGCATTATCAGCCATTTCTTATTTATTTACTTTTCAACATCAACATAAGCCATGTTTTAACCCTGTAAAGCCAATTGTATCATACTTTTATAATACCTCTATCTACTCAATGTGATCAACAAATTACCAAAAAACTTCTGAACACAATCAGATAAATGATAAAAATGTCCTCAAATGGATTATCAGTTGCCAAAAACACCTAATGTATCAAATGAGATACAAAAAATCTATATGTTGACTTTTATGGACATTTTGATATTTTTAGGATTTTAGTAGAAAGTGAAACAAACATTTCAGCTCCAAAAAATTAGAATTTTCTGGCTATAATCTATGGTCTTGGGACTTAAAGGGTCAAATAATGTTGCCCTACCCTTTATGTTGATTGAACAATACACCAATGTATCAGTAAGTCTTAATACATTGCCCAGCCCAAACCTGAGACAGGAGCTTTTTCAGGAAAGGCATGAGGCAGCACTTAATTTGCATAAATCCTCCTCTGAAATGTTACACTTACTCTGATCAAAGTGTTCAGGCATCCTTGTAATGCTGAGATGAATCCAGAGCTCAGTTTTCCATGTGTGAGTGTTGTCACGCCGTGCAGGAGGAGGGTTTATCCTCTCTGAGCATGAATGACGTGTGCGGTGTTGACAGGTGCGCTGCGAGCTGTTTACACCTTCATTCTCCTGCCTGCACGTGTGCCACTGACACACATGCGGTGTCATTTTTTACCTTTGCCTTTTAAGCCTCTGAGTCAGGAGCCTCTGGTTCTTCTGCTTCTCTTAGCCGCTTTGAGAGACAATCTTCTTAAGGGTATCTGTCAAGTCACACACGTGCAGAGAGAGTTGTGTTCAGAAAAGCTGTCGGGCTGTGGACATGGATGAATATCATACTCAGTATTTTTAAGCCAAATGGGAATTTTTCATGGAAAGAATAACAAATGGTTCTCAGATTACCTAAATTATTCAGTTTTTATTTGTTTAAAAAATCAGTGTTAATCTGGAACTTGCTTGTGGGCAGCATTAAGGCCTTGACCACAAATCCAGGCGTATATGTTTTTAGCCATATACCCCACACAGAGGATACATAATATGGATAGCTTCAGAAACATTTACGTCACAGCCCCATCTCTCACTTAAAAACCACACGCGTAAACAAAAATGGAGGAAAACAGTGTTGCATTCATGCCGCAGAAGCTACCGAGCTTGTTGTGGCTTTTACAGCGAAACATACTGCTCATCTATAACCAACAAGAGGACACGGGGCCAGTGTTTGTTGACATTTCTCATGATGCATTCTTATGTTCCATTTATTTGTTTTTTTAAATTGTGGTGTATATCTGCCATATATCTGTCATAGTTACTAGAGTGTTTTCTTGTGGACAGGCACATTTACTGAAACAACAACATCTTGAAAAAAAAATTCTCCATGTGGATAGGGCTTAAGTTACAAAAAGGTTAGAAGAACATATTTGTGCTCCTGCTCTTGTACGGATATTTGAGTATTAATGCTGCATTCCAGGCAACCTGTAAGTTGTGTTTTTCCCACCTGTAACTCGTGAAAATGCACTGTGACCGGCAGTCGAACTCGTAACTTCCGACCCGTGAACTCGTAACAGATCAATGTACTCTGAGTTCCGACTTGTAATGTCACCTCACTGCCGAACCAATAAGGCAGCCTCTTCATAATGACAAACACTGTAAAGTATAAGCTTCTGTTACCTTATGCGCTGTTTCCCCGCTTCTGTTTCACTCAAATGAGTTAGTTGATAAAGCATAAATCTTATAATGCCTGCCATGTTGGTTAATTTACATACCAGAATTCCTTGCGCTCAAACCGAAGTCGTATTTTGCCTGGAACGCTTTCAGGTTGAAACTCAGAGATTTTAGCTGGGAATTATCCAAGTTACGGGTCGCCTGGAACGCAGCATGAGTATACAGTGACAGCCCTAGTATAAAATGAAACTTTTTTGTTTTTGTTTTGGCCAAAAATGCATAAACAAACAAATGAACAAATAAAAATAGCACCAAGAAAGTTGCATAATATTGACAAGTTCCGAAAAAGATTAGAAATTCAAATAACTCATTAATACTATTCTTTTAGAGTGTATGGATGGTTGGGTTTTGCTGATCCGCTGCTTCAATTTGAATTTACATTTACAGTTCGAATACGAATCACTGAGTCCATAAATACTTTGATAATATGTTGCTCTGAACTAGTTAAACCCACTTTTCCAACCTGAACAGTTTGCAGCTATAACACAGTTTTTAAATATAATTTAAAATTGTAAAACACTCTGCATTGAGTTTATAGGATTTTGATTTTTGTTTTTATGGTATCATTTACTTTGTGTTTTAAGACTGGCTAAAAAAATGCTCCTTAAAGGGACTGTAAGGAGACTCTATAGCCGGCGACGTAAAGACTCTGCTACCCATGACCACGCGTGGCGAGTGCCGTAATGCTGCGTTCCATTAACCTCGGAACTGGGAGTGACATCATCTCCGACTTATCGGCGTTCCAGTTGAAGTTGGAAAAACACATGCAGATCTACCAGGCTATTGTTAGCTGTTGTTAGCATGCCCTGCATTGTTGTATGAAGAATTTGATTATCATTATGGCAGCATTTTTGTAAATAATAAGTCTAACAATACTATGTATACAGCTGATCTAGAGCGACACACCCCAGACAGAAGTGCAAATAAATTGATTATTACAGGAGCTAAATAACTGTTCACACTGGGGGCATCCATCTTAGATTATCAACTCGGGGGTGGTGAGGTTTCACCGAGTTCCCAGGAGGAAATTCCGACTTCGGGGGGCGTTCCAGTTGCAGTTTCCTACTCGGAACTCAAAATTCCTACTTCTGACAACAACTGGAAGGCACCACAAGACGTCTGCAATCCAAAGCGTGTGTTTGTTGTGATGCTAACGAATGCAGTTTGGACCTTCCTAAGAACTCTGCATTGCTTTACAACTTCTTTTTTCAACAACTTACAGGATGCAAAGCAACGAGGTAATGTATCTCTTTCTAGTTACATAGCGGTAGTTTTTGATGTATGACAACAAGCAATTTTT
The DNA here is from genome assembly GCA_036419115.1 of Scarus forsteni. Classification (NCBI taxonomy): domain Eukaryota; kingdom Metazoa; phylum Chordata; class Actinopteri; order Labriformes; family Labridae; genus Scarus; species Scarus forsteni. Next base: position 20,225,549 of record JAZDUH010000157.1, on the reverse strand, counting down.
GGAAAACTTAGTATTGTAGTTTTGTAGCCGGCTATATATGGCTACTTACAGCCCGGTGCTCTAAGACGTGTCCGAATTATATAAATTTGCTCTAGTTTTAATTCTCTTGTTCCCGAAGTTGAGTTGAGTATCAAACACCTGCCAAGATGTTTTTTGTCAGGCAAGTTATTTTCAAAATGTTGAAACCTGACCAACCTCACACTATTAACTAATCCTTTAAAATTCTTTATCCATATTCAGATTCCCTTGCTTGTTTCATCACCAGTATGCCATGGAAATGTCATTCAAATCCATTGAGAGCTCACTGATATATTCACAAAATGTCTTGCAGTGTAGACTAAACATTTAAAGTTCTTGTATCCACATCTTGATTTGGATCACCACCAAACTCTAATCATCTTCCTTGTGCCATGACCAACATTTTAACAAGCACCAGCAAAAACATACCCTCCTTGGCGAAGATGATGATAATTCTCTGTTTAGATTTGACATGTCTAAAGCTGGCTTACAGGGTGGTGCAGCAGGTGGTGCTTCACCTCACAGACAAACAGTTGTCGTCAGGTGTGGGTTCTCTCTGTGTTCTCCAGTTTCCTTCTACAACCAAACACACGTTCTTCAGGTGAACTGGTGACTCCACATTGCCTGTAAGTGTGATATAGTATGGGCGAATGAATGTTTGTCTCTCTATGTCAGCCCTGTGCCTGGCTGACGACCAGTGAAGGATGGACCCTGCCCCTCATTCAACGTCTGTTGGAATAGGCTTCAGTCCCGCGCGACCCCAACAGGGGTGTAGAACATGGATAAAAAAAAGGATTTCAAAAGATTATCTTGCAGGCCAAACATATAAATTCAAGAGACTGCTCATTGAAGCATTCTTTATGCGGAGCTCTTGGCCCTGAATAGATTTTGATAAACTTAATAGTACAAGCAGTTTAATCTTATATTGTATCTAAAATTATTTCAACTTGACCTTCAAAAGTCAATTATTTCCCGGTCCTATCAGTCAGTATGTTTCCTGCATGTGCCTGTGACTCTCTCCATCTTTAAGAATGAAACAGTGTCACAGCTTTATTCTGCATTCTGTGGGCATAAATTTCTCTGACCCACAAAGAGCAGTGGTGCCGTGTTTATTCTGGATCAGGACTTAGTTAGGTAGCACTATCACTTTTAATAGGGATCAGCAGCTTTGGGGGTGAGCAGGCCTGTCTGGAGCTGCTTACCAGAGCTGGTCACATGCCATATGTCTGCACAGAGCGGCAGCGAGCGCTGCCCTCAACTCCCTCAGAGCCAAACCATTCAAAGCGAGTTGACCGGCTTACTGTGGCTTTAGCATCTGTGCTGTAAATGTAGGGCATTGCTGTTTGCTCGTCTGCCTGCTGCTTTAAACGAGTCGACCCGGCAGCTGACTTTTAGTTGTGCTGGTGTGCTGCGCTGTGACAACATCTCTACATGAGCACCATGAGGCTGAGGTCCAGGAGTAGAGAGAGAGGGGAGACAGAGGTGGAGGAGGAGGAAGAGGTACAGATATAATTATACTTTTTTTAAATCATTATTGATAGGAAATACCTTTTGGATGATGCTTTAATTTCAGCATTAAAGCCATATATGTTGCATCTGTCACTGTGCCCGTGTTGTGGTATTTAAGCCATCACTTAGATTTTTTTTTTAATGGAGGATGTTAATTTGTGAAAAAGAAACATTTGATATTTTTTCTGAAAACAGAGAAAGCTTATGTGGTACAGACAGAGGTTTATTATCTTCTCAGAGGTAAAAAATTACCAGTATCATATCCTCAAAGGTTAATTCTGGGTCCTTCTAGCTCTAAATGGTCCATAGTTGACCCAAACCAATCAAGAATTCATTTGGATCATTTTTATATAATTGTAATGCCAAATTTTTGTGACCTGTTCCTCTCCAAGCCTGGCACCAACCTGAAATAAAAATCTGCTCTACAGTAAATAGTAAATAATAGAGTCCCACTGTAGAAAGCAGCAGTGAATTAAAATATATAAGAATACAGAGAGGTTTTAGCTTTAACATCTTTACTTCTCTCATTTATAGAGATGTGGGACACTCAGAATATAATTTCTGGCTTTTCAACACCAGAATAAGTTAATCAGTGTCGAATTATATATACTGCTCTTAACTACGCTGTTTTTTTATTATCAAAAGATTTGTATAATTTTCCACTTTTTCAGTGTCATTAATTGTTTGATTTTTTAAAGTTCAGAATGTTAAAATGTGTTTGAGTTGAAAAAGAAGTTATGTGATGCGAAGTTAGAATCAATTACAAATTCTGTTTACACTCGTGTCACATTAAAAAGATGTTGCACACATGTTTTATCCAAACACGTACACATCAGAAAAGTGCTTTTGAATTGTTATGCATTTATAACATTTCCCACCTTCACTGTATCAGATAATCTCACTAACTTCAGTCGTTTTAGTCACTATAAAGAATAACAACATGTTTTCCTGAGTATAACCCACCAGTATAAATATACGATGACCTGGCATGTTCATGGACAAAAAGCTTGAAAGAGTCTGATTTTGTTGAAGGTCGAAGGGAAAAAACAAAGATCAGCATTATCTGGGACATTTCACTAATATTTGGCTAGATAAATGTTGGTGGTGTTGTTTTTCTTTTTTTTTCGTGTTTCTGTGGTTCTGAAGAAAAAGCCACTATTAACACATTGCGTATCAAAATGGATTTGTTAAAATATAATATCAAATAAAGTATAGTTTAATGGTTTCTGCATTCAGATATTTTAACCAACTTCAGGGCTGTTTATGAGTAAAAATTACACATTTAATCCAAGTCTATGAACCATTTTTGGGACATTATGCTACTTATTGTTATATGGGGAAAAACATACAAAAATGTTTGTTTTCCAATTAAAAAAGGGAAATATTTTTTCTTCAGTTCAACATTTCAGTTGTCATCAGAAAAATTGATTTTAGTATCCTGTATATTCTGTGCTGTGTCAGCTTCAAAGTACTCTTTTTTTTAGTCCCCAGGAGGTTTGGGTGTTTTGCCCTGTGAAGTTTAGATGAGAGCATGAGGCCAGCTGCTAGAAAATAGTAAATAAGACAAATTTGAAGCCTGGCCTGCAAATTGAGGGCATATTATCAGACATGGTTTTAATCTGAAGGGGTCATTTGAACAAAGGTTATGGTCATAATGTGTCAGAGCGTGGCTGCTGTTTGCTTCAGTGGGCCAAATGTGATTATTTTGATAACACAGAGAACTGCTGCAACATGTGCAGTTCAGAATCTAACATCTTTAAAAACAAAAAAAAGAGATATGAACTTTGAAAAAATTACATCAAATGAATCACTACATAGACATATATGTCCTAAAAGAGACTCACTGGACATGGGGGCTTATAATCGTAATTAATCTGAAAAACTGAAATCACAGTTGATGAGAAACGAGTAGAGCTCATAAAGCACCTTTTACACTTCATCGTTCACTTATTCCTACTTTGTTTACACACTAATGCTTGCAGTGCAAAGTGTTCACACCATGAGCACAGCAGTGGGAGACTTTTGAGGTCTGTTGTCATGCCCTGGGACATTTCAACACATGACGGCAGGAGCTGGATTAAAGATGACCAACCCTGTTACCTTGTGATTTTACTAATGAACAGAAAGCCATCGAACACATCCAAGATGCATTGGCCATCCACAAATAATGTCTGTAGTGGTGGTTTGAGCTTGTCAGTTATGAAACAAAAACTCAAAATTATGATTGAAGATCTTGCCTAGTATCAATGAACCTCAATGTCCAAGCAAAAATGCAGTTTTACATTTTTTGAAGATTTCAAACAAGCTGCTGTCCTTGTGGCAAACACTTTACCTCCTGTTAAAAAACTTTCACTTTCCTATCTTACCTGTCGATCAAAATCCATATCACTTCACCCAACACCATCAATCCTATCAAAATAAAAGCCTAGATAAAGTGCATTCTAATGTTAGCCGTAGTAATCTTATTTCTTTATCATCCTTAAACAGCATTAAAGAAACTAAATAATCTTTAAATATGAATTACTGAATGAACAATGAACAGCTCCAGTAATATTAAAAGAGCAGATGATCTTACAGATGTTTATTTGTCATATGAAGCACAACTACCAGCTGATTCACTGCGGATTTATTTCAATGGGCAGAAAGAGGAAACTGTTTGAACAAGCTCTTTTAACAAAGAGCCGTTCTGGTGTCATTGGAGAAATAGACTGGAAATAGACTAAAAAAAGAGCATCAGCTTAAGTGATATTTCTAACAGTTACTGGGACCTGCCCTGAATTTTACAACTGCTGCACTGCTACTAGTCTCTCTATAATCCAAGCCACACTTACCGACATGTTTTGATTAACATCATATTTCAAGATATTACAAGCAAAACTAAGCTCTTAATTGTTTTGGTGAGTAAAGCTTTCAGAAAAAAAAACTTCATGCATCAACAGCAGCAGGTGAAAATGTCTGATCATTTACTTTTGACTTAAAACTGAACAACTACAGCTGAGGAAGTTTGCATTTTTGTTTTGTTTAATACTTAAAACAAGAGCGTGTTGTTTTGCTCACATCAATGCAGTCCATTTATTTTCTGGGGATTATCCAGAGAAAAGCCTAAATACAAATCAGAGGACTAACACACTGACACATGGGACATACATATGCGATCGAACACTGACCCTAATATGAGGACAAGATGTGGATCTGGACTTGTCGGCTGAATGTGGCTCTCGTAATATAACGAGAAATACATGAAGAATACTCTTGGTGAGATTTGAGTTTCTGCAGTGAGGCTGAGCCCGATGTGATTTTCAGGTTTCGTCCATGTGTAAAATGAGACTCAAAAATATTCTGATGGCAGACTGCACTGCATGTTAGCTTTGGTCTAAAATATTTTTCAAAAATGTGTTCATAATTTAATATGTAAATCAGATTGGTTTTATATGATTTTGTTTTAATGTTTAGCTATTTTTTAATGGATTGAGATAAGCTCATGTGAAAACTCTCTTTGTTGTAGCTCCCAAATCACAACACGACTTCCCTCTTAAAACAAGAATATCCCCCACCTCATCTTCTCCTAAATCCCATCTTAAAACCTGTTGTTGCTCGTCGGCTTTAGCATGAGAGTCGCGTGGTCTCTGATTTATGTGCTTGTATTTTCAAGCTGGCTTTTATCTAAACAAATGTCTGTGTATTTTCAGTGTTTGGTTTAAATAGTTTTCATTTATCTTACTTTATTTTACTTTATTCAATTCTATAAATTGAAATTAAATTGAACTGATCAGGTGGGCCATGCAACGTTGAGCCAGGTCAAGACTAATGTAAAGTTTAGAGAGGAGCCTTGTGGTTACTGTAGGCCCTCTCTTTGGGTGACCTGAGGTCCATTAACTCTGTTTCTACATTTAAAAATAAATTTAGTAGATAATAAAAACTAACTAAATCTACCTTTTCTTTCTTGTGTACGAGTGCTGATAGGATTTTCTTACTATGTTATGTGTTGTATAAAACTGTGCACATTTTTTAGAATTGGACTTCATTGCCTGTTTGTACTTTTATGGATGGGTGATTGTTGATTTATGATATTTTCATATTCACTGTCAATGTAAAGCATCATGAGTTTGCCTGCGATGAAATGTGCTCCATAAAGTAAATAATTATTGATGTCTTATTTCTGCTTGAGAGTCACTCTGCAGCACTTTGGCAAACTAAATTGTCTTAATATTAAGCTAAATTGGATTGGACAGGAAGCTCAAAGTGAGTTTTTCTGTAACACTTTACGTAAAGATCTAGTTTATAATGCATTAGAAACACATGCATAAGACATTATAATGCATGCATAATGCTTCATAAGTGTCATTATAATTGTGTATAACCATGTATAAGAACTTGTACCAAGGTTTATAAAGTATTACAAATGTGGACATAATGTATGATAATCAATCAGTTTTATACCTGCATACTCAAGTGACAAACGTTTTGAATGAAGAATCTGAAGTCCTGGGTCACATTATAACCATCCTTACTCTAGCCAGTGGTAAAGAAAGGTTGTAATGCCTTATGAGGATGACTTTAAGAGTTTTTAGTGAAGTGACAACACTGTATAAAGTAGTTAGCATTTGTATGATATGATAACACAATTAGAATCACTAAGGAGCAGTATTTTGCTGGCTGGAAGTAAAATGTAAGTTAAAAATTAAACAACATAATGATGCTAAAAACAACCTTATTTTGCAAAAACAAAATATAAAGGATGTTGCAGATTATTCTTTACATATCAATACAATTGAAATCTGTAAAAAAACAACTTGCATAGCTCACAAATTAAAATTCTTGCACCTGAGAGGACTGAAGAATGCAATTTATAACAACATAACATATGATTGATTTTTATAAGGCATTATGCCCTATCTGTAACTGAGAATTTAGTGTCTGTTCTATGTTGAGCAGTTCTATGTGTGTCGTTACTACTGGCTAGAGTAAGGATGGTTATAATGTGACCCAGGACTTCAGATTCTTCATTCAAAACCCTTGTCACTTGAGTATGCAGGTATAAAACATTATAAAAGCAAGATTATAATACATTATGTCCACACTTGTAATACTTTATAAACCTTGATACAAGTTCTTATACATGATTATACACCATTATAATGACACTTATGAAGCATTATACATGTATTATAACGTCTTATGCATGTGCTTCTAATGCACTATAAACTAGACCTTCAAGTAAAGTGTTATCAGCTTTTCTTCATAACCTGTACAAGTTATTTATTCTAAATTCATTTCCCCTGACTTTTCTTCCAAACTGTCAAATAAACTACATTACAATGACTTATATATGCCACTTTTGTGCAATTAAATTTAAATTATTTGTTCTAAAAACACACTTTGCTTTGCAGGTGAAATTCGAGGAGACTGAAATGATTCCGAAGTCAGGAAAATCTCCGGCCGATTCGAGGAAAAGTGTCGGCATACAAGAGTTTGCAGCACTCGCCAGATCCTCCTTAAATGGTAAACAGATGGAAAGAAAGAAAACTCCTAAGCTGTATTCACACATCAGTAGGTGACGATGACCATCACTGAGCAATCATCAAAAATTTCAGTGAAAGAACCTATCAATGAGGCTCAATCTTTTAAGTGGAGAGTAACGCTGTTTGGAGGTGAGGTTTCGAGTCCTGAATAATTGTAGAAGGATTTTAAGAGTTCACCAATGTAGGCGTAACACAGTGTGCTAAACTGTGGCCTGCTGATGGTCTTTGTGAACAAATGATAACTTAGTTCTGTGTGGCCCGACTCACCTTGATGCATCTCCACATTTCCCTCTACGTCTGCAAAAGTTGGCCAGAGTGTCAGTGTGTGAATGCAGCTGAAGAACAATGGTTCTAAAATGGTGGGTTGGGACCCAAAGGTGTGTCAAGGACCTGTTTTCTCAGCAGGTTGCACGTGTGTTCTTTAAAAAAGGCAAACAGTGTTGAAAGTCCACCTTGTTTTACCATAATAATGTAAAAATGTAGGTTTCTCAAGATTTTGACTCATTGATCTACTTTTCTTTGGAGTAACTTAGCACCTGTTTGTATTAACAAGGTAAAACCAAATTATCTCTGAAGATGAGCAACATTAACATATTCTCACAGAAAAACAAAATAAAATATTCACACAGGTCTCCAGGCTTTTGTAAGATGAGACTGATTAAAGTGTAACTACATGTGCAAATGGCTGTCTGTTTATGTCAGCCCTGTGATTGGCTGGTGACTAATTTATGGTGTGTCCTGCTTCTTGCCAAAGAATGATGTCCTTTTCTTTGCATCATATTTTGTTTAACTTAATGGTGGAGGTGAAACACTTAGAGGTTGATGAATGCTGTGAAGTAGATTAGGGATGCTTGATATTATCAGAACAATATCAGTATTGGCAGATGATTGCCTGAAGAGTAAATTATTAGTGTCTGCAGGCATGGGAATTTGTTCAGATATTATATATATACAGCCGTTCTGCTCCCAAACTGTGGAACTCTCTCCCCCCGGACCTCAGAAACATTGACTCCCTTCCTCACTTCAAATCAAAACTCAAAACCCATCTGTTCCAAACTGCTTATTCCCTTTAATTTTCCACCCTCATTTAACTGTGTCACTCTTTATGTTGTTTTTATTTATTTTAATTGTGATTTTAATGCAGTGTGTTTTATTATGTATTTTGTAAAGTGTCCTTGGGTGCTAAGAAAGGCGCTTTTAAATAAAATGTATTATTATTATTATAAATTGCCCTTGGCTATCCCATATATTGGCTGTAATATTGGCAAAATGCAAACATACCATAATAATTCACCACTTCCTGAATGAACTTCCACTTTAATGAATTAAGAGTATGTATGTTTTTCAGAATAGAATGTTTTTTTGCTTCACATCTGTCTCTAACACACAAAATTTGTCACCATGAAAGGAACAGGTCAGTTTTGAGAAGTGAAGACTTTGTACTCTAGACAAATAAAATGTTGGTGTCTATATTTGCATTGGCGATGATGCGTTCTAAACTGTCAACATATACAATATCAAAAATTAAGTATCATGCAATCCTAAGATAAATGTGTACGGTTTAAATTTAGGGGATTGTTGGGACACGACTTCTGAGTGAGCAGTGGATGAGCAGTGTAGATCTCCTGCTGGAGAGCCTTTTGTTTTATTCTACATTTAGTAAACGTCTTCAAGGTGTTGTGTGTAGAATTTAGCAGCATTTCGCCATACAGAAACGGTGAATATAGGATATAATGTTTCTATTTGTATGTACCGTGCGTCAAAATAGATGTTTAATCATCCTCATAAAACTTTTGTTTTTTTTATTAAGTTAGTAAAAGCTTTTGTGTCTATGTACCGCGGGTCTCCCCTCTGTGGAGGCTGACACAACAATCTGCCATGTTGTCAATGGGTGGGTTTTGGGGACAAAAAGCACAAAATGTGATTTTTGAATGTGAGTCTACAGAAGTTTTCAAAACCTATAATCATCATCTTAACTGACCCGTAATCTATTAAAATATTAGCTACAAATTTGAATTAAAAAAACCCTCATCTCGTAACTGTAGAAAATGAGGCCCTGTTCACAATCCTTTTTGGCCTTCACCAGCTCTCGCCACTTAGTGATGTCATGTTTTAGAAATGGATGGGCTCATTCCAAAATCTGAACGCTAGATGTCGCTAAAATTCCAAATTCTACACACTGCACCTTTAAGTCACAAGTTAAGACCCCCTCTTCTTTTCCTCCAGGTATCTCTCAGGCAGTTAGGGATCATGTCACAAAACCCACCTCCCTGGCTCAAGGTCGCGTTGCCCACCTGATCGAGTGGAAAGGCTGGCCCAAGCCCACAAACCCACCACCGGCTGCCCACACCCACTTCAGCTCCTACAGCCACCTGAGTGAAGGAGAGAAGGAGGCACGCTTCGCTGCAGGTACGTCACGTCTGTCACCTTCATCTGTTTGCTTTAACTCGCCGCATCTGGGCATCCTCGGACTTATCTGTGTTGAGCTCAGACATCATCACCCACCTTCTGTCACCCACCTAATCCCCTAAAACTTCTGCATGTCAGCGGCACACCCCACCCACCGCGCTGTCTCCTGGGTGACAGCTTGTCTTGGCAGCAGATGGCGGCCTATTAGACGCTGTCCCCGAACACTTCACTGCCCACCAACGCCACAACGGAGCCTGTTGTTTTTGCTGTGACTCATCCTCTCTGCTGGCGCCGGTCACATCAGCTCAGTTCAACCAAGAGAGGGAGGAGGGAGGGGGAAGAGGGGGAAGCTGAGTTTATGACAGGGGTGCAGCCTCATGTGGCCCCCCTGCTCACAGACAGAGGCATACCAATCTTTTTCAAATATGACCAGACCACGTACACCTGGAAAGCAGCATAACACAGTCTACCATTTAGGATTTTACTAACCTTGCATGGCAGCTGGATCAACCTGATTCAATCTGTGATCAGGTTGATCCATCCTACCAAGCTCCAATCTACAACGGTTGTGTGCGGCCCAAAGTGGCATGGCCCAACCAGAGTCCTTTAAGGCAGGAAGAGTTGGGAGCTACAAGCGACAGTAGGAAGTGACTGCTTAAATGAAAACATAAAACAAGTGAAAGCTCTTCTTCAATAGAAAGGATATTTTCACTCCACTTCTGACATGCTCTATGAAGTGACTTATGTTTTGTATTTTACATGTTGGAAGTTGCACCCTCTGTGTTATCTGATTTAGCCTGTCATGAATGTCCAATCACCTTCCAGATATGTTTTTTAAGGGTTCTGTCAATTCCCAAACACTTTCTATGGGATGTTACCCAGATGGACAAGAGAGAAAACTTGAACAGTCCATCTGTGTATCAGGTTAGATTTTAACCTGAGGCACTGACACATGACACAATCTTTGATTGGTGGAAGATTATTTCTTCTTTGTAAGCAAACAAGACAAGAGAATTTGGTTTGTTGTTTCAGAGAATAAAAAACAGAAATGCAAAATAATCCTGTATCTATGTCCACATTTGGATCCCAATTAAAATCTAATCACTTGTCCTTTCTGCCAGGATCAACATTCCCTGAAATGGCCCTTTTCCACTAGCCCTACTCTACTCTACTCTACTCGCCTTGATGCTGCTTTTCCATTAGCCCCAGTCGCCTGCCCAATGGCGTGCAGTGTCGCTGTAAACAGCTGAGCGGCACTGCGGTGACATCATTTTGAGCGCGACACAACAATCTGTGGCTTTTTGTCACAAACAGAGTAAAAAAGGAAAGCAGAAGAAGGCTGCAGGTGGCAAGCAGAGAGGCACGGTAGAGTTTTGGAAGCTATATTACAGAATGAAGCCGAGGACGAGAGCAATCGAGCAGCAAAGAAAAGACGTATGAGGGTAAGCTAATGGTAGCTACCGCTAGCATGCTAGGTCTTTGCGCTCATGCCTCATCGATGACGACATTGTCTGACCAATCAGTAGCCAGCAGTCGGTGATGTCATCTTTTAGTATCGACTCAGCTCGCTTGGGACCAGAGCGGAGTAGGTACTAAAACTAGCTTGTTCTAGGAGGTACCGGGCTAGTGGAAACACGCTGCAAATCGAGTAGAGCTGAGTAGAGCGCCAAAAAATGTCATCAAAATCTGTTGAGAACTTATTGAGTTTGTAGCAGAAATTTGGAATACATCCCCATTTCACAATGTCAACAAATCCTTTTAAAAATTCCCAGATCTGCACCCAGAGTTTGATCGCCACCAAATTCAACATCTCATCTTCTTTGTGCTGTGACTAATATTCCCTGAAAATGTTTTCAAAATCTGCTCAAAACTTTTTGAGTTATCCTGTTAAGACACTTAAAACAATCAAACAATGGAAAAAAAAACACGTTGAAGTAAATGGACTTGATCGTATAAGGCTCTTTTTTAGTCTTTCTGACTACTCAAAGCACTTTAACACTGCAGTTAAGATCTACCCATTCACTCCTACAATCACTTTCTGATGTTTCAGATTCTCTATGTCCATCAGTATCAGCAAACACATGCACATTCTTTAATATCAATTTACACAACACTGACACAGTGGGATCACATTGACATGTGACAGCTGGAGCTGGGCTCAAACCTACATCCTTCTGGGCTATCATGAGTCTCTGACACCCGTCATGTTTGTTGTTTTAAAAATGTCCTGAAAGTAGCTTTACATCGTGTTTTTGAATTTAGGTTAAAACATGTAAATGTCATCATCATAAATTGGGATTGAAAAAACATTAAATAAGACAGTTATGATAGCCTATCCCTCAAAAAAAGACCAAATATAAGGTATATTACATTTGACCTTCTGCGTAAAATAAATGCAGCCCTCTTGGAATAGAAGTTGCCAATCCTTGGTTTATAGTGGTCTTTATCAGAAGTCCCCATTTACAAAACACTATAGTTCTGTAATTAAAAGTACAAATTAAGTGATAAAAAGTCATGTTTTCAAGAATGAAAAGTCAATTTGAGAATCAAGGTCGAAATTGTGAGGTTTTTATCAAATTATAAAATTAAAGCTCAAAGTTGAAGATAAAATGTGAAAGAATTAAGAACCTCTTATTTTATACTGAATAGTTATTTTTCATTTTGATTAAATGGTACAAAAAGGCTTCCATAGTTTTGTTTCGGGACATTAAACAAAACTTTATGTATGGACCAAAATTATCAAGAACGTTATGACCTGCACAAACTGAAATGACCCCACAGGAGCTGAATGGATTATGGAATAAAATTAGTTTAAATGAATGAATCAGATGCATGTTTCTTCCAGGAGTGGCAGAGCAGTTTGCCATCGCTGAGGCTAAGCTGCGCGCTTGGGCCTCTATGGATGATGACGAGGAGGAAGACTCCAACGATGAAGAATCCAACACCAACGGACAGACTCACATCTTCTCCAGTCAGACTGCAGGTAACCACCGTCACCACTGCATTCTTCATTTCATTTTCATCTTCTCATCTCAGCACCATCACTCACAAAATCCCTCATCTGTCCATGCCCACCCCCCATTTACCCATCCCTTCCCAGGTGTTCTAAATTTTTGCTCCTCTCTCAGACGCCACCACGTCCAATCCTTCTACCGGACCGCCATGCCAGTCTGAAGTGGACAGCGAAGAGGCCCCACCCTCTGACAGTCCCCTGGGCCCCGGCAGTGACAGCCTGCTCCGTGACGAGCCCGTCTCTAACAGTGACCCACATTCATCCCAGACCAACTCCCCTACTTTACCCAGCGCCTGCACGAGCCCCTTCCTGGAGGAGGAGGAGGACGAAGAGGAGAGGGGGAGGCTGGGCAACCCTGAGGGGCAGAAGGCGTCTCTGCAGGAGCAGCGCAGCGAGGTCTGCATCCACCACAAGCCCGAGTGGAGGCCACGGGCAAGAAGCAGCAGGTTCGACTCCTGCTACTCCACCTCCCACTCAGAGTCCCCCGGAGAGGAGGAGGAGGAGGACGAGGAGGATGAAGGCAGTGTCTTCCACGAGGTGCGGGTGTGGCACTGCAGCCCCAGGAGCTTCTTCTCAGACAGGGCTTCATCTGGGGTGGCGTCGTTTGAGGAGGAGGAGGAGAGGGATGAAATAGAGGATAAGAAAGAGTATTTAATGTGATGTATTTGTCCAACTTTATGTCTCTTTGGGTCGTGCTGATTCTGGATATGACATCATCTGTTCTTCTTCTCCCTGCTCCTCTTCCTCTGATCATCTCTTCTCCACTCGCTGCCTTCTGTCTCTCATCCTCCAGGCCTTCCATGCACTGATTTGGCTTCACTGTTTATTGCTGCTGTAAACATGAAATCTGTTGGAGTTTCACCAGAATGTAAAGCTGTTGTTCAGACTAGTTTTTGTCATGTGTTGCTATTGTGTTTGTTTTTCTATGGATATTTTGTAGTGTTGTTTTCACTGGATCATGCTGTGTCATGTGGGTCAGGCAATGTTTGATACTGAATGTCTGAATGTCCAGCATATATATATATAAATATATATATATATATATATATAAAAATATAAATATGATTTTTTTTGAAAGAGGATTGATGTTTTTTCTTTCAAACACATTATCCAAGAATACCAACTTCAAGAGCAACACAAGGGACGACAGATAACGAGACTGAGCTTATGAGAACAAACCCACAGGGTCCACAGTCACGCTGAGTGTCATATATGAAAGGCTGGGTTTTCATGCACAACTGATGGAAGTTCACAACAAGTAACATCTTAAATTAGCTTCTGCCAAACCATCAGAAGTGGTTAGCTTACAATTTGATCAATGCCTTAACTAAATTTTTGGTGAAGTTGAACAAAACAGCCACCAAAACTCTGAAGAACACTGCATGTAATGTGTATGTGTCTGAATGCAGGTCAAAAAACTTATGAAAACATTCAACAAATAGAACAAAATGGACAATTTAATGTAAGAATGATAGCAGAAATGGTCTCCATTGATAAAGTTTGAATGAAAATTTGAACATGACAAAAGTGTCTGACTCCTGATCATGAGGTAACCTGACACACCATGTGCACCTTTCAATATATTTCACTTATCCATCCGGGACAGAGTCAATAGAAAATGTTTTAAAATGGGCAAAACGCTTTAAAAATATGTCCTGCGTGTGATTGGATGATTGTTCTGCCAATCAAATTCATTACGTTCCAATCTGGTAATATACTAGGGGGGTGCAGGACAAAATGTCAGGCATGTTGTAAAACAAACTCTCTGCAAAACATGTTGGAAGTAGAGTGAAAATATCTTACAACAGAGAAGTTTGTTGTGTTAGTATTTGTTTTGTTTTTTTTTATACAATGAAGAAATACAGTCAGATAAAAATGCTATTGAAGCTGTTAGCATGATCATCTCTGTACAAACAGTCACTTTCTGCTGTCATCTCACTCGTAGTTACCACCTACTCAAAGGACACTGATTGGGCTCGTTCACAGTAGTTTAAGATTTGAGCTTTGCAAGATGGATGTGCACTGCAAGGTTAATCAACAGGAAGGATTCTCATAAATCTGTTGAGACAATATGAAGGAAACATAAAATCTCCAGGAGTGAATACATGAAATGAAACTTGGATTCAGGTACGATCCTGACAAAATGGCACATAATGCATTGCAAAACACATCGTCACTGCAAGTCCAAACTCAAGGTCCTTTGAATTGTTTTTTTCTTTTTTTTTACATTGGGTGGGTTCCTAAAGGCTTAATGGTGTATTTACACTATTACAGTGTTAATACACACTAAACTGTGAGAAAAACTTTAAAGACAGAGACCACAACTGTGGTAGAATGAAATCACAGTCAAGAGACTTGCAGCCTTCTCTCAGAGACTTAAGACTTGACGTGGACTTGCTTTCAGAGACTTGGGACCTGACTTTCCCTCTCATAAACTATTATTCCCTAATCAACAGTAGAAGCAGAAATGACAAAGGAAATACGTTCACAGCTTACCTATGCTTTAAAGGAGACATATCATGCTGATGCATGATTTAATAGTTACATATAATATAATAAATTTGAAAACAAGACCTTACACCCCCTTAATTTTCAAAAAATGAGATATTGTATTTTTTCTGATATCCTAGAACGAGATTTGATGCCTCTGAGAATAGGTCATTGTGAGATGTCTGCGAGATTTAAATCGTCATGACGACACGAGGTGCCTTTCTTTTCATTGGAGTAATCTGATAAAACACTTCCTCCTCTGTGATGTCCGTTAGCCCCAAAACCGTCACCGAGGAACACTACCACCAGCAGCAGTATATAGCTCCCAAGCTCACATTCACTCATTACCAGCTCTGGCCTGTAGGGGGACTCAATACGCAGTCGCTGCTTTGAGCCTGCCGGAAAATACAGTAGAAGAAGGACAGGCTGGCTCAACCATAGATATACATAGGAAGGCTTCCTATGTATATCTATGGGCTCAACCCTCTCGGCAGCTCTGACAGAACTGACCAATCAGAGCACAAAGGGCTGTGACGTTGCGAGGTAACTGTAGGTCATCCTGAGATCCGAGCGTTTCAACGAGAGCTTGATAATGGCCTAAAATGAAGATTTTGAGAAGGCAATTGTGGGGCAATGAAGGAACTAAATGACTTGTACTGAGAGCAGAAATGCTTTACAGGCATCCTAGTCTGGTATAGTGAAAAGGAGAAACAAGCATGATATGTCTTCTTTAAAAGTGTTTCTAACAACCTCAAGTCACTCCTATTAAAATGTACTAAGAAAAAAGGAACAACCTACATCCCTCTGACCATCAGATTATGCAAAAAGGGGTTCTTATGGAACATTTTTTTTTTCCAACAATTCACAACAATCAATTTTCATTCATGGGAACCTTAAGCCTGGAACGATGCACAGAGCCATAATATAATTGTAGCCACATGGTAGCAGGCGTCCATGTCTATCTCTGATAATTTAGCAAATTTAATTTTTTCTGGTCAATGCTGTTGATTTTTCTGAACAAACAAATCATAATTATATCCTCCCTTTCCAATGGAGTACCACTCAACAGCAAAATTGATAGCCAAGATTCAGGATTATGATGGTGACAAAGCTGGCCTGTCTTGCAGCAGCATTAATTGAAGAATTTAAAGAATTGTGATATCAGGAGGGAGGATACATAAGACAATTTGGTCTCAAATGATGCCTTCGTAATCCGTAATCATACTAACACTTGGTTGAATTTTTATATATCTTCAAGCCACTCTTGACAAAGCCAAAGAGCAACCCTGATGAGAGAAAGGCTGCTCTGGAAGCACCACAAACCCTTGGTCCTGCTTCAGACCGAGGCATGCTGTCTCCACCTTTAAAAAGCCAAACCCTTGTCCTTCAGGTGTCTGTTGAGGAGTCACTGTCTTCCTTTTCTTTGGTTGTGTAGTTGTGTAAGCAGTTGTTGCCAATGCCAATATAGCCACTATGCCAACAAGTATCTCTGCCACCTCTCACTGTTTACATCATTCAGCAAGAGTAAGTGCAAGCACATCTCCCTTATAGAGCAGCCAACTGAATCGGCCTTCCTGATTGGCTGAAAGGCAGTTGTATCACAGGGCCAATGGAGGGGCTTTTCCTTATTTGAGCCCTTACTGAAGCCTCCTGACCCCAAAAGGAATGTGATGGATGGATATTTGTTGTTGTATCAGGTGAATAACGGAGACACAACTTCAACATCTGTAAGGTGTTTTTTTTCTTATTTAATCATTCACTCATGTACAAAAACAATTTCATGTCCTCTGAAAAATAACAATGGCTGTTGGATTTCAAATGCATAACTCTCCTATGTACAAAAGCATGTATACGTATAGATACGTATAGATCTCATCCGTGTTTATGTTCATATGTACAAAGCATATACAGGCCAGTGTCATATAAAGGGAGAGACTACAGACTTATTGCTTAACTAGATACGCTGCAGAATAGCTTATGCACTCTCTACATTTAACTCCTTAGACATTACTTTATACGGCGAGCACTACTTCACATTCTCTATGCTGACAAAATGTTAGGATATGAGTAAAACTTGGCACAAACAGACAAAAAGAACACTGCAGTGGTATCACAGAAGATTTAAATAAGGCTCAAAATTGTCGCATGGCACTAAAATACTTATGTCCACTGAAAGTCGTGACGAGGACTCACACATTTTTGCTCTACAACAGTTTTTGAACTTGTGTGCGCCACTGTGCTTCATACAGCAGATGCATGTCTCAGCATTGCATTCGAGGCCAGGCTGGATAAAGATATATCACCGTGTTAATATCTACAGGCCGCATACATGTGTGCATATCAGTGTGTGCATGTATGTGTATGTCTTTGTGTGCTCTATACAACAGCCTGTGTCTCCCTTTCACTCAGAGCTCAAGTTTTGTCCCTTTAAACATGCTATAAACACATTAAACACAGTAAATACAGACATAGCAGAACTTTAAGAGGCAGTTCAAGTGACAAGACCGACAGTCTACATTGCCCTTATTGACTCAGCCCCTGTGAAGACAAACAAGGCTAAACGTTTCGTAAATTATACTCATGGTAATTACAATGTGCTTTGTCATTGTTAGGAGCCCTGTGCTGAGCATGGTGGACCTTTGGAAGCTGCCTTCATTGATGTGTAAAGAATAGATCCCATCTGATTTGGGATTTTAGGGGGGCTGCTTTGGACACTAATGTTTGACTGTAAAATAAATATAAAATATTGACAATGACATGCGTTCAGATGTACTCTACCAAGGCTGCAGAGTGTTGTAAACAATCAAATCAGGGCAACTTATGAGAACACTGGTGCTATTAAATCACCTTGTACTGCATTATTACTGCATTTTTATTGCATATCAACCAACACTGAACCAACACTGTTATATTCTAATACTATGGACCACTTATTCTGCCCCTTTTTATGTATGTAGATCCAGTGATAGTGGATAGGTAGTTATTTGTATTCATACCACCAATGTGCTCATCTGGTTACCCCCCTAATCTCTGTTCTTCTGTGCTTGCTCTTTAGTGTTTGCTCCTCTCCTCCCCCCCCCCCTTATATTTTTTGTGCGTGGCGTGTTTCTTTTCTTGGTATGTTTGAAGTTTTCATTTACAGTATGTTGTTTTGGCATGAAGACTCAAACCATGTTCATGAGTCCAGATCAGATCTGAGTATGGCAAAATAAGTATTTTAAGAGTCTATCATACACACAATCACACACAAAAGACAACACATTTGTTTAAAATATAAAGCTGGTAAAATTCAACAGTTTTGTTCTCAGCAAATCTCATGTATTTTGCAGTAGGGGTGCCAGGATTTATGGACCCCAGGAATAAATTACCTTAGACCCCCACCTCAACAGCCCAAACCAACCCTTGAAAACAAAAAACAAAAGGACGAACAGCTTTGTCCACTCCGCTGATTTCAGGTGATTTAGTGTAATCAGGCAGATCCACCTTGTAAAGCTACAAGCTCTAATAATTCAGCTCAGTCTGTCCAATCAGTATCCTTTAAACATTCCAGTTCTCTGGGATCATTGATCCCCCAAGCTGTAAAACTCACTGAATTTAATCCTGTCATTTAAACAACAGATCTTTATTCGAACAACTGTGTTTGAAAGTGTACTCTCTTGACAATTTATGGAAGCTTTCGGGTCAGATATCCATTGCATTTTTTTTTTAAATTCAACCATGATGTGCAGTGCTTTTTCAGTGCCTTTTGTATTTGTGGATCCACTGTGATATATTGTTGTAATTGGTGACACAATCCCATTTTCTATATAATAAACAAAGCACTGATGTTTAAGTCCTACATTTTGTCCTTTAGAAAGTGACAACTTCCTGTCAGTCTACTGACCAGTCAACTGAACCTGAAGTCTTATTCTTGACAACCATGTCCAATCAAGAACAGCCAAAGGTCAGTAAGGGACAAAAGTTTATTTAATGTTATGTTGTCCTTTTTAACATATGAGACAAAAACATCGCCAAAATGTGACACAAATCACTAAATGGAGCGTTAATATGTAAATGGTTTTTGCTGTAAGGTACTTTGCATACTTAGATTTTGTTCTCCTAATAGCCAAGGCCTCACAGAAAAATATTCAAGAGGCTTGTTTATCACTGATCTTTATGTGATTTGTATGACGACCCATTAAACTTCATTGCATCTTACAATAAAAATAAATTTTCCCTAAAAGTAGCAAAAAAAAAATGGCCTGAAGTGGCAACTGAATTACTCTTAGCTTCAAATAGAGAGCTTCTCTCTGTACTTGTCTTGCTAGATCTCAGTGCAGTTTTGACAACATAGATGTTCTTCTACAGAGAATAAACGCATTACTCAGGATTACAGGGACTGCTGTAAGTAGGGACTACTTATCTGCTCCATATCAGTTTACACATGTGAACAATAAGTCTTCTGTGCACACTTAAGTTCCTCAAGGTTCTGTGCTAGGTCCAATTATTTTTTCCTTACATATGCTCCCCCTCTGTGATGTTATAAGGAATAACATCATCAATTTGCATTGTTAGGCTAATGATACTTAACTGTGTGTATTAATGATGCCAAATCAAACAAATTAGTTTTCTAAACTAGAAGTGTGTCTAAAGGTCATTAGGATCTGGATGGCCAGTAATGTTCCTTCTTCTGAACTCAGACAAGACAGAGGTTATTGTGCTGGGCCCCGACACCTTAGAGAAACTTTTTTCCAATGATATAGCTGCCCTAAAGGGCATTAGCCTGACATCAGGCACAACTTTTAGAAATCTTGGGATACTATCTGATTTTGTCCTCAACTCACATATATAAAAAAACGTATAAAGAAACAAAGAAATTTTTGAACAGCAATGACAAAATATTGCTCACACTATATTTTGAAGGCCCCCATAATTTTAATAACATTTCAAAAACTAGAAATGCACTATAGTCCATTTACCATTTACTTTTGTAAGTGTTACTAAGCGTAAAACAAGGAAGCTCTCAATGAAAGATCTGCCTGAAGAAACGTAAGAGTAACTGAAGAAAAATGTCAAAAAGAGAAACACATTCATTGTCCATGTTGATTTGTTGATGAGATTTGTCAAAAGATTGAATAAAACCAGCTTTATCCACACATGTGCACAATTTGAAACACTTTTAATTCACACTCTCACCCACTCACTCCTGCACATCATTAGAAACACATGTATCTAGGCTGGACTTCGAGGTGTGTGTGACCCCTACAAGTGTAACAAAGTAAACATTCATGAATCGCAAGTATGGGCCCCCTCTGGTGACTCTGATTGCTCCCCGGTGTTGACAGGGCTACCCTCTCCCTCAGGTTCTGATTGGTCCATGTTTGGAGAAGGACTCCTCTGTTCTTGCTCTGTCTCATCTGGATCAGGTGTTTGGCTGGGGAGTTCATAGTCACAGGCCAGGTCTGTCTCCTCAGTGTGGGAGGGGCTGCAGTCAAAAGTAAATTCTGATTGGTCCTCTGTTAATGAGGGGCTCTCCTGAAGCACCATCTCTGCTGAATCATTTGTGACATCACCGACACTGGTTTCAAACTGCAAATCTGAATGGTCTGAGAAGTTGACGGGGATCTCCTTGTATGTGAGATCTGACTGATCCTCCACGTCAGGACGGTTTGGTTCTCTTGGTAATGAGAGGCCTCTGTGGCGAATACACAGCTTGTGGAGTTCAGTTACCTCAGATACACTTGTGGTGTTCCCAGAGTCACGGAAACTGGCCAATGGAGGGCGCACTTTTACTCCAGTCACTGTAACTGAGCCCTCAATGGCCTTACGAAGCTGGACAGAACCAAAACCCAAAATTAAATAAATAAAACATTAAAAAAGAGAAAGAGAAAGATAACAGTCAATGAGAAAAAAATAATAGGTAAAGGAAGAGAAATAACAAGGAGAAAAAAGGTGAGTTTAACCTTTTATAAAATGAAATCTCAGAGAAAAATCTTAGAATATGCACAATACATCAAAGACGCGGCATATTTTTCAATCAAACAATCAATCAATCAATCATCAATCAGTCTTTGCTATTTTAGTGGCAACCATAAATGTTGTGTCAAGAACCTTAAAAAAAGAGTAGGTCAAAACCACATTCTTCTTCTTTTCATGCTACTTTTAAATATAATTTATTATTGTTTCCTAATTTCAGACCCAAGATAAATCCACAAGAGTATAGCACTTTGTCACAATAAGTAACAGTAACAGTAACAGCGGTAAGAAAAAAAACTTCAGGGAATGTTGTAGAGCTTGACTCATGTTGATCCACCAAAGCTGTTTGGGGGTGTGAGTGACTGGAGGATAAACAGATAGGCAGCAGACACAAATGAGAATTCATGACAGGGATACATTTATGGATGCCCAGACCATGAATTTGTCAGTTATCATATGTGTCTTTGTTTTTGGAGTCTCCGAGAGGGAAAAGAAGTTTTGGCTTTATCTTTGCGCTATGATGCGCACTGTGGTCGAAAAAAATTCTAAGATTCTGTGACACCATGTGGCTCTTATAGAGCAATCTGCTACCACAATGTTGGCTTGCACTTCTGCTGCCTTTACAGTGGTAAAGCCCACTGGACTGTTGTGGAGGCTAAGGCTGACGATATACTTACTGTTAACGACAAGGATGTATTTTGATTTAACGTACTGGTTGTGCATGTTGTGCAGAGCTAACACGACACAGATGTGAGCTGCAGTCTACACGTAACCAGTAGGATCAGTGTTGAGCCAGAAGGTTTGTGACAGCATTAACAAAAGTAGTAGAAGCAACTGTAACAGAAAGTTTTAAAGAAACAAGTCCACAGTCTTTAACTCATAAATAAATAATCTTTTGAAACAGAGAAGGTTTTTATGGAAATAACTTGTTATTGGGTTTTGACTTCTAAACCAGATAAATCGGTGACTTTCATCTCACATCATCCATGGGTGTGTTTGTGTTAGCTTAGCTTCTCACCTACCAGCTACCAAATATTTCTGATGCAATGATAAAAAACTCAGAGTACACTCTCTGTTATCTATGGTGCTTTGACTACAACATACAGTTTTTCAAAACATCCGGCTGAAAGTCACTAGTTAACATGATCACACTTTTGACCATATCATCGAGACAGTTACAATGGTGCACATGGAGGAAAAATATTGTAGTAACAGTTAGCAACACATATTTGATGATGACATTAATCAGTGATCTTTTATTTTTATATTTTTACTCTGTAAATCATTGTAATTGTTGCCATGTTTAGAGTTTGCCTCTCACACATCATTTAGAGACATACAGCCTGGCATATTTGTGTGCCCTCTAGTGGTATCCTCCAGTAATAAGTTTTACATACAGCCAATAAACAAAAACACTCATGATGACAGTGGACATGTGCACGAACCAAACTGCCAGTATATGTCAAGCTTAACTCACAGCCTGTTAGTTACACTGCTTACCTCCTCCTGTGGTCTTGTTCTGAGGAGTCAGTCATTTTTTAAGATTATTTTTGGGCATGTTTGTGCCTTTATTGAATGGAGAGAGAGAGACAGTGAACAGGTTTGTGAAAGGGGGCAAGAGAGAGTAGAGGAGGACACTCTGCAAACTGGCCATAGGCTGGACACAAACTCGGGCTGGCACCACGAGTCATTAGTCATTTTGATCACATCAGAGCCGCAGTAGGTTATCAACTTTACATACACCTGTGTTTTATTCAAATGCAGGACAAGGGCTTCACAACCTTCTTATCACATGAAGAGTAATGAAGCTGCCATACGCATTAGGCCTCAATAAATGAGAGGAAACTTTCAGAAGGGTCAGGTTGACTTTAAGTGTGATGGTGGCAGCTGCACCAGCGGTCATGACAGTGCTAACCTGAGCATTGGTGGTATCAGCATGTGTGCTGTAGCCAACTTTATGGACATGAAATAGGTAGGAAAAGTGCTTTTAAAACCCATTTTAGGGTAATTAAAGAACATGCGCACCTCTTTGAGAGAGACAACTCCAACCAGACGTCCCATGCTGGTCACATAGGCATGATCCAAACCCAGCAGAGAGAAGATGGTGTGAGTCTGTTGAGGCAAAGTGAAATATGGTCAATAGCATCAGGTTTTGATTTTGGAATCAGACAACATATAGGGCTTTAATTTCGTGACGCAGCGCAGGGGGCGCAAGCCTGGCGCACCCCGCGCAGTGTTAATTTCGTCCGGCGCACCGCCGTGCGCTGCCAGTTTGACAATTTGGTAGACCGTCTGCGCAGAGATGTGTGTGACGGCACACCAAGGGGAGGTGTCGACAGATTCGAGTGGCGCAGTGACAATTTCGTGCCAAAAAACTGTGCGGAAGGTGCTCGCCAACTCCAACCTGGTCTATCTTCGGTGCAGGGCGGAGCGCACCCTCCGCAGCTGTAATTTGGTGACAAGCGCACATGTGCGCACGCCTCAGAGGCAGGTTTCCAGAGTGTCAGGCACATTTTAATGCAATAAACAATCACAGCAATCACTATTTAATGTAACTGTCTGAACCAGCATATACATTTGTATCTATATTAATTGTCCCGTCACATCAGATGTCGGATTAAAGCCGTTTGTCATCATGGAAACTTAACCTGACGGCAGCTGGAAGTTTGATGCACATCTTAAAAGTCAACAATAAACAGCCTTAACATCTGATACTGAGTACATATCTGGCTTCTCTCATTTCATTAAATTCAAAGAAAAGAGGGAGAAAAAAGACAAAGAAAAAGGAGAGAAAATAAATGTCTGTCACTCAGGATTTACCCGTGATTTCTCATATTCCTCTATTTTAGTCTTTATTTTTAACGTGATCTAAAAAGATGGAGTACATCATTGCAAGGAGGAGACACCGGAAGAATATACAGTATATCACTAAAGGCTCTGCTATTTGGCGATGACAAACCAGGAGTGCAGGTGGATCACAAGTCTTATGAATGGATAAGCCAGCGGGTGTGAAACTGTCCCTTATTTTTTTTACTCCTATTAATGACAAAGGAACAGATTACATCTGTCCCGGGAGCTGGCCCACACGGTGACGCGCCTCGCTGTCCATTCTCCTGCTGAAGGGACCGTCTCCACTGCTGGGTCTTTCCAGCACACTGTTTCCGCGGTGGCGGGGATAATTCAGACCAACCAGACGCTGCGCCTCGGCCGCAGCGCATTTAAAGGCGAGGAGAGGCACTCATTTGATTGGTGAAGACAGCGATCGGCTGTGTAAATCCCACTCATGTCTATTCTCCTCCTACTCTGACATTTGCGCGGAGAGGCAGAGACGTGGGTGTGGACGTGCTCCTCTGCGCCTTGAGTGCGCCTCTCTTGGCACTGCAGGAAACTTGCAAAGTGCGCAGGTCACACCCTGTCCGCGCGGCGAAGGCCGGGGCAGGGCAGGTGCGCCTGCGCTTGACCCTGGTCTACGAAATTAGAGCCCACAATGTTTGTTTTTTTTTTTTAAATGTATTTTTTTGGCCATTTTGTGCCTTTATTGATAGGAGAGAGACAGTGGATAGGCTTGTGAAAGGGGGAGAGAGAGAGTATGGGAAGACACTCTGCAAACTGGTCACAGGCGGGATTCGAACCTGGACCGGCAGAAGCAAGTACATGGAGTGCCTGGTTGCTTACCACTCTGCCAAACCAGCACCCCTAGAGCCCACAATGTTCTATCTTTTGTAACAGCCACCATGTCAGTGGAGTGGATACATGTGTGCTATCTCCACACTCACTAACACAATGACAGTTTTTAAACCAATGATAAATGAACATAGCAAAGACGAGGTCTTCAATTTTTTTCCAGGGGGTTGAAAGGTGGTGAGAAACAGCAGCATACATTCATGTTAAGAGGCTGTGACTGTTTTTATATTAATTATGACTCAAAATGTAACAGCATACCACAACAACTAATATTTACTTTTACTGCCCAGTTCATATGCCTCAAATTGTGAAAACCAGGGCTGGATGAGTTAGGTTTGAGGGTTGTCAGTATTTCTGTACTGTTCTTACATATTCAATATCACAAAAGGACTTTGTGAGGGATTTTCATCAAAATGTGTAAAATATCAGATGTGACTGATGGGTGTATTATGAGATTTTGGAGGTCAAAGGTTTAGGTCACTGGGCCTCATGTCCATTCCTTGTTTGTAATGGCAGTATCTTGAGGAATTTCAAGGATTTTTTTTTTATCAAACTCTGCAGAATGAAGTAAAAACAATTTGTATTTACACAGTCAAGGTCATTGTGACCTTAAATCTTATCAAACAATGTGCATCTACACCATTAAAGAAATACTGTTAACTATTATTAACAAGGATAAAGCATTAGTAAAAACTAAACTGACATCTAAAATGATAATAATATGAATTATTCATTAAAATATTATCAATCAGAGCACTGATAACCTGTAAGATATGTCTGCACAATCCATGTAAGACTCTTGCTTCACAGTGGGTGAGCAGGTTCATTTCTACTCTGAGGCTTCTTTCCTGTATGTCTTCTCAAACTCTTCCCCTCTGTCTCTCCTACTACAACAAATACCAACAAAAAACTAAATAACAGGCAGCTCTGAAATAGATAATGTGATATATGGTCCTTGATATTAATAATATTGTGATACAATGATACTTTGATAATTGATATATTGCAAAAGTATTGTACCTTGTCGTCACCATGTTTTCAGCAGCACTGCATTCTATAAAAGATCAATACCCCGCACTGAGCCTGCAACCCCCAGCCAATGGGCTTCCACAAACAATGGTAGGATGAGAACATTGATGTGCCACATACCCTGTAGTGCCTTGTGTTTGTCATGCGTCAATAAATGCATGTAAGGCAGGTGAGATAAACTCAACAATTAATCAAGTTTGATAGTCAGGATCTCAACATCAATGAAATAACCATGATCATGTTTAGGCCACACTAGCCAGCCCAACTAGATTGTATATAAAACTTAGAAGCATAAGATGGGCTCATCAAAATCATACATGTATATATGGGTCTAGTGAGTTTGTGTATTGATGAAGCATTCGTAAGAACATAACTTTTCATCAAAAAGTCACTGATGCTAATTCATTTTTTCTTTATAAACACAATTAGTCAATTTTAAATGTAGATTAAGGTTTTAATCCTAACTCTTACCCTTCTTCTAATCCTAATCCTTGATTTTACTTTATACATGAAAAAAGAACTCTATCATAACATATGAACTAATTATAAATACTTTTCTGCAGTGTATGACTTAAAAATAAACTAAACTTAACTAATGCTAGATTGATAATGTATCAGTACAGTATTTCTGTGTCTTATAAATGGTCAACATTAATTAAAAAAAATGCATAGATGAATGTAAATATTAAGTAATGCTTAACTACTGCTCAGAAAGCACTTCATAGTTTGTAGTTTAGATACAGTGTTATAATAACCAGCTTGGTGCTTCTTCTTGGCCCACCACTGCCTTTATAGAGTCTAGAAACTCCAAACAACTTGATGGTATTGTCTGGAATGTCTTCGGGTTAATAACACTCATTGAAAAAGGGGTGAAATGGGAAAACTTTAGAAAAAAATGGCTAGAAGAGACCTTCTTGTTAATCTGTCCAAAGCAACACGGCTGTTAGCCAAACAGATGGAAACTCATTTAAGTCCTGCAGGCTACTTCGAGTGTTAATTTATTCTTATTGAAACATTTAACTTTCGATTCCTTTGCCTTTACAACCAAGAACTGCTAATTATCTACTTCAGACTCAGGAATGCCTGCCAACTACAGGCCGATTTGCTGTCCAGTTTTAGCACCATCTAAAATTTAACAACCTTATCATTATTTTTTTCTTTCTTCTATTGAAAAAGCCATATTAAGAGCCACAACTGACCTCTTGGTGGCGACTGATTACAGCTTCCCACCTCTTCTCACCCTTCCTTACATGACTAAAGCATTTGTCATTGTTAGCTGCATCTTTCCACACAGCACTATTGGACTCTCTGACCTCGGACTCTGCTCTAAGCTGTCTTTAATCCTAACATATTCAATCCTTTGTCTCCTTAAGACTGGACTGCTGCCCTCACCAAGAGCCTTCAGATTCTCCAGTACTTCCAAAAGAGAGTTGTGAGGATCCTGATGAGAGTGCAAAAGTATTTTTATGTAGGCTGCTGCATGAAAACAATAACCCATATCAATGTTTTAAAAACAGCTCCTGGGGGATCTATGACCTTATGATTTTAAACAAACACCTCACTAAAAGCATGCTCTGTGTGGGACGTAAACTCCCTCATACTAGCTAAAAATAATCACAACAGCTGATTTCAGGTGTACTGGTTCAATGAAAAAGTGTAGCAGTGATGGATAAACACTACAGCAATAGTAAAAAAATAGTAAATAAACTCAGCCCTCATAAATCATGATTCTAACAAATAGATCTAGATCTGCTCCAGTCCCAACACATGCTGCTTAAGGCTGTTAGTGCATGGGGCTGCGTTTACTAAATCTTTGAAGGGGAACAAAAAGAAATAGTGCCCAAAGGCAGAGGAAGGACACCCACATATTGGTTTTAAAAAAGCTTCTACTGAACTTTTGCGCGCAGAAAACACTATTGACGTTGTCAAAAAGCCAACAGAAAGCAAAAAGGCACCGTGGCAATGTGAGTCATCCCAGATGCTGTATTGTTGTCATCCACAGTGACGCACAGCAAGTTATGGAAAGTAACCAGGGACATTTCTGGTAGAGCAGGAATCCAGTTTAAAGTTTGATTTAGTTTAGTCCACTATTTTCACTTTAAATGAGCCAGATGATCCTTTTGGCTAATACTTGATGGTTAATTTGATTCTAAAATATATATAAAAATGGATGTCAACCTCACTTTAAAGCTGCAGTTCCATAACTTCTGAGTGGAGACTCATAAGTGGGTCATGATTGCTGGGCTCTAAATGAAATGTTGCACAAAGTAGATGATATAAGGAGGTTCTAAGAGGACATGCATCAATACACTTTGACAAAACTTAGCATTGATTACACATATTCTGGTTGTTTTCTGTGGATCTTTAACATGTTCATCACTTCATCTTGAGATTACACAGCTGGTTTTCCCATGACTACACTAGTTCCTCTAGATTTCTGGTCTAGATCTTTAATGCCTTTGCAATGTGTACAAATGCCCAGCAGTCAAAGTCCAGTACTAGATGAAGTCCAAGGTCCAGAATGTTTTTGTAGGAGAGTAATGAACACAAAAATGACCTTGGTCACCTCCTATGTGTAACAAATGTGTTCTTACATCAGAGAGGAAATGAGTGCACTGTTTGACAGAATTTCTTGCAGAACTGTTGAGATAATAACCTCACAAGCAGACGTGATCATGAGACCCAAGATCTAAACAGGCTGCTCTTACGTAATGATGGTCAATAATGAAAATTTGAATAAGGTCCCTCAAAGCATCCCCATGGTATTTGGTTCCACAAGATCAAAGCTCAATGAAGGTCAAAGTAAAGCACATTCATCAAAAATTTGACCTTGACCTTCGACCAATGCAGACGTCATTTCATTGTAAGCATGTTATGAAGTCCGAGCTTTCAGACTGTCAGCTGCACAGTTCATCTGCATCCTTCCTACCAAATGTCTTGAGAATAGAAGGCTTGCATTTTTTGGCCAAAACAGACTAGCAACTAGCTATACTCCCTTCAAGATCCAAATTGGAACATTTTTATCCAATTAGCTTGAGAGGCAGAAAAATTAAGAAATAATGTGTCTTGATATGCGAAGTGCATGGAGATGGATTCTGAGGCTAGACGATAAAAAAACTGCTGCTCTAAAATGTAGGTTAATAGGTGTTTACTTGCTAATGTACCTTATGCAGAGATGTTTGTTCCACCAGCTGAAAAGGGGCGGGATCGATCTTACAGTTTTTAAAATCCACTGCTTCATCAAGCTGCTGCTCCTCCCACTCTGCTATCTGTAATGAAATGAATGGATAGAAACGTCTTAAAAGACTTGATCCGTGGTTTTCAAGCTGTATTGGCACAAAGCACACCTAAAACCAGGCCAATAACTCAAGGCACACAGTTCTCGTATCTATCCACAAAAGCTTAAAAAAGTGTCTTATCAGTGTGTTCCACTTGTTTCTTTTCATCTACAGATACCAGCTGAAATATGACAAACTGAATTACTAATAAAACATTTCTGAAGAAAGTTTTCCAACATTTATATTCAGAGTAAATGTTCTACTCAGTTTTAGATTTGTTTAGCTGTATGTATACATTCTTGTGCTGTATCAAATACCACAGCTGGACTTCACACTAAAGGACCTCTGTTCTAGATTAGAACAACATAATGATGTGGTCTCACCTCTGAGGGGGTCATACAATCCTCCACTTCAGTAGAGTCCTGTAAGAAAAAATGGAGTGAGTGACAAACTATCATCCTTTTGAGTATGGACAAAGGTAAAGGACTTCACTATTGCATACACTTAAGATAATGTTGTACACACACACTCATTGTACAGCGAGCAATCTGAGGGAACAGAGTCAAGGTTAGCTTTATTGGCCAAGTATGTGTGCACATGAGAGGAATAAGACTTCATTTTTGTTTCTCTCATTGTTCACAAGTTTCATTGGAATCAAAAGGGCAGATTTAAACAAGGACAACAAAGCTCAGAAAGGAAATTAACATCAAGCTGTTGTCTACACAAAATAAATAAATGACAGGAACGAAGACACTAACATATTGGCACATGACACCCATCAACAAGTCATGAGTTTCTGCTTATTTTAAAAGTGCATAAAATAAGAAAAAGCATTTTTGGTGTCAAAGCAGTATGTTGAAATACAAAAATCATGTTTTTATTCAGAGTATCTGTGACAAAGTTTGAATTATAGGTCCAAAAGTGCACTTAGTATCCACAAAAATACTGACACCAATGACACCATTAACTTTATTGAACTCGAAATAAAACACAGTCACACACAGAACAATTTAAAACATCAGAGGAACATTTAGCTTCATAACCACTCAACATGCAGTTCCGTTCTCCTTAGAAATCCTTTTTTCTGGGACTTCAACATGTCAGTCTGGGGTAAGATATAAAGGATACATACAATCGAGTAATCTCCCTTTAAGAGTTTTAATTTTTTAAAAGCAGTATGAGAACAATTATTTGAAGCAATCAGTATTTTCCTGATGTTCTGCCAATAAAAACAATTCAGTTTCAACACATTTGTCAAACTAGGAATTGATATACTTTGAAATAACATAACAGCAAATGTAATATCATAGCAATTGAGTCATGTGAATTCTCTTTTCATTGCTGTTATGAATAGATTTGGCTAAACATGTCTATATCCTCAGACTGTAGCCCTTACATGCACATGTTATCGAAGGTCTTTGTTGTGTCTGCAGTACTGCAGTAACATGTTTACATATAATTTTTGTAAGATTATGAATACTGATTGATGATCCTACCCTAGTAGTATACAATCTGTTTTTGCTGGAGATGTTTTAATTTGAAGAACCTTTAAATTTATATTGTAACTATTTGATTTTTAACTGTACCTGGGGAATGCCACTTTCTAAGTGTCTGGAAAGTTTTGAGGCTATTCCTGTTTCATTGATCATCTTAATGTCCCTCTAACATTTTTAAAGTGTAAATAAAAGAATTAAAAATAATGAGCAATAACTTCAGATTAATGAAGAAGACAATCAAACCTTTGACCACTGAAGGAGATTTACCCCGTCTCTCTCTCTCTCTCTCTCTCTCAGACACACACACAGCTCTCGCTCTCCCTCTGCAGAGCCGCTCTGATGCTTCGGTCCGTGCACCACAAATATTTGGGTCCACCACTCACTACGTGCGTGTCGCAAGGCAACGGTTACTAAGCAACAGTCTCTAGGCGGCAGACAATCTTACCGCCATGGAGATCCTCACTCGTTTGGACTTGGGCTTTCTTTTTTCAGGAGGAGCCGGCCCGGCCGAGCTCTTCCAGGCGGGGAGAAAAGGCATCAACACAGCACAACATTAACACAACATCAGCACAACCGCACAGTTTTACGCCCTTCCATGGTGTTATGGCAACATTGGATCCCAGTCTGACCTCTGCAGGGAGAGGAGGCGGTGATGTGAGCACAATGTTGCTGAAAGGGTATAATTACGACACCACTAATGAAGATGGGGCTACAGAGTCTGTTCAGGGAACCCAATGTTACTGCAACATTGGATGATAGAACCACTGCCAGAGGAAAAGGTTTTAAACATCACATTTAAGTATTTTTGTTGAGTACTGTGGGCACTGGGGCTTTTACCTGAAGATCCTGAATATTAACATTATATCATTATATTTACATCACTCATCAGGAATAATGATACAACTTTTATTGTTCACTTGTTCCACATTTGAGCTGTACAAACAAAGTATATACAGAAACGTCAGGCTAAACCTAAAATCTTTTTGAGACCCTCTTCAAGAAAACTTTAACAGACTTTAAGACCCTAATGATTCTTTAACTTTGACCAGTTAAAATGGCAATACAAATCAACACCAAGACTCTGTTGCATAGTTTAATTAAACATAGACCAAACAAATGAACTGTGATAATACCACAAAATAGTTTTCTTTTCTGAATCCTGTAGTAATTCAAAGAAAGTTTTTCCACTTTATTTGCACAAATAAAGTTTGATTAACTTTAAATTCCCACAGAGTGTGTGATTGAAATATCAAACCAAACCAACCATTTTTATCAACATAAAACAGATAACATGCAATAAAAATAAACAACTTTGAATTTTGAATTGTAGACTTTCAAAATTCCTATAAAGGTCATACTTTTTTCTATACCAATATTTCAACATTTAATACCTTTAAAAACCAGGCAGACTCTCTGATGTACCAGCTGAATCCAAACTATTTCTGGAAAAGAGCAATTAGAATGACTTAAGGCAGGAGTTTCAAAACCATGGCAGACTGCTTTGAGATTGCCTGCAGCATTTCAAAAAAATATGGAAAATTGGACCTAGGCAGAATATAAAGTAGCTATACTCAAACTATGGCCCAGGGTCTTAGTGCAGCCCACAGTCTGCTTTCAGTTTGCCAGAAGCAATTTCGTAAAAAAAAAAAAAAAAAAATGAAATAAAGACAGAAAAAAATGATTAATCTGAGAACAGCATGAATTGCCCTCATCTGCTTTTCTATCTTTTTCATCTGAAGGTATGATTTTACAACAATGCTGTGCTTGTCATCTTCAAGCATCTGCCAAGGACCTTAAAGTTTGTCAGCTTTGTGCAGTCTACTTTTGTATTAAATCTGAAGTGGAGATGATCCGTCAGCATCTCCTCTCTGCTGCTTAAGAGTGCCATTCTCATCTTGACTGGGGGGGTCATCCAGCAGTAGCCCAGGCCAACCAGGGCCTCCTGAAATTTGATTAGCCACCTCAAAAGCTTTTACAATGATTGATTCTCTGCCTTGTCAAGCCATTATGGGAAGCTGTGAGGTAGGCTGTTTTTTTCTATAAGCATTATTTGTGATTAAGCATATCCTTACTTACACTTCATCAGTTTTACTAACTGTAATACACTAAAGCTGGTAGATCTTTTATACATTTCTAGTAGACCTTTATGACTAGATGGTTTGTTCTTTGTCTGACATACAGGAAGGACCTTTTCACTGATCCCATGACATGTATGTGGAGGTGGAGAATCCACCCTCTGTCCTGTTAGTTTTAGCATTAGCAAGATATTCAGACAGATAGAAATGTATTTCATACTCACAGAGTAACAACTTTCTACAACTCATAAAGAGTCATTGATTTTGTTTTGAATCAGACTGCATGAGATTCTAATTCCTTCCATTTACCGTACCAGTGAATTAAAGACTGTACCAATTGGCTTGAATGTGGTTAACATAAAATAATGATCATTAAAGGTAACTTTTTGTTCATGGCTCACTGTACATTTTGAGTAGGTCTAACTTTCTTAATGAGTATCACTGTAATTCTAAACCTTATATTTCCAATTAAATTGACAAAAACAGAACTATGAACAGGCTTTTTATTAAAAAGCAGACTGCTTCAGTCTATAAACTCACTCAACTTTCTTAATATGGTACTGGCTTTTTGATAAAATAATATCAATTTGCAGAGGTCAGTATGATTTAACTATTGGGACCTTGTGAATTGCAATTAAAGGGCCAGCACAAGAGTCAGGATGACAGCAAGTATAGGACCAGAGAAAAATTTAACTCTAAGAAAAAGATGAGTGAAGCCGGGTTAGCAGGTTTAATTTAAGCCAAAAACAGTAACCTGGTAAGTGATTAAGAGTGGGCCTATGTCACTAAATCACATCTAGAAAGGCCCCCAAGAGTTTCTGTTTAAACTTCTGGCTTAAAGTGATATGTGGAATTGTGCAGTGTGAAATGCACACCGCACATTTTACAATATCTGTCCGACATGGTTACAACCATTTTTGACAAATGCCATTTAACTAGTTAAAAATAATTTCAAAAAGTACTCTCACTTTAAGAGACAACAATTACTTATTACAACAAGAAATGCTTAAATATGAGATGTTCAAAAGCATTTGACTGGCAGTAAATGTGCAGTGTAGTGAGGGGGCAATGGTCTACGAAGTTTTAATGTAGAATTCCACAACGGCAGCATGAAACCACAGAGGAAAACCCTGCTGCCTGTGGGAGGATCCTGCAGGAGGTGCAGGAAAAAGAGGTGGACAGCTTATGCGTGGACTCGAAGAGAGCACACACACCCACGCATACGGTACATGTCACACTCATACGGCCCAATTTCAACCACACATTACACCCTGTCTTTCTTTCTCACCTCCAGCAGCTCCTTGTCTTGGTCTGCACAGGAAAGGGTCTGAGAGCCTGGGGGAGAACAAAATCAATTTTTGTTCAATTCACTCCGGAAATATTACTTTTTTTCAATCAGTTCATGTGTGTATGTGTGTGATTGTCTTTGTGTGCTTTGCTGCTGTGCAAAGTACATACTGTTTGGTGTCTCTGTGTCGCTGATGGCAGACACTGTTTTCAGAGCAGATTTCAGAGGAAGCTGAACATTGGAGACCACAGGGCTGAAGGAGGAGGACTCCTCTGTAGAGATCTACATGAAGGACATATTAACAAAGAAAGCCAGACACAAACATACATGCACACACAAAAGAACAAACAGATGTCCACAAAGGACAACACGAGACGAATGCAGGCACATGCACGTCAACAAACAGGACAACACAGGTAAGGGCACAGACGACAGAGACACAGAAAACATTTGTTAATATCGTTGATGCAAAAAACAGACTTCAATACTTTTTTAACACTTACCACAAAAGATGTCCAAAAATAATCCCATCTGTGCCTTTACCTACTGCTACATGCTTCACTCATGCTGTTTGAACTTAAACTACTGCTACAACCCAACCCGAGTCAAACTTCGCCCCAGCCCAGCCCTGGCGCCCCCGGACGCCTCTCACACCTGTTGCGTGCTCACCAGGAAGCGGACCACTTGGCGAGTGTTGGTGCTGGTGTTGCTAGAGGCATTGGTGTGGGTATGGCCGCAGGGGGAGCTGGGGGTGCTGTCAGAAGTCAGACTGGGCAGGTGATCGTTGGTGCCATTGTCCTGAGCCAGCTGCCGGAGGTACTCCAATCTCCTCTGACGGCCCAGCTGGAGAGAGAGCAGAGACTGCAGCTGCAGGCGCTCGATTGAGCCCAACAGGATCATGGACTCTGATGGACACATGGAAAAAAGAAGAGATAGAGGAAACATCATCAGGGCAGCTTAGAAGTGGGGCTTGAGTAAAGAGATAAAATAAATAAATAAATAGCGTAATCTGTGCTGCTTTACTTTTAAGCTGCTGTGGGGGACTTGTGATATGTTCATTTTCATAACCTCCATGAGCCAGCTTTTATTTTTATCCTGATTGTTTGACTGATTAATCTACCTTAACTTCCTTAAACTTGCAATATCTCCATGTGGGACATAAAATCTTTTTATCAGAGAATGCAAAACCAGCACAAGATGTTCCAAAAGAATTTCAAATGGATCAAACAAGGATTGCACTAATCAACTTGGCAGCAGGATTCAGTAGTAAAAATGCATTAAAGGATGAGTTCGGTTTCTGCAGCTTTCACATTGTTTATAGAATGAAGTAGAACAATATACTCACCCAGAAGGCTTTCCTGATCCAAACAGTGCTTCAGGAGATATTTAGATCCAAAATCGAGCAGCGGACATCTGTATAATGGTAGCACACGGGGCATGTATAGCGCTGCTCCTAAAACTTCATTAATCGTCCAAAAACTCATTAGTTTCACCAATATTTCATCATGGTCCGCTCTCGCTACTCCTCCATTACAGTCTGTGTCGCTCCACCCATGTTTTGTGACTGTGCTGACCTCTGAACTGAAGAAGAAGAATGTTTGCCTCTGCGCATGCGCAGTACGGCTCATTGTTTCAGGGGAAGACCACCGGCTACACAATGACTTTCTTCTCCCAGTTTTGTGCAAAATGGACGAATATCTATCGGTTGAAGATGTTGTGGACGATGAACATGATGGGTGTCCTTAAAGTTTCGAGCCAGAGTATACAGATGAGGAGCTCATTGAAAGGAGGACGCGCACTGTGCATGCGCGGAGGCATACGTTCTTCTTATCCAGTTCAGAGGTCAGCACAGTCACAATACATGGGTGGAGCAACACCGGACTGTAACGGAGGAGTAGCACGAGCGGACCATGATGAAATATTGGTGAAACTAATGAGTTTTTGGACGATTAATAAAGTTTTAGGAACGGCGCTACACATGCCCTATGTGCTACCATTATACGGCTGTCCGCCGCTCCATTTTGGATCTAAATATCTCCCAAGGAACTGTTTGGATCAGGAATGCCTTCTGGGTGAGTATATTGTTCTACTTCATTCTATAAACAATGTGAAAGCTGTAGAAACCGAACTTATCCTTTAACTGGTAGAAATATCCTTACTTATGGTTTTGAAAATGATCCTGTACAGTTAAATAGTGTTCTGCAGCAATAAATCAAACCTTCTGTTATTAAATAGGCAAACACATAACCCACTGTTAGACTTTCCCAGGGAAAAAAATGCAGAAAGTATCAAGAATATTCTCTGAAATTGTAGTTAGCTGGCCTGAAATATAATCACTGGGTCATAGGAGGCTCTACTGTAGTTACGGTACAGTATAAAGACAGATCCATGCACTGTGCTTACCTCTAGATTCAACCAGAGCCAGTGTTTTGAGCTGAGCAGTCAGAAGCATCTCCTGCAGGTCTCGATAGGAAGAGCTAAGAGTAATGAAGCGCACATCCCTGACCATGATGTCCTCCACGCGGATATTATACTTCCTAAGAGATGCGAGATAGAGTTTAAGTGATGAGCATAGGGGGTAGGGAGATAAGGAAACAAGAGAGCAAAAACAGGTAGATGAGAAGAATACAAGATGCGAAATGTAAGACAAAAAGGGCAAAGAATCCCATGACAGAAATTTGAAACAACCCAACCAATAGAAAGATTTTAAAATGAAATGGCTAATGCCTTGTTCACAGAGACTTACTCATGATGGCCCATGCCAAGTTCAGGCAGATAAGGAAGTTTCTTGATGCGAATGATAGAGTCGTAAAGCGATGGTTGGAGCGCCTGGGCCACCGCATTAGCCAGGATCACAGCAATCATCACAGGGAGGATGTGGGAGATCTGACCAGTCAGCTCAAACACTATGACTGCTGTGGATACAGTGTGGGTGACTGCTCCAGACAGGGCTGCAGCACCTGCAGAGGATGAAGTCAAGTTAGTCTTTATTTTTTGTCCGGTGTCTTAAAATCTGTTCACACGCAGTCAATACAAGAGGATGTAATGACTGATTAACTATGTTTTAAAAGGAATGACACATTACTCTGTTGTGTAAATGTGCAAAGATATATGTGCATTAAAAAAGCAAGTTTTCTCCAAGACAGTGAATCATTTAAAAGGATCTCCAGAAGGCTATCACTCTAAATCATAATATTTCACACATCCCTGCTACAATACCCCGTGAGTCACAACCATAGTTTTGTATTCAGTCTTCCTTTTTCAGTTTTCATTGTAAGTGGCACTGATTTTTACAATCACCTTTTTTTAGCTGGTATGAAGTGATAAAAGTGGTTGCAAGTTGGCTGTAGCAGCAATTCCAATCACACAGGAGAGAAAAATTGGCCATAAAGTGAGACAGCTGCAGTAGATATAATACACTGTATTCAAAGAGCAGTGTCAAAGGAGTGCTGATAGCCTGTTCGCTGTGTTATGTGCCCTATCTGTAGGGACTGTTGTTCTCAATCACATAATTCAGTAAGATTGAGGTGAGGCTGCATAAGGGTTATTTCAATAGCAAATACATTATCCACAGTGATTTTGACCAGCTCTGCACCTGTAAGAGGAAAACCAGCTCATAGGTCAAGCTTTACATTGCTGTAGAAGAGTCCACAAGCTTTGCATTACTTACTAAGTTTTAAGTGACAGCAGGCTACAAAACAGCTTTAGGGTGATTGTTCACTGTGCTTAGCACACATGCAGTGCTTCACTTTTATGCCAGTAAGCCCCCTTCTTCAGTTCCACTGTACTTAACCTCAGGTAGAAGGATACATAGGCTATGCAGCATGTAATTGTAGTACCAACACAATGAGGCTTGCAGGCAAGTCTTGCATTTTAAATGTGTGCTGCATCAAACACTGTTTTTCTATTTACATTTTGTTTACATCTACAGTTCAGCAAATCACATGAAACTCATGGCCTTGTCTTCAGCAGTGTATAGCCTAGCTTTAGTGTCAGTCCCTTTTTCTTTTACAAGAGCAGAGCACATCAAAATCATTTTAACTATTTAATTTACTAATAAAATAAACCTCTTACAACCCCACTTGAAAAAATTATAAACTTTCCCTTTGAAATGGACAGCCCAGGGTCCATCTGTGGTTTCTTTACTCTGAGCTGTTACCCAGCATCGATCTGTATACTTCCTGATTCTGTCTACTGTCCTATCATATGTACTTATTAAAGTCCCACATAAATCTTTAAAAAGATATTTGCAAAAAATGTGAACATATATGCATAAAATAAGGATGTATATAACAAGTCAGAAATAGTCAAGTAATATAAATCAGTATTGAAATGATTTCACCTTACCTACTACAGCATAACCTCCAGGAACTATAGGGTACACACTGCCATCAGCATGTATCCCGTCAGGAAACATGGCTGCCATAATCTCTCCAACGAGTCTGCCAAATGCTGCGCCTGCCAAACACACGCAGACAGAAGCCGTAAGTCATTTTAGGGTTTTATTTCTACGTCAGAAGAATGACACTGGATAATACTCACCGATAAGAAACACGGGCATGAAAGCTCCACATGGAACGGGCATGGTGGTGGCCACAGCAGACATCCAGAACTGAAACAGAGAAACATGAGAGAAACCACTTTCAGTTACATATGTTGTAGAAAAAGTGCTATATCAGTAAAGTTTGACTGATTGATTGATTGAACCATAACCAGTAGGAAAAGTCATCAAAAGCTTTTTAGACATTGGATGAAAGCAGGGATTGGCAACTTGGACTGCCACGAGGGCCACGCTGATATTATTGCTACTTTCCGTGAGACAAATTTAGAAAAAAAATTAAGGACATACTACATTGGATTCTATCAAAAGAATCAATAGCTTTTATCAGAGGCTACAATGTAAATGTTTTCTTATTTAAGATAAAAAACAGGGTATGTGGCAGCTATTCAAGAATACCATGGAAATGCTTCCATGTCATAATGCTTTTTTGCTTTGTAAATGGTGTTTAAGTGGAAAAGCTACACTGAAATACTCCATGGCAGATTTTTAAACCTTAATGTCTTGTCTACAGTTTCAAAAACTCGAGGTTCGCATTGGTTGATTTGGGAGTAGGGGTGTCAACATATGGCACCAGGCTGCCAGGACCTGCCCATCCCTGGTCAAAAGCCTACCTTCATGATGATGAAGAGGATAAGTGTGAT
Organism: Scarus forsteni; assembly: GCA_036419115.1. NCBI lineage: Eukaryota > Metazoa > Chordata > Actinopteri > Labriformes > Labridae > Scarus > Scarus forsteni. Next base: position 20,186,581 of record JAZDUH010000157.1, on the reverse strand, counting down.
GAAGACGTTGACCTGGGGGTGTTTCCAAGCATGGTGGTGGCTGATATAGTCAAACTCCTCCGCCACGCCCTGACGGCACCACGTGCGGTTGTCAAAAAGTGCAACCAGAGACTCATGCTGTGTCAGCTGGACAAGAGAGAAGGTATCTGAGTGTTGATTTAGTCTTTTATGTCCCAAAACCTGAGCAATGCTGATTTTTACAGATGTTTACCAGGTTTATGTTTTAATACAAAAATACCTGAGTGTTGCAGCCATAAATGTTCCCCCTATTTATTTGCAGCAGTGGCCCACCACCCCAATAGAACCCACCACAGCTCGAACAGAAAGGCACAAATTTCTTTGTTAATGGATTAAAAGTTAATATACTGTATGTGTAATATTTCAGCCAAACAAAATGTAAATGTTGTAAACCCTTGTAAACCCTTTGAGATAAATTTGGTAAACATTGTAGTTGGTTTTGCAGAGGAGTATTTAATCCCATATTTAATTAAAAAGCATTGACAGAAAGCCAAACCATAAAATGGCCATACATGCTGTAGGAACCAACATTTTACTGCTTAAATCATGACAGCTCTACATCCATATTCTCTATCAGGCAAAACAAACTTCAACCTGACACCAAGTCTCCCTTAAAATCACCATTAGTCATCTGACAGCATGCTTTCATTCTGTCATGACAGTGTGAAAGTCTTTTCTCACCTGTCCGGCCATGAACTGTCCAAAGCCCGGAGGGAACGTGAGAGTGGACACCAGCAGGGTGACGAGGGCCGGATAAACCAGACGCCTGACAGGAAGAGAGGGGCTGTGGGGTCATTAATGGGTGTGCTTATCACACGGTTCTGTAAGAATTTACGTAATTTGTAGGTGAGAAGAACTAGAAATAGTCAGGTTGACCCAGTTCACAAGAAAAATGTACATACAGCTCCCAAAACTTGATTAACACCATGACATGAGACCAAGAGCCAATTTTAAACTAAATGATAAGGGGTAAGTGAGGAGGATTTTCGTCCTGTTTGGCATTACTTACATCTTAAAAAGTATAGAAAGGCCTTCCTACTTGGCCTAAAAGTCTCATATAATAAGTACAAAATAATCAAATTTTGGGTGAAAAAAATAATTTGCCTTCATGCTGAGATTCAGATGGATTATTTGATACCATTCTTATCTCTATGGTTAAAAAGTAGGCTTTAGCCACAAGACAGTTAGCTTAGCATCAAGAATGGAGGGAAGCATTCTGACTTTGTCCAAAACCACCAATATATACCTACCAGTGTGTCTAGCTTAATTACTGAAAGTTCACATCATTTAGTTCAAGCAAAAAAAGGTATTTTTGACAAGAAAGTTTACAGATATCACATGTGGTAATTTTGCATTGTGTGTAGAGACTGTTTTTGTTTGTTTGTTTTCTTCTTTGTCTACAGCGATGAGAAGTGTGAGGGTGGGGAAAAAATGGTGGCAGACAACTTGCTAATAATAGTTTGTACCTAAACCCCTTTTCTCAGGTTTGATAGAAAAAGACAAGTTACTATACCATGACAAGATAACCTTTAACACTGAACCAACTTTTCCTGACATGTAGCTATTGACAGCTTAACGGGCCAACAACTGAGCTTAACATTGCAGCTGCAGTGGACAGATATCGCATTAACAAATCAAACAACTACGTTGTACATACCAACAGGAACTGCTTTTGGATGGCTGCGTTAGAAATAACTCTTTTCATGCATTGTGTTATTAGTGGTTTAAAGTATGTAGAACAACACAAATCACTGCAAACTACCTATGTGTGGTTTTGCCGTTTTTCTGCCGCCATGATATATAAACTGCTGTGAAGTAATAGTGGATGGAGCAATGGTTTTGAGTTGCTCGCCTTTTCAGTTTCAACAGTTCCATCACACTTACAACTTATTGAAACCTTAACTAAGAAAAAAAATCAATACCTAAGTTTCACTGCTTTGCAATGTGCTTTCGGATTTCATGCAGGAATTGATAACTTTGGTTTCCATTGTTCAGTTTACTCCGTGGCTACTATTCCTTTTACTTTTCATCTTTTTATGAGTCAATAGCAGTTTATGAATGCTTTTGTGACATCCACTGTGACCAGCCCCCTGCATCAGTGGCATGAGTTGAGACTTTGACATCCAAATCTACAGCAGAATTTCCATTAAAAAGTTTGTTAATCTAACTTAACAGTAAATGTAAGGTTAAATAATCAAATATTTGGGGTGCTGGTTTGGTGGAGTGGTTAGCAACCAGGCACATCCCACATACATACTTCTGCCGGCCAGGGTTCGAATCCATTGCAGAGTGTCTTCCCCTACTCTCTCACCCCTATCACAAGCCTATCCACTGTCATTCTCTCCTATAAAGGCACAAAATGGCCAAAAAATACATTTAAAAAAATCCAATATTTAATAAGGACATTGTATCAAAAATGTGAAAATCAGACTTTTTAAGACATTAAAAGTCAGCAGTATGAACATTACCACCAACTCCAAATATATGTTAAAAGGAGTAAAAACATCCTTAGTTTAATTCGCAAATCTGCATTAATCGTCCAAAAACTCATTAGTTTCACCAATATTTCATCATGGTCCGCTCAGGCTACTCCTCCATTAAAGTCTGTGTCGCTCCAGACATGTTGTGTGACTGTACTGACCTCTCAACTGAAGAAGAAGAGCGGTTGCTCCGCGCATGCGCAGTACGGCTCATTGTTTCAGGGGAAGACAGCTGGCTACACAACGACTTTCTTCTTCCAGTTTTGTGCAAAATGGACGAATATCTATCGGATAAAGATGTTGTGGAGGAGAACTTTGAATATGATGGGTGTCCTTACAGTTTCGAGCCAGAGTTTAGAGATGAGGAGCTCATCGAAAGGAGGACACGGAGGCAGCGCTCCAGAGAGTACTGCACAGGCGTGGAGCAAGCGTTCTTCTTCTTCAGTTCAGAGGTCGGCACAGTTACAAAAACATGTCTGGGGCGACACAGACTGTAATGGAGGAGTAGCGTGAGCGGACCATGATGAAATATTGGTGAAACTAAAGAGTTTTTGGACGGTTAATGCAGTTTTAGGAGCGGCGCTGTATGCCCCGTGTGCTACCATTAAACGGATGTCCGCCGCTCCATTCTGGATCTAAATATCTCCCGAAGCACTGTTTGGATCAGGAAAGCCTTCTGGGTGAATATATTGTTCTACTTCATTCTATAAACAATGTGAAAGCTGTAGAAACCGAACTTATCCTTTAAAGATGCTGCTTCATGTTTGCAATCCTCATCTTGGTAAGAGGATGCTCTTGTCAGTTACGTAACACTCCACAAAAAAGTAGTGAGTAAATACTCACGGAAACGTTATTTTGTGGAGAGTCATCTGGTAGAGCTGTGTGGTTGATACTGTCATATAAAAGACCCCTTTCTTTATCCAATTATGCATGTCATCTGTTGACATCTCTGCCTCACTTACTTCTTGATATACAGATGGGGCCGAGGGTAAACGATTCAACAACTGTACATTATACATGCATAAAAAATAGAGGCATTAATAGTACATTGTAGTTAATGCATTTTTGTTTGATAATTCTGACAGCTCTGGTTATAACCACATCTTATCTTGATGAAAAAAATGAAATTAGTTTAAATATTTTTGGATGTGATTTCAACCTGATTTCAACTTCATAATCTCACCTACTTCTTGGTGGGATATTAACTTGCTGAATTTACCATCAGACAAAGGTAGGCCAGCTTTACCCTCCTGAATTTGTCTTTATGCTAAGCTTAGTGTCTCCATGCAAAAGCTTCACAATTTAATTTAAATACACCTCCCAGCATGAAAACACTGAGTTCATTTCCCTTTAATGACACCCCATTAAATCAGTTACTCACTTCCTCAATAAAAACTTGTTAATGGTCTTCTGTTTCCTCATGCACTCCACAATCAGTCTATTCAGGTAGACGAATAGAGCACCACCAAAACCACAGGCAATCCTACAAACAGACAAAGAGATATTCGATTGTACTCGATGAAGGACGAAAGACAAAGAAAACATCCTGGGGCTAAATTAATGTCACTAAAATAAAGCTATAGTTTATTCTTCACAATGTTTGGCCTCCCTAGCATTCTTTTTTTGTTTTAGATAAATGTTTTTCTGCATTATATTTGGCAAGTAGTGATCTAGACACAGCCTAAAATTGCATTCAGCAGAGTATAAAGTTAATTTCATGCCCTGTTCATCAAATACAAATCAACCTTCAGACTCAAAATAGGAGACCAAAGAAAAAGACAGACTTTTTCAGCACTCAGATCTCTTGAGTAACTCAGGCACCAAACTGCTCTGGCATCAGTGTAATGTGCAATCAGTCCTGAGAAACACTCACCCGAGGATGGCGAATGCAGGCAGCTCCTGAAGGTCAAACGGGAAGTCCAGGCGGAAGCGCGTCTTAAAGAGAGCAGTGATGGTCTCTGAGGAGAGAGAGAAGATTGTTCTCACTCTATGTAGGCTAGACACTGCAATATGTCAGCTGCGGATATTACAATGACCTTCAAAAGTGACTGGGCACTGACTACAAAATCTATGAATAGGTGCATTGAATTCACAAATGCAAAACCACTTATTCCAATAAGCTACAACTCATCAGGTAAAAATCATACACATTGGCATTTTAAGCAAGAAGTTGGCATAAATAAGGTGGGCTAAAAAAACTCTACCTTCCTCCTGATTCCACACTGCCAGCACTCTGAATATGAAGGCACTGAAGGTGGCAGCAAAGAAGCCCCTCCAGTAATTTCTTACGGCAAAAAACGTCGATGTGACCTCAATACTGAACAGCACCCCTGCACAAAAGAAAGGATTTAGAAAATGTTCTCACAAACACTTTAAAACTCAACAACACGGATCTCATATCTAGGCCTTGTGTTTCATTATTAAAGCATGTAGCATCTTTTTCATTACATTAAGAAAACATTACTCTGTCCATAAGTCACATTAAAATAGAAATACAGAATCAAAGGTAACAGTGACTTTATGGTGTAGCTCAAATAACACTTAAGTTGATCAACCTACAGCAGGCGTGAAGGAGGCTCTGGTGAGATAGTGACTAAAATTGTGTCCCCTGACTTGTGATTCAACAATTGAATTAATGGTGTCAAATGTTCTTCAGGTAAGGAATCCCTTCTATTGTGCCTTCTGATAAAGTCAGACAGCAGTGAGAAAAGGTTCATGGATGAAATATTATTAAAGAGGAAAGTGGCCCCAGACTGAACTCAATCAGTGCACTATCCTTAACTTGAGTGTTTTACCAACATTTCAACACCTCATCATACCATATTCTTACAAAAACACAATTATGACAGGGTCTCTGTATGCTTGATATTGTCATTATTTTTTAATGTATTAGCATAATTATTAATTATTCTTTATGTTTGTTCATTGGTTGGTTTCGTATATTTTTAATGCACAAAAGGTATGAAATAATCCTGTTCCTCGACCATGTACCTCCACTTGGTCATATAGCCGTCAGTAATTATTTTAAGCTACTTCATCTGTATAACGCAGCATGAATTATGAGCAGGTTTTGGCTGTGAACTGCATTTGAAAAATGAAGTTTCTTGCCTAAATTCCTCTCAGATATTATTTTTGTCATGACTATATAATTGTGTTTCATCCCTGTTAAAGCAAGCTCAGGCTGTTTCTATGAATATCCTCGAGAGCTGCATTTGACCACAGCCCTCTTAAAAAGCAGATGTTTACACAGCTTTCCAGCTCTGTACTCTAGTGTTTACTGTCACTGCACTGACATGCATAGTCATATTCCTTAAACTGGAGTTGGCTGAGGAACAAACAAACGTCTGGCTCAGGGAGCTGTTGATGCCTGGGGGTGAAATCAACAGGAGGAGCACAGTTTTTCTGAAAGGTGGAACAAGTAAAGGAGGGACAGTAAAAATTCTACTAATGTGGGGCTTCTTGTAGACAGGCCATGGACACAAACTTCTGTACAAAAAAGTGCCCTTAGCAATAAATGTGACTCTTAAAACATTATGAATAAAAGCATTGGGATTAAATTTATTGGGATAAAAAATCTCATTTTAAGAGTGCCCCCGCCAAGAGAGGCAGCAAAACAATTAACAAAGTCACTTACAGTAACAACAGCACTGCATAAAAATACAAGTAACATGTTAAAATACAATCAAAACACTAAATAACAGTATTCTGAAAAAATAGACTATATAAAAAAACAAATAATGATTCAAAACATCTGCTGCCAGATTCCTCAGTCTCCACCTCATTTAAAATCCTCCAAAAGCTGTCCTGTGAAACCCACTCATTGAGTTTCAGGCCTTTTTGCAGCTCCTGCCAAGCAAAGGAACAATGAATTTAAAAGCCCTTTATCCTGCTTTTATCGACCTCAAAAACAGACAATAACAGAAGATTCTGAAACCAAATAAGATCTTGACTCCTCTGACTATCAAATAACTGGAAAAGCTGAGGGTACGAGGAGCAACCATAATGTTTATAACATAATGTGTTATAACTCAGTAACGCATTAACTCTTTTGACCATTTTCTTTGATCCACTACTTTCTAACTCCTTTTAAGCTCAATTTCGGTAAAAAATTATTAATTTAACAACAAAAACTGGCAACATGATAAACAGTGAGGGCTAATGCCAGTTATGATAATACAGTGATTGTGTATCTATGGAATATTGCTTGTTAAACTTCCTAAAAAACAATGATAATGGAGATGTGAGGTGCAGGCCCACTAAAAATTCTAGGTCCAATCACCTGCAGACCTGTAAAAAATGTAAGCTGTGCCACTATATTCAGGACATCTGCTGAAAAAACATTTTCTTAAATGATCTTATTTTTGTCAGCAAGCATCAGTGCTTTGTACGTTTAGTTTGTCTGTGCAATATCATCTTTTAGCTCACAACTTCAGTGGGAAAATAACATGATTTTGAGTTGATAGATTTTTTTTTTCTCAAAACTAAACACAAACTTTGCCTGCATATTACTGGAGTGAATCTTTATAATGAGGTACGGAGGAATTAGGTGATTTTCTGCTAGTCAACAACCAAAATGTAAGAAAAAAGAGACCAATGGGTTGCCAGCTAACTAGTGGGTTTTACTCCCTTTGGAGTTTGATGAATTTTGTTTGAAGTAACAGTGGTGCTAGAGGGAAGGAGAAAAGGACACCTGCATTTATCCAAGACATCCAGTGATGAATTCTTGTGCCAAATATAACATCTGGACAGTCTGTTAGCTAAGATACAGATTTGCCTCTTTAAATTCTATCATTTTTTAATTAAACCACTGCTACACACTACCACATTAATATCCTAGGATGATTTACAACGCCTGCCCCTTGATGGGCCTTTAGTTAGGCTAACAGACTGACCAAGAGTAGCACCGGCTCTCCTGCGAGCTGGGTAAATATTCTCCTCATCTGATTAGATCCACTTACTTTCAAACACAATGAGATAGCATTCAATCAGAGGGCTCGGTCATGTGTTTCTTACCTCCAATAGGGGCAGCGAAGCAGCAGCCAACACCCACCGCACAGGCAGCTGACAGCATCTCTGTGTTCCTCAGCTCGTTCTGTACAACAACAATCAGATATACACACAGGTAGACACACAAACCGACACACAATCCAAACAGGTGCACAGTACATACACATGCAAATGCCAAAAACACACAATACACAATTGTTTTAATCATGAACAAATTCTGCAACTGCTCATTTTTTAGTGTATGAGTTGCTGCTTTATTTTAACCATATTTAATAAAATACTTTAGAGGTGGGGTATGGGTGGCAATGATTGAAAAGCCAGGGTTGAGTGTTGAAATCATGGGATGAAATGTTTGTATAGAAGCGAAGGCAGCACACAGATCGATGCGTCGCTGCGACGGTTCACTGAACAGCATCAAACAGCGTACACGAATGGAAAAAGGCATCAATCTATCTCAGCTTCTGAAATGACAGCATGGTTTATTGATGACGACGGAATTGGCAATAAAGAAACTATCTAGCTCGTGCATTCGTACCTTGCTTCCCTCAAAGGGCTCTTCCTTTAGCAGTGAAAGTGAAAAAGCAAACACAACAGACAGAAATATGTGTGAGTGTGGTCTGCTCGAGTGTAGAGGTTACCTTTTGTTGCTGCTACTGGAAGTCATCCAACTTATTATCCCCAGCAAACAAAATCAAACAAGCAGAGAGAGAGAGCTTCAGCAAACACAGTCTTGATTCTGCTGTGAACTGAATTAACATTTTCTCGGAGTAATTATGTTTTAATAGCCACACAGTCAATGCATGGGCTATTTGTAACAATGCTGACAGGAGTTTTTCCTTCTCCACATCACTGCTGTCTATCTTCCTCTGCACTGATGGCAATGTTGGTGCATGGAGGATAAGCACACAGCAAACTGTCCAGGGCAGGAAAAGACAGCAGGCCAGGTTGTGGTTGCATGTGAGTGGAGGTGAGTCCTGTAAATGGTAGAGAGTCAAGGACATGTCAGAGACCTTGGAAAAATATATTCTGGTAGTTATTTTCTGTTTCTTATTTTAAGGTCACGCCTGTGGAGATAAAAGGAAAACTCACAACAAAGGATCACACACAAAAAAACTCATTTTTTTCTGGCTTTTACCAAAATAGCCAAAGACAAAATGTCACATTTTCTTGTAATAAAAAAAAACAAATAAATCACACATTTTTCTGCTAAGTGATTTACTCCTTAATTATTCTTAGGATATCTGAAAACAGAATAACGTTTATATTTTTCTCAATGCCAGTGCTTAACTGATACTTTTTAAAATGTACCAGTGCCTTAACAGTTCAATAATCAATATTTGTCAAGGTCACATATTTTACCCCCTTTTCAATAAGCTTATGCTGGTTCAAAATGTCCCCAGATCTTCCATGCTTATCAAATATCCAACCAAATACTGGGGTCAAGTTTACCTGCAAACCATCTGTTCATTTAAAGCCTGTTTTGTGCTTGGCATGTCTTTGAGTGTCTGCATGGCTAGCTCAATGTCACATATCCAGACATGCCCCCTCTTGGAGGTTCTGCCTGGCAGGTGTTCAACTGGCCATGCACATCCCACAAAGTATAACAGATGTAGATGTGGACGGCTACAACATAACAGACTTTGAGAAACTGTGTTGTCAGTAGAAATAGGCTACAGACATTTTTTATGTATTCTGATCTACAACACAGACTTCACCTGTCATTGTCCTCAAGCGTATACTATACTGCCTCCTTGTCCTCGTCTTGTCCTCTCTGGATTTAGCAGCACAGACAGACCATCTCCTCTCACTTTTTGCCTCAGTAACATGAAAAAACACAGGAACTTCTCCTCATGGTCATTCATATTGATGGTAAGTATCTCTTTCTTAAATTTCAGTCAAACCATGGCAAAATCATGACTTTTGACAGACGCTGCCTGTGAAATTTGGGAGGCAATTGGTCTGCAGCAGGAGAAACTCTCATGGAACACAAAAACACCAAGCGTTCCCACATAATGAGTGTACTGCAGTTAGTAACTTTAAAAATATCTGCATATATTCTGTAACTCATTCCCTGAGAAAGATCTTTGTCATTTATACATGTCAGTCAGACTTTTGCAGCCTTAGTGCCCTGTCTTCTCTCTTTACCACCACTGAGAATGTCTTAAACTGCTTTACAGTGATTCCAACCCTTCTTGTTGACATCAAGCAGCTCATTCAGTCAGTGTTTTGATATTTAATATATTCAAACTACATTTAAGAACAGACAACAGTTCACAAACTCTGACATTGATAAAACATCACTAAGTCCCTATTTCAATGCTTCCAAATTGTAACTGTCTATAAGGTCAGCATTATAATTTAATCTAATCTAGTCCTAAATAGTTTGTCTTCCCAGAACCAGGCTGAATAGAGATCAGACAAAATGTTTGAGACACCAGAGTATATAAACATGGGTTCTCAATTTTTGTGTCTTCATATAAAACTACAGTAACTGCTTTACATAAACAGGTCTGAATATTTTCATAAGATCCTGTTTAGCCCTTGGTAAAATCATTGCCCCTTCTTGTTAATGTTCAGGTTAGACACACCATAAAGTCCTCAGTGGTTTAGAACTCAAACAGCTTATAGCTTTATGTCAATGTGCCAGTAAATCTGTATTTAATGTTGGTACATTTCTCACCATGTAAATCCCTCCAAAAAGGGCTGCCATGAATTTGCTGAGGAGAGCGGCGCACAGGCTGGCGACATGAACGAAGGGTCCCTGACAGGCAGAAAAGAGAGATATCAGCATGTTAGTGTGCTTCGGGATGAGGCTGGAAGTACCTTTTAGCAATGAGTAGAGCCTGCTGCACTCCAGCTCAAGGGTAGAATGTACAAACTCTGCATAGATTTAAGGTTAAACGACCTATATGCTTCCAAACCAGGAACTACAAGTGTTGTGAGAGCACAGCCCTCTGCCACGGTTTTTCTGACACTATTCGCTCTATCTTGCAATGTTTCAAATTCCTTGAAAAAAACCTTAAAATAATCCTGAATCCGCAGCCTCATTCAGATTTCAGGGTTGAAACAAAGCAAAAGAAAATTAGATGAGTAACTGACCTTCTTCTATGTTAAGCCAGAGACAAAAAAAACTTAAAGTAACCAGCATTAAGCCACCAAGATATTTAATCCACTTGACTCTTTTTACAGCCAGGAAGACTGATGGGAAGAGATGAAGGGAAAAATGAAAGCTTTACCTCCTTCCCCAGAGGCATCCCACTGCCCAGAGCGCAGGTCAGGCCGATGACTTTAGCCACAAACGTCTTAAAAGTCAGGTATTCCTTCAGGACCACCCCCCTCAGTATCGTCTTCATCTCAGGAATCCCTGAACCTGGGGAGTAACAAAGAAAGAGTTGCCAGGTGGAATGATGGAGTGAGGAGAAAAGAGGAGTCGAAAGAAAGCAATTACAGACAAAGGGATGAGTAGAATAAATGAAGAGCAAGAAAGGGGGAGGGGGTGAAGGGGATAAAGCTGATTGATATTCATGTACTTTTCAGTATGCACATTGCATAAGTTATATTTTATGGATATCCTGCAGACTGGACCACAAAGGGACATACTTCACATGCCCTTGGAGGACTTACGCTGCATTATCGAGCCAATTACAGTATTCAAACACAGAAATGTGAACGTGAATTAAATAAAACCAAGACATACTGTATGTGTTTGCATAAAAGGTCTAGCCATGTTTGTCTCCTTGTGTGTGTGCGTGTGTGTTTCTTACCCACAGCCTGAGGGGCCAGTATCTGTGTGAATCCTGCAGAGAAAGTGATGAGTACTACGGGGTAGGTGACCCAGGCGATGTACTGCAGGAGCAAGTTACTGTCCAGTCCACCATACATCCACTTCTGTGCTGCACACACACACACACACACACACACACACACCAAAGGTAACTTCTTCTCTGTATAACCCAGCAGCAAAAACAACCAAATATTAAAACACAAATTTCCTACAGCCTTGTGGTTCTGATTTCTCTGTGAATGGATTTCATCTCCTCCTCATCATCTCCCTTGACCTTGTCTCCATGTTTTTCTCCACCTCTGCCTTATTCATGAATTTTTCTTCCTCAGCAGCTCAGCGTCTTCCTCCTCCTCATCCATCATTTAGCTCTCTTACTATCAAATTTACCGTGTCAAAAAGTACAGCAGAGCAATTGTTCCTGGATCCTGGGGAAATATATCTAGGTCCAGAAAAGGATTTTTTGGATACAGACATTTTTCACCCCTAGTTTCTGTAGTTAATGGCAAATAAAAATGTTTTATTATATGTTTTAAATATGTTTTAATAGCAAGTCCATCATTAATTCAAAGCAGCTTAGGTAAGCACTGTAGCTGGTTCATTTTGTACATATATGACCCTTTTTTTGGGGGGGGGGGGGTCTACTCGATGAATCACTATGTGAGACTGTCGTAGCTCTAGTGAATACAGGTCTGTCAATGGTCATCTGGAAGTGCTTTGATGTACAGCAATAAATGCACATTTTTGAGTGACTTAATTGTGGACCTTAATCATTTTGCAATGACATGCTGACACTGTGATACCTAATAATATTAATAAACAATAAAGTGAACAGTAAATAAAATAGATTTAATTAATGTTAATAGTGGCCATTTAAAAACATTGCATTTTTAGGACTCTGAGTTCAAGGCATCAAGGAAATCAATGACAAAGGACTTAAAGAGACTTTATGAGCATGATTTGCAAGCAGCAAGTTAAGCAACTGTGTTTACTGAAATTACACTTTAATTACTTGGTATGGATCAAAAATAAAGCACCTGTCACTGATTTGCGAGTAGGGGCTGCTGGAAGACATACATGCAAACATCAACGTGACCAATTCCCCATTTTACAATCCCAATATAATATAAACAATAATATTGACAATAGAGCTGCAACTATCGAGTATTTTTGGAATCGAGTACTCTGTCAATTATTTCTTCAAGTACTCGAGTACTCTAACAAAATATACTTTTTTGTTTTTAAACAAATAAATCATTGTATACAATGCAACATGTTAGGGCTTTCAAAATGAGCAACCAAATGCTGTTTATTCCTCAGAAAAGGGTTTTTATTTTAACAACTTTCAAAGTTTAAACCAGTACTGGCTTAAAACAAAGCCAAGACAATACTGATTTACAAAGTAGTAATATAATTATGCAATTATATTTGTGAAGTGTGTTCTGGAGGGCATTGTGTAGTTTGGATTGAAATCCTTGATCATGTTCTTAAATCCTGTGTCCTCCACCATGGAAAGAGGATGCATGTGTGTGATGAGCATATTTAAAATGCTGTAATAGTAATAGTTGCAGCCCTAACAACGTGCTATCGTGCTAAGCTACGTGCTAAGCTCACTCTGTTTGATATCAGACACACTGCACTGTGTTTTTTCTTTTCGTCCCTTCTTGTAGTGACCACACGCTTGGGACACTCTCTGCCATTTCTTCTGCAGACTCTCTCCTTTCTGTCCCTCTCTTTTCTCTTCCTTCATGATTTTACAAGCCACGCAGCAGCGGAGGTAGCAGGCACATTGTGCCACAGAAATTACCGTCCGTGTCAAACACCGTGCACTGTATAGTAGTCCAGATATATATTTATATGTATAATTATATATTAAACGAGGCTTCGAGGCACAAAATTTAATTCGAGGATATTTTGTAATCGAGTAATCGCGAATATTCGAGGAATTGTTTCAGCTCTAATTGACAATACCCTCAAAACACACATCCAAACACCAAACACTATATGCTTAAAAAATTAAGGAGCCTCTTGAGCTCTTTGGAGAGGCAGGTAAATGTGAGGATAATGAAATCCCCGAGCACAGATCAGCTTTATTCTCATCGTAAAAAGTACATAAAACTTACGAGCCAAGCAACCGCCCTGATTGTAACTCATCTGATGATCGACATGCACCCAGACTAATCAGAGCTGAATTCAAGCATACTTTTTATTATTGCTGTTTAGTTGTCATTCCTGTTTTTTGTTTACTGATAATGAATCTAAATTCTGAGCAAAAGCTGTGCATCTTAGCTAATAAATTGGTGAATTAATCAATTGACATTACTGACACAAGATATTGTTCAGTGTTTGCAAAAAATCCTACACTTAACTTAGCCAGCTACAATGTGAGCTTGTGCTTATTTCAAATGAAAGGGAAGTTAATCCCAGCTTTCCTGGTCAACAGACACGGATATTGAGGTGAGAATCTCTCTCATTAATCACAGTAAATGTGCCCACAGAACACAGGATGGGCAGAGAAAAAGAGCTTTAATCTACTAATATTTAGCAGAGTAACCTCCATCTGCCAGATGTTGGCTGGGATTAGTAATTGTGTTCTGTGCCAGCATTTTTGGATGGACTTAATTTGATGTGGTTGTAAAAAGTGCTGCTTATGCTCAGATAAATAATGGCAGACAGAAAAAAGAAAAAAATCTACAGCTATATAAAATGTTTGTTTTTCCTTACTTTTTATAACACATCACACAGCTGGAACAAACGAGTCAGTCTGCGAAACAACAGCCATTGTTGTAAAGTTAACTAATTAAAAGTCAGATATTAATGCTACGAACAAATATTCCGATCTTTTCAAAGTAGGCAAACAATGTCTGCATTTAAAATGAAAAGTTATTTACAAGAAATGACTGATTTAATGAGTGATATACATAACAGAGGACTTTTTTCCATCTGCTTTTTTAATGTTTTAATAATAATTTTATTTTTGTATTGTGATTTGACTTTGTAATGAAGGAGCAGGTCTACATACACTTTCTGCTTCATTTTGTCCCTTTTTAAACTGGTTAGCTGTGTTTGCATACATGTTTATATGTTATCCAATTTATTTGATGGACTGTGACTTGACTTGTACAGTTACTTATGTATTTTATTGCTTTGTTTTGACTTTGTTTTGAAGGAGACATATCATGCTGATGCATGATTTAATACTTACATATAATATAATAAATTTGAAAACAAGACCTTACACCCCCTTAATTTTCAAAAAATGAGATATTGTATTTTTTCTGATATCCTAGAACGAGACTTGATGCCTCTGAAAATAGGTCATTGCGAGATGTCCGCAAGATTTAAATCGTCGTGACGACACGAGGTACCTTTCTTTTTATTGGAGTAATCTGATAAAACACTTCCTCCTCTGTGATATCTGTTAGCCACAAAACCGTCACCAAGGAACACATCCAGCAGCAGGGGTATAAAACTCCCTAGCTCACACTCCCTCATTACCAGCTCTGGCCTGTAGGGGGACTCAATACGCGGTTGCTGCATTGAGCCTGCCGGAAAATACAGTAGAAGAAGAAGGACAGGCTGGCTCTACCCCTGATAGAACTGACCAATCAGAGCACAAAGGGCTGTGACGTTGCGAGGTAACTTTAGGTCATCCTTGAGACCAAACGTTTCAACAAGCGCTTGATAATGGCCTAAAATGAGGATATTGAGAATGCTATTGTGGGGCAATGAAGGAACTAAATGACTTGTACTGAGGGCAGAAATGCTTTACAGGCATCCTAGTCTGGCATAGTGAAAAGGAGAAACAAGCATGATATGTCCTCTTTAAGGTTTAAGGTGAATGAATAAATATATTTTTTTCAGTTATGTTTCAGTTATGTTCTAATACATTAAAATCAATCATGATATCAGTAAAGTTCTTAAACTAATTCATTAGCATCTAATAATGTTCTTAAGGCCTAAGTAGCAACTCCTCGCGTCCTTGCAATTCAGATTTGTACTTGAATAAATGAAGTGGCTGAATTTGTTCAAACACCTAAATTCATTGTTATTTTGCCAGAAGACAGTCTGCCTGGTCAGCAACAAACTGTCAAAAAACATGTTTCTCAGATCAAATCAAACAGTAATTTCCCTTTTGTTGAAAGGAAGAAACTTCAGCAAATAAACAGGAATTTAGGTTAAGTGTAAAACCTTTTCAAGAGTCTTTTTGTGTATTTTAAGATACTTCTGCATCTTTCATGTCAATTGGTTACAACCCTTAACCCTCTTATTTGTTTGTAGCTATAAAATAAAATCCCACTTTTGATGCTTAAATATAAAAAAAGCCCTTCTGTTAGTTGGATCAATAAAACCTGATGGTAGATTGCCAGTATCTGTATTAATATTTAATTAGTATCTCTACTTTAATTCCATACCTTGCTTTGCCTGTTGGCTGTTTAATATAAATTAATAATTATTTCAGCACTTGGCTGGCTTCCTGAGAACAGTCTGTTTTTACTCCCCTCCGTCTCTGTAACTCATCCCCACCCCTCTGTCTCTCTCTTTTTGGTGGCCCTCTGTCTCTTTCTTACCTTCTTGGCAGAAGGCAATGGCATAATCCATGACCCAGCTGACAAGAGCCATGAGCAGGCCAAGCAGAATGAGGAAGATCCAGTCCTCCCCAACCCGAGAGATCAGGAACTTCTGGCAGCGAGACGCACACACTGTGGGAACATAAAAACACAGAAGTGGGAAAAATCTTAAAGATAAATCACAAAGCAAAAAGAAGGAAAAAGGGAGAGTGATGCACAGGACTGTACAGGTAATAAGACAAAAGCATCTTAAATGACTAAACGTTAAACAAATGATACAAGATAAGAGCACCACTGCAAAGACCAGCAAGATGCTATAATAATAAATACCATGTAATCCTAAAGTCTGAGTAAAAACTCCAGCACAACCTTAAATTAAAGAGAGTAAGACAGAGTAGAAGCACAATACAAAGCTAGGTCACAGCTATAAATTCTACCATTACATTATAATCTATAACTCTGAGCTGGGTCAGCTAAAAGAGGCATCACTGGACCCATTTCTTCATTTTTGTCTTCGGACATTGCCAAAGCCTGGAATTCACTCCCATATCCAGAGCGTTCATGGATGAGCTTTTCCCTCGAGATGCTGAAATTGTGCTACTGACACATTTAGCAGGGCCATATTTCAGGAGAATGCTTCTGTTGTGGCTCATTTGGTGACTTGAAAATGAGGGAAATAACTTTCTTTTCTATTTTTAGGAGAAGCCAGAAGACCAGCTGAAATATTGAAGAGGGAAAAACAGAGGGGCAGAGAGATGTTTTAGTTTGTGGTAATATTTTAACTATGTTTAAGTGACAGAGACCAAACAAACAAAAATAGGTGATTACAATCATCTTCAGCATCTTTTCTTTGCTTCTTATGCCTTCTCTTACTTAATGTTTTCACATACTAGATATACTTACATATATTCCCTCTGCTTTACAGAGAGGTTCATTGTCTTGAGTGAAACCCACATTATTAAGCAGCTTTAATTTAGATTTTTTAAATGGCCGAAGGTTGTTGCTCAGTTAGATGCACTAAGAAAACACAATACAGTTAAAAAACACGATTACTAATATTTTGGTTTGCTTCTGGGTAGAAACCAGTGACCATACAATGAATCGAGAGAAGTCGGACATTCCAAAAAACTGTCTGGTTGTGGATTCAGGTCAGAGAGGGGAGGCTGAGTGTCCGGAGGGGAGCCGGGACACAAGCTGCCCGGCCTCCAGGCCACCTGCTGGATGGCATCTTTCCAACACAAGACAAAAAAAAAGCCACATAAACACACTCACGTGCAGGAAAGCCAGTCATTTATCTGTGTCACCTAAATATACAATATTTAGAATATTTAGGTGTATATGTTTGTTCATGGGCCAGATTGCCTATTGCCCAAAGAATTCAAAGTTTTGATTTGGATTATTCTGATATCCTCATGTGGAGAGCCTAGGTAGTTTCTATTCCCACACTTTTACTTCAGCCTTTCTCTCTCTAACCCTGCCCTCTCTAACACACACACACACACACACGCGGACACACTTCTTGCCTGGCACCTACAAAGCTACATACTTCCCCGTGTATCTTGGCTCGGTGGCATCCACAGATGTCTGCTCTTGATCCTGTAATAAAATTCTCACCCGTGCCAGATATTTTTCTGCACCTCTGCTACCCAGCATTGCATCATTTGGAACCAACATGCTAAAATTGGTTATAGTATTCAATAATGAGAGAAATCTCTTTTTTCCTCCATCCTATCAAAGTTGAGAGCAGTCAGACAAATAACTAAGCAGCAACAGAAAGTGGAGAGGGTGTGAAATGAGTAATGTGATGTTTCTACCTACTAAAGCTATTCTTATGTTCTACACTTTGTGCTCTTGACAGAAAAAACATCAATGCCAGATCAATGAGAGTGGAAATATTTGCAAAAGTCCAATGCTGTGCATCACTAACTTACTCTAAAACAGGATGAGACTGTGGAGTTTAAAGCCATGCCAGTATCCAATATCCGAGTTAATTATCAGACAAGACACCTCAAAATATGTCCTGGAGACATTTGAGTCCAGTGTAAAGTTATTACATTGTACAATGATTTGTGACCTTTGAACAACAGTTTGCATTTTTTTTTGCTTTCTTATTATTAACATTATGTGAAGAGGGATGTGTAGGGTTCATTAATTTTCATGACTGATAACTGTACATTCAGTCATTCCTGCACCACTCATGATTTTAGTTTTAAAGCCAACCCAGGAGTTAGCAATACACTGTGCACCTGCCAAAAAGAGCCAGTCATGTAGTATCTGAATATCTTATCCACTTCCATAACTTTTGAAGCTTAAATTGGCTGAAGTCTAACTAAAACTTTTATTTCTTGCTCTGAGTTCCTCTACAGGAGATTTCTATCGTAGTGTGGTCAGGCCATGGTTGCATTAATTCGGTGTCTAACAACTCTCTGTTTTGATCTTTTTAAGATGATCAAAAATCATGATGTTAACTGTCCCTTAGAAACTCTATAGTCACAGTTATGAACTTGCTAGTGACCATCACTTTTGAAAGTAAATTAGCATTTTAGGACTTACAGTTCCCATGTCTCAAAGTCAACAGGATTTTAGGATAGCCTTTCAAATGAACGTCTGAAATGAAGTCTGTGGTGGACAAATGCATATTTATGTTACAACATTTCATTTTGTAACATAAAATGCATACGAAATGGACCCACTTTTGAATTTTTACAGAATTATTGTACTTTCAAAAGGATGGTTGTAAACAAACAGCTAACAATGATTACATCATTACATCAAGTTTAAATTTAAGATTAAGCTTTTTACTCACAGAGATAATGTTTAAGTGTCTAACTTGTGAAAGTTAGGTTCATTAATAAAGAATATCATGATGAATTAAATGTTTAAATTCATGATTTTTTGTTTGCACGTGACGTTTTCATCCGCTACAGTCCCGGAACACAGTAAAAAAAAATCTCATAGTCTTAGTCAAGGGAAACAGCGGGACAGTGATAACCTGGTTGACCTACAATATTAGATCATTCCTACACTCTATTTCCAGATGTCTTACCAAAAACTCATTCAAAAATCCCATGGGCCATTTTTGAAAATGCCTCCTTCATACTATAGTTGAATGCAGTATGCAGCATATCCTGCATACTGCATACTGGGGCTCAATAGTAGTATGTGGTATGACTGCTAAGTGGCTGTTATTTGGTGGTAAGCTAGATTCTACCAATATGGTTCTCTGTTTTCTTCTTCTTCTTTTTGGTTTCTGGCAGGTGACAACTACCACATAAGACACAGCGCTGCCCTCTACTGTGCTTAAATGTAAGCCAGACTATTTTTGAAAAAGAGAAATCATTTTTACAGGATATAAGTTTTCCAAAAACATATAACAGTGTTTTTGGGGTAGAATGTAGATTTTTTTTTAATTCTGCATTCTGCATATTACATTTTGTCAAACCATTACATACTGCAAGAGAAGGCAGTTTCCAAAACAGCCAAAGTCTTTGAGATTACTGATTGGGAAGTTCTAAACTTCAAATATATTTTTATGCTTCAGGCCTCATCAATGCAACAGTCTTTGACCATTCAATATTTGATTTGACTTTTTAAGAAGGAAGATCATAGAGCAAAGTGAAGAAGAGGTAAACAAAACAAAAACATGCAAAACTTTAATACAATGAATCTGTACTCAAACACAGTCACATAACGTGCAACAGCAGAGCTCATTTGTTAAATCCAAAGTGTGTGCATGTGACTGACAAACACATGATGCCCTTTACTAAGTAAATCTTACTACTGATGCAGAGCCAAACATTATTTTTCCAGCAATAAATCAAAGCTGATACTTGGAGTAACAGAGAGACAAAAATCTGCATGACCTAACAGCTATAATACTGCAGTAAGATTCACACTGTGAGTCAAAATAAACACAGTGAGGCAGTTCATGTTTTTAGCTCTCCATCATGTCCAGCAGCAGAGCCTTTGGCAGCATGTGTAGGCTGCCTTGTTCAAAAGCTGCAACTCCTGAGCTCAAACACTCGTAGTCCATCACCCACAAAGATGATGTGCCCACACAGATACTGTAGATACATGGGACAAAAAACACACATAAAATACCTCCCACTTCCACCAAAACTGCGGGTTCTCTCTTTACACATTATTTAACAAGACAACAGCAGAGCCTGTCCAGCCTGAGCGTCTATCCAAAGGCGAGTCTAAAAATACTAACACCTCTTGATCTACGAGCACACGGCGCACACAGACAGCTCGCACACAAATCACTCTGGCTGGCTCCTGATCTGAGAGTGATTGTTTTAAATGGCTTCCATTACAGCCAGCAAGGGAGCAGGGCCGGGCCAATATAGTGTGGCTTTCACCTATGGTGCAATTTATTGAGCTTTAATCAGATCACTAGTCACAAGGGCAAAGAGGCAGGGACTGATCCTGGAAAAAAGCCACACAGGCTCACTTATAATAAGACGTGTGAGGACCATCCTGTGGTTTATTCAGTTTTCACAGAAATTATCTTATCTTGATACTTCGTGTGCTGTTTTTCCATTTGGAAGAGGTCCATTTAACCAAGCTGGAGTGTCACAATGACAATTAGTAATTTTAGATTGTCTAACAGTTCAAGCTGGGCAGTATCATTTTTTGAGATTGCTTTAATGGTTTTAGTTAAGACTGTTGTTTGATTCATTTTAAGCATTTTAAGAAAAAAAAAAAAAACTCAGTTATGAAGCTGATTTATTGGTATACAAACATCAAGTTAAAGCTTTTCAAGAATGAAAAACAGAAGACAAACAGAAAATTAGCCCAGCTTATAGGGCCCAAAATGATGAAAAACATTGTTTTAGTGTTTTTATTCTGTCTTGTACATGCATTCTAATATTCGTGAAAGTAGTAGCCAGACAGAATCCACACAAGCACACAAATGCAAATTCCACATTGAAAGGCCCTGACAGACATAGAGGTCAAAACATCAACCTTCTTGTTGTGAGGCACCTGCACTTCTTTCTGCCACCAAACACCACCATTCAGCCCCATTGCACAAATAGTTCTGTTTTTTCATTACTTAGTATTTTTTCTTATATTTTTTTTGTTCTGTTTTACTACAACACCATATCCTGTGTTAGTTACTGTTAACTATTGTTACAGATTTTCTGCTTATTCCCATCCTGTCTAATTGTTTTTTTTTTGCCTCTCATCTGTAATAGAAATGCTATAACGTGAATTATCTATCTATCTATCTATCTATCTATCTATCTATCTATCTATCTATCTATCTATCTATCTATCTATCTATCTATCTATCTTTAGGTGATTGTCTCAAGTTGTAATGATGACTAAGCTTTGCTGTGGCACATTTTCATACATGCTTTATGTTAAAAGTAGTTTAATTGGCTCTATCCAGTTCTTTATGGAGATACACTGGTGTACAAACAAGAGCCTCTGGGTTGCTCCATTACTGGAAAAAAATCATGTAATATTTGTTATGATTTCCAGAATTACATGGCAAATTCAACATCCAAAACTGTTTATCTGACTCTAAGTTTGTTTTTTTTTTAATCATGGAAGACTAAAAGAGGCAGCTTGTTTCCTCATTCATGAAGTGAACAGCCTATTTTGTAATTTAGAGTGGGCAAACATTAAATGCTCGGTGATTCAAAATTCATGAACCACACAATTTTCACATCAACTTTAACAACTAATTCTCTCTCTCTAATTCAGTGCCATTGTATTAGGAAAACTGGGTTTTATAGTTATTCAGATGTTCATATCTTTGTAACCCAGATGATTCAGATGAGTCATTCTGTTGGTGGCACTTATGACACTGAAAAAATGACATTGTGATTTGTCTTTCTGCTAACAGTGTCCTTGTTAGTGGATAATCCCTCTACGTCAGCTTGAGTAGCTGGAATTTAGAGGGGATATTTCTGCGGCAGAAAAGAGCTCTGATGTTGAACTTGGGTGAAATGAAGCTATAAGAGCACCACTGCTGTGTTTATTTTTTGCATAAATGAAGGTTAAGGTTAAGTTTAAATAAGAATGTACATACACACACACACACATACACACATAAACACACAGATATGGAGACTGAAAACTAGGGCCAGGGCATATGATCACATTTCTGGATGGTGCCTACTCAGTTTTTTAAATCAGTTTTTAATGCATTCAGAATAAGGTGTATTCACCTGATCACCCATTATCCTCACAGCAATCCCAGGAGCTGTATCAGTCACACTTACAGCTAAAAGCCAAACACGCATTTAATCTATTAAGCAGAACACAAGCAATCATATGACTCAGCAAAACACTTCAATTACCTCTCTCATTTTTCTTAGTCATTTACAGGGCTCTGCCATGAGACTCTAAACTAGAGTTACAGCTCACAGTGTGAACAATGGCATTTGTGGACTAGCAGGATGACAGCAGACAGTTCATGTGGTGCTGCCTGAGCTGCAGTTTTTACCAAATGGAAAAAACAAGTTACACTGAGGAATAATGTGGCAATAGTGGAAGTAATGCTTTACTGATATTGAGAAAAAACATGCATTTAAGACTGTAGAAGTTTTACTAGTTTAAAACTGTAGACAATGTAAAAGGTCTCTAAATATGCAAGTAATGCTTTGTAATTGCCACAACAACACAAGGTAAGTTAAAAATAAAGCTCTTAAACCACCTAAGACATCACTGCAAAGTCTTTTTACAACTTATAGCTTTAAGGCAAGTTCACATTCCAAAATTCCTGCCACCAGACCACATAAACCTCAGTGACCAAAGTTGTCCACAGTGCAGATTTTAAACCCTTTCATCATCTGTGTTCTTGGTACTCTTTGCTTTTATCTCAGCTCCAGGGAGGAGCAGGGTAAGATGGACACACAGTTGAAGGTAACTAATTCCATGTCAAGCTTGAGCCTGGGGAACTTCAAAAAAAAGTTGTGTCCTACAGACAACAATATAAATTAATGTTTAGAATTTCAGTCCATCTGATTGGATATTGATGAAAACAGGCAAGATCACTGGCATTCAATGTTGGTTTTTGGCCTTGCCGCTTAGGTGCAGATTAGTCAGGATTCTTGGAATCTTTTGATTTTATTAACCGTAGATGATGAAATTCCTAAATTCCTTGCAACTGCACATTGAGAAGTGGTTTAAACTGTCGAACCATGAGCTCATGCAGTTGTTCACAAAGTGGTGAACCTCCCTGCAACCAGGTTTGTGAACTGAGTCTTTTGAGGGCGCTCTTTTTATACAAATTCATAACACTCACTTGTTTCCAATTAATCGGATCACCTGTGAAATATTGCTAACAGGTGTTTTTTAAGCATTCCTTAACTTTCTCAGTCTTTTATTGCCCCTGTCCCGGCAATTTTGGCACATGTCGTAGGCAACAATAACGTGAGAGAATATTAGCAAAATAGAAGAAGTTTATCAGTTTGAACATTATTGAAATATTGTCTTTTTAGAGTATTCAAAAGGAATTTAGATACAAAAAAATTGATATGCACATTGCTGTATTTTGTTTTCATGTCCCTATTGTGAAACGTCTCACCTTCAATAGATTTTGGACTTGTACTTTAATTTTTCCAACATCCCAACATTACACCTACAAACCTGTGCTTTCTGCCTCTGGGACTGTATCTCCTGTGCATATTTAGATGTGAGTGCATACCCTCTTTTGTGTGAGAAAATAGTGACCTCAACCCCAGGAGAGAGAAAAAAAAATCCTGATTCACATTTTAAAAAGAACGGCACAGCACTCCTGCAAACACACACACACCGGCTCACTGTCAGAGTCTGTCACTCTGCTGCTGTTGATCAGAGCAGTCTTAAAAAGGGAGCCATCTTCTGGTGCCACTTCCTTATCTGCACTCATTTGGGAGGAGTAGACACACAATAATCTGACAGATCAGACCGACTCCCACAAAAACACACAAACACTCAGGCCTTTGGCAGCCAGCAGAGGGGGCTGCTTAGTCCAGTATTAAGATAACCCATGCTGTCTGGAGGTCACTACTCAGATCAGACACATTTAATAGTTTCTACATCCTCTCCGGCTCCCCTGAGCCTGGGATCAGCTCTACTGTACTTTAAGAAATCAATGTTTCACACAACTTTCACACTCACTCAAGCTTGGCAATCAGCTACACAAACACACACACACGCACGTAAGGACCATTTTGTTAGGGAGCACTGAGGCCTCCTTTGGTTTGACCTTCACATCATGTCAGAGCAGTGAAGTGACTGTAAACTTTGTCCCTGTTGGCCCGCTCTGATGAGGATTTAGTGCTTGTGGGATGATGAGCACTTACTCTGGCACTTAGCACAGGGGTCTTTCTCGTACTCCAGCAAGTCTGCAGCTCGACTACGGACGCTGGTGTTCCTCCGCAGCCCCCCTCCATCCCGTGCCCCTCCATCCCGTAGGCGGGCCGCTTCCTCTTTGGCGTACACCCCCAGCTCCTGGGTGTAGCGGCCATACATCTGTGTAGGAAAAAAAGGAGCTTTTATAAAGGTTTTGCAAGTGGGGGGAAGTAGAAGAAACATCAGCGGGATACAGGCAAAATGGATACAGAGTGGATTCACAGTAAATATACACAACAGATCCAGGTGTAGCATCAATTTTGCTGAAGGGCAAAAATGCCGCAAGGTTTGAATAATTGTTTAATGTTTATGGGTTATAATTTTGCTCATCATTCAAGGCACACCTGAACAATCTTAATGGCTCTAGTTATACAATACATTAACATCCATTTTGGGCATTCAGATGTCACATGATAGGCCTAAATTCTCTAAATTCTCTTAGAGCCTGATATTCCATACTTCCACTATGAATGGATGTGATCTGTTATGTAAGGATGGACACAAAGTAAGGATAAAGTGTGGTTTGTTTACCTTCTGCTTCACTCATGTTGTGAAATCCAGCTTTTCTTAATTACTCTGCTCAGCTCAGTAATAGGAGTTGGTCTTTCAGCTTCAAACAGCTCTTTATTTGGAGCATTTTTTATTTTCTTATTCCAGTAATCAATGGGAAGTAAAGATAGAGCTTAAACCTCGACTTAGGCCTCTGAAATTTTAATCCTTGTGATAGCAGAAAAGATGGGGAACTGCCCGATCACACAATGTTAACAAATCCTTTAAAAAATTCCTGGATTGGGGTGCTGCTTTGGCGTAGTGGTTAACACCCCATGTACTTGCTTCTGCCGGTCCAGGTTCAAATCCCGCCTGTAACCAGTTTGCAGAGTGTCTTCCCCTGCTCTCTCACCCCCTTTCACAAGCCTATCCACTGTCTCTCTCCTATCAATAAAGGCACAAAATGTCCAAAAATATACTTAAAAAAAAAAAAATCTGGATCTGGATCTGTATTCCAGTCACAGATAAAATCTTATCACTTTAGCCTTGTCCCATGACTATGATTCCTTGAAAATATAATTCAGTTCCATTGAGAACCTTTTTTAGTTATCATGGTCAATCAATCAATCTGTATTTGAATAGTGCCAGTTCAAAACAGGTGTTATCTCAAGGCACTTTAAAATACAGCAGGCTGAAGCCATACTTTTCATTTCATAGATACAGATATATGCATATACAAATAAATATACTAAATAATAAATAAATGTGTATATCCACACATACATTACAACCTGAGATAAAGCCATCCAGGGAGAGCCAAAGGGACTAAACATTCACAAACAAACAAACCAACAAATGAACCAACAATCAACCTGACAAATGAACAAATGCTGTGCAAATGCATATACCTCCCTGTCAAAAGTAAACAATAAAAAGTGTTGAATAGCATTTTTTTCATCAAAATGGAGACAGGCTTCATCATTGATGTGCCAGCTCTTAAAACCAGCTTGTTTGCAACAACACATTAAAAACACCACCTTGCTGCTCGATTGAACTGAATTATTTTAATCTACCCTGCCCCACAAAGTCTGTTGGGAAAACTGTGCGCCTCTGTTGCAGTGTATGGGGTGTTTCATGACAACATGAAGAGGAAAATCTGTTACAGAGAGTACATAGCATGTGTCCAAAAGCATAGTTAAGTTCTAAAAAATCATAAATCAAGCAGCATAGAAAGAAAGTTCATGAAATGTCAAGAAAGTAAATAGGCTTGAGGTCTGTGTTTCTTGTAAACAACCCCTTGTTGGCCCCAAGCAGTACCTGCTAACCAGCATGGTAAAGCTAATGCATAGTAAAGACAGAGTCAATGTGATGTGTGAATCAGTTTCAAATGTACCGTAAAATACCAAATAAACGCCCGGTCCCAAATAAACGCCCAGTCCCAAATAAACACCCGGTGTAGCAGTACATTTTGACAAATAGACGCCTGTTCCAAATAAACGCCTGGTGTAATTTATTCACATTCTCCTCCCTCTGAATGTCAACAAATGTGTGTTTGTGTGGGACGCTCTGTTTCATGACAGTGCAGTTACACTCCACGTCCACAGAGGACACTAGAGAGCAGAAAGACAGAATCTTACGGCTTTGAAAATTCAACGAAGAAGACGTTGCCACTGCCGCTGTTTGTTTTTTGTCCTTAACTAAAGTCAGGGAGGCCGATCATGTCAGTTAGCAGTACGTTGCTGCTTATCTCCATGACCCTGGTTCAGCGAGAAAAAAAAAGTACAACCTTAACTTAAAATAGCAGTCATTCCTGATCAGTATTAAGAGCGTTGAGAGAGTGCTGAGTTGAAAAAAGAAGACAAGAGTGTAACAACGGTACAGTAATCTTGCCTTGAAATTGTACAGGTGTCATTCATACTGGTGTAAATAAATAATTTGATCATATTTAAAATGTTTTTTCACTTTTTGCTAAGTAAAATTTTGGTGCAAAAGGAAATAAACGCCTGTCTCAAATAGTCGCCTGGTCCCAAATAAACACCTGGTCTGCTCAGTGATTGAAGCAAATAAACGCCCCGGCTACTATTTGGTATTTTACGGCAAGTAAAAATTCGACAGAGAACATGAGGAAATATTTAATTTAAAATTTGATAGGAAAAAGGAAAATAGGCAAAATAATTTAAATACTCTGTTAAATGTGACAAAAACTTCTTTAAAAGGCTCTATTTTTTAATCTAACTTCAGCACCATGCACAGTAGACTTGAGTATAAAACACAAATTATGATATGTAACATTTTTTTTGTTCAAAAATCAGTTTTGTCCTTTATTAAGTAATCACAGTTGCTTAACTGAAAGCACCCTAACAAAACACTTTGGATCTGAGGTAGTGAGGATAAAATTAAAGTGGCCGGAAAGTAAAGTTCTTCTTCTTTTCTCAGTAGATTAAATGATGCACAGTGTTTTTCCTCTTCCTGTCCCATTACAGCAAATAAATTAATCTTTATTAAAACAAGATTAGAACACCAGGACAGCCAAACCCTCTGGACGAAGTTAGTTGGTCAGATGACACACCACAGTCAGAAATGATAAGATATCCTGAAAGATATATGTCTGCAATGTAACATGACTTTGATGCTTCTGATATTATACTGTATCTATTATATTTATTTCACAGTAATAATACGTTTACGCTGATTGTTGCCTAGTTGCCACATTTCTATGAAAAATCCAGCTCTGTTATCCCAAGATTGCACCAAAAAAACAGCTGAGATCTTATAAAACAACCCAAATTTAATCATTATTTAGGTAAAACAGAAAAATAAAATGTATGGATAGAACTGTATGTCTGCCTGAAGTGACTGTTTAGCTACAAATTTATTTCTCAGAGATACATTTGTGAACAACTTAAAACATCTCTTTTGTCAATGTTTCAGGGCAGATTGACAGTTTCACACGTCCATGGGATCTATTTCAAGGCAATCTGGGCAGATTCCCAAAGAAACTGATTTGGGAAGAGGGAACATTTCAAAAACACTTAGAAGTAAATGACAAATATTTTGCCTGACACGTTCATCATAGGACAGTCAGAGACTTACAGTTATGGAGCTAAAGCCAGGTCAAAAGTTTTGGCCCCTTTGATTTACAGCAAAGCAACCCACGTTTGTGCCTACTGCCATCTTGTCCTCAAAGGGACGCCGTAAGCCCTAGTCATTTTCTGACCTGGTACAATCTTGAAACTGTGTGAGATAATTTGTTTGATAATCTTCTGCACCTCTCTGTGTTTACATGCAATGCTAGATTTCATATGGTTGTTTTATTGGGTTTGGTAGTAAAAACATAAAACATCAAGTCCCTGACCTTAACAAACATCCATCTATGCACATGGTTGTCTGATGTTCTGAGACTCGACTCATTAAGTTGTTCTAAAAAGAAAAATAAATACACTATTTATGTTCTATTTATTGTGCAACAGTTCCTGAGTGGCAATGTCAACTGAATGTCTCTAAAGTCTTTCACCTTCACACAAACAGTGTTTTTTTTTTGTTCTTGCCCTGTGGTTAGTTTTGGTTAGCTCCTTTAAATACTCCTTTCCCAAACTGACCGGTAAAGAAAAAGATCCTGGCTTTGTGCTTGACCTTTGTGCAAGTATTTTAAATTCTGTTTATTTCAATGCAAAAGTGCACAAGTTGCAAAACGAAAAAAAAATCACTATGCAACATTCATCTCCACATCTATCTTGAGAGGAGAAAAAAATCACTCGGCTTTGACTTGTGTACTGATTTCTGTTCAGATGGATGAGCTGACAATAAGCTTCACCTGTCAGTTCCCAGCTGATTAACCCTGCAGGGCTGCCTTACTATTGACTCTAACGGCAGGAGGCGGAGTTCTTAACAAACCAAACATAATGATCATGTATAAAGCATGCTCCTGAGCTGTGACTCCTGTTTGGGCCAGTGTGTGGTTTTCAACACCATAATGGAGCTTTTCAAGTGTCTGTTTGGTGTTGTGTCGGTTGTACTTCTGGTTTCTGGTGTTAGCTCCCAGCGACACTGGGCACTGCCTCTACAGCAACATCAACCTCCTCTTCCTCCTCAGCTGCCCCAGCAGCAGTCTCATGCCCCTCCACCTGCAGCTCCCTTTGATAAGTGCCAGGTGGAGGAGGGTGAGAGGATCCAGTGTGGGACTCAAGATATCACAGCAGAGCAGTGTGCAAACATAAACTGCTGCTTTGATGGGCGGCAGTGCTACTATGGGAAAGCAGGTCTGTACTCTTGCCTCTTGTACATGGAGAGAATAAAAGATCTCATAAGTCTGATCAGAAATGAACGCCTCTCTCTTTTCTCCCAGTGACTGTGCAGTGTACCAGGGACGGACAGTTTGTGGTGGTTGTGGCTCGGGATGCCACTGTGCCCCTTATAGATGTGGATTCAATCAGCCTGCTGGAAACAAACGACCCCTCCTGCACCCCTGTCGGTTACACTGCCTCGTTTGCTATTATCCAGTTCCCTGTGACTGCATGTGGAACTACAACCAAGGTGATTTGTCTTTTTAAAATTATTTATTTGAACAGTTCTTAAGGCCATGTGAGGAGTTTTTAGGCCGTTTATGAAACTGACTTCAATGAATAATTACAGACCTTCAGAAGGAGCTTACTTAAACCAGGCCATGGGGAAGAGGACTGGCAATTTCTAAAGTATTGCCAAGGTGTTAGAGCTGGGCAACTGAGATTTGGTTTTAACAGTTACAGCCTCCTAAGATGATAAACAATTAATTGATTACTGTGCTGCATGTGATTACTTTTGTTCATCTTATACAGACAGTAATTAAAATGAGCTACAGTCAAAGCTTGATAAGGATATCTACAAGGTCTGCTGTCCTTGTCCCATCAAAGCTCTGGAGAAGAATAAATTATTTGACTGAAGCACGCCCAATCAACAATCCTCAATTGTGACATGCCCCCTTCCATCTGGTTACTAAACCTTTTTCCGGCTGACCTTGATGTGCTGTGGCAGGTAACCTGTTGCAAGTCAGAAAGCAAATCAATTTCAAGGCTCTTGCATTTTATACAATGCCCTGTGCTCTGCTTTTGGTTCAAATGCACATCATCTCCTAGGTCATGGTGATACTGTATATTCAAGGTTGACATTGGGGAAAATATTTTGATTTTCACTCTTGAATTTTCTTCAAATTCCCATCCGTACTAGATAGGCTGCTAATGAGAACTCATCAAATGATTACCTGATGATATTTTTCACATTGATGAATTGGTAAAGAAACATTCCTTTTTGTCAAAACATGTAAACTGGGGCTCTTGATCACAAATGTGTATTCATCCTGCAATCACAGCAAAAATTTCACCTTCTCTATTCTAGTATTTTGACAACTGTTCAAAAATCTAGTGTGGGAGATATCAAATATTCTCAAATATTGTCTGATGGCTATCACTAACATTTTAACCCTTATGTCCTGTACACCGAAATAAAACTCAAGTTTTTATCAAAGATCTGTCTTAACTCACTTTCATTCACCTACCAAGAAAAGGTCGCTGGTCTTTATGTAGATTAAAGATTATGTACAGAAATGGCTGGAGCTGACTGAGTGCTGTTAACACTATGCTTTATGATCTGAGTCAGTAGTCTTACAACTTGGCACCCCAGAAAGTGATACCAAAATTGCCTGATATTAACCAAATGGTGAAAAAACTCTTAAATTTACAGCCCTACTACCCTCCACTTAGGCAATATGACCTGATATGCTTCTCAATTAAGTTATATTAACTTGGGATCTGAGGCTGTGGGGCATGAAAAACACCTAAAACACCTTAAATTTATTGAAGTGTATCAAGTAAACTTGGAGAAATTTGAGATTTATTCAGACAAATATGTTAACGAGCATTTTTAAAGTTCAGCTTTAGCCAGATAACCACAATCTATCATTTTTTTTAAATGTCACATACTGACTGATTTGAAACTCGCGTATTTTTTTCAATCACTTCTCACCCATGTACAAGACATCAGCAATGCAATGTCTTAATTTGATCACAGATGTTCCCAAACAATATGACACTGGTTAAAATTCCTCAAAGAGGCTTCATACTTAGTCACTGCTTTAAAAAAAATCCTATTTTCGTTTCTTGTGAAGCTTGAAATTGATGATTCCCTGTGTTTCCCAAGTTTTTTTGATTCCACACAGATGGTACTCATTTACATTCAACATGTTTCCTTCTACAGGAGGAGGAAGGTTATGTGGTTTATGAGAACCACATGTCCTCCTCGTACGAGGTAGGAATCGGGCCCAGAGGATCAATCACACGGGACAGCCATTTTGAGTGAGTGTGTTTAATCAATCTTCTTGATTGCTCCTGTGACCCTTTGAGATCTCCTGAGCTTTAAAGTCCTCCACTCTCTCTCTGCAGGTTACTGTTCCAGTGCAGGTATTCTGGCACTGCTGTGGAGGCACTCATCATAGAGGTGAATGATGTCCCCCCACCTGTGCCAGTTGCTGCTTTAGGACCCCTGAGAGTTGAGCTGAGACTGGGAAATGGAGAGTGCCATACTAAGGGCTGCATAGAGGGTGAGTAGACTGAAAGCACCAGAACAATATAGAATTGGCTTTGGCTAACTATTTTTCAATGATTGCAGAAGATGCAGCATACAGCTCATTCTATGCTCCAGAAGAGTACCCCATCACGAAAGTGTTGCGGGAACCAGTCTATGTGGAGGTAAACATTGTTGGAAGGTCAGATCCAAACATCATCCTGAACCTAGAGCACTGCTGGGCCACTTCAAACCCTAACCCTGAGAGCCAGCCACAGTGGGACCTCCTGATTGAGGGGTATGCAAAGCACTTGGTTTATCACATGACCATAAAGATTTGATTCCTTTAATGTGAGATTTTTTCCTCCAGGTGTCCTTACCATGATGACCGTTACCTGACCACAGTTGTGGCTGCTGACGGCTACTCTGGACTGCAGTACCCAATGCACCACAAACGTTTCATAGTAAAAATGTTTACATTTGTCGATCAGAACAGCTTCACTCCGCAAGAAGATATGGTAAAATAACCTTGCAATGACATCAGACCCTTAAGTGATATTTCTGCCAAATATCTGACTTATGCTCTTTTCCAGGTTTTCATTCATTGTGAAACAACAGTGTGTTATCCCAGCAGCAATGACTCTTGCCAACAACCGTGCCATCGCCAACGTAAGTAGTTCCATAGCAAAAATGGATGATAGGGTAATTTATTTAAATGGTATTTCTTTAATGCAGCATTTAGTTTCTGTCAACTAAAACTACAACTACAAAACATCAATTTTTCTCAGCACCATGGTTGTAATGCAGTGTCAAAGTTGCAGTTGTGTATTTTAAAGGCTGGTTTACGAACAGCTATAAAGGTATTTGTTAGGTTGTAGAGCTGTAGCATTAGTATTTGTATTGTACATATGAAAGGGCAAGGAATACATTTTTAAAGAGGGTTGAGTTTAATAAATGAAAACTAAACAGTTCTGGCAAGTTCTGCTCCTGTAAGGGGAGAACAATCAGAAGCTAGGCTGTACATGATACCGTAACTGCCTAGAGCAGTGATCACCAACTGGCGGCCCGGGGGCCACATCAGGCCCCTAGGAGCTTACCATTCGGCCCCCTGACTATTATTTTACAAAAGAGGATTTGGGCCACTGCAAGGAAAGTTTTTGAGGAGATTTAGCTTTTTCTTTGACTGTGAAAAATTAACAATATATGCAATATTAAGTACTGATTAATTCTCAAAATACTTGCTTTTCTCCTCATAATTTCTGATTAAATTTCAGAGTTCTGATTTTTTTCTGCATAATTCTAAATTTTATCTTCTGAGTTTTCCCCCCACAATACTACAATTAATCTCATAATTTAACCCTTTAAGGCCCAAGACCATAGGTCATAGGCAGAAAATTCTACTTTTTTGGAGATTAAATGTTTGTTTCACTTTCTGCTAAAATCCATAAAAATCTAAATGTCAATAAAATTCAACATATAGATTTTTCGTATCTCATTTGATACATTAGGTGTTTTTGGCAACTGATAATCCATTTGAGGACATTTTTATATTTTATCTGATTGTATTCAGATGTTTTTTTTGTAATTTGTTGATCATATTGAGTAGAAATAGGTATTATAAAAGTGTGTATCAAATATACAGTTGGCTTTACAGGGTTAAAAATGTCCTTCCGGAAGTCTGACTTTTTACAGACTTAAACAACTTCAACCTTAAATAGTTTTCTTTTTCAAGTTTTTGTTTGCCCTTTTGGTCTTTCGTATGACTAAACATGAGGAAATGTGCAGAGTATAAAATCTTTTTGCTTTAAGGACAGCTTTTTATCATTTGATACCCTCAACTACTAATGAAACCCCATGCGGCTGCTTCAGGACTGGTGGACCAGAACACTTCATTATAATTGTTTTTAATCATTATTAGTGTTTTCTTAAATCTGGCCCCCAGAGCGTATGCCAAGGAATAAAACTGTCCCTTGTATAAATGTAGTTGATCATCCCTAGCCTAGAGCTTGAAATAATTTAGTTTTTAGATGCAAACTTAGATCTTGAAACCAGCACTGGGGGACTGTAGTAGAACGGCATATTAAGGAAACTCTTAACAGAATAAAAATTCAAATGTTTTTCCCAAGATTTTTAAATTGGGATTTTGCAAGAATCTTTAAGCTATAATTTTGATATCAAAGTAGTCATTGTATCAGGCCCTCAACTGCAGGCATGTTGAAAGGAATAGGGCTTTATCTTAGGATTTTCTTATAGCAAATGGCCAATTTAAAACCCTAATTACAAAATTCTTAAGCTTTGTTTCTACTTATTCTACATTTTTTTATTAGTTTAGTTTTTTTTGTAAATCCAACTTTACCATCTATAAATAGTAGCCTTAATATGTACGCATGAATTCCCTTTGTTTTATATACCCTGGCCTTTTTGTACTCTTGCCTAGATATAAGTACTATAAGTTTTCATGTTGGTTACCTCCTAGGTGTGAAATAAACAATTGCATCTGTTTATAGTGCAAATTTTATTTTGCTAGTTCAGTTGTATAAAACTGAGTCTGTTTTGTGTTGCCATATCTTTGCTTTATGTGCTTTTACCTTTTACTACCCAATTTCAAAATACTAGACTATTTAATTACCTGTATTTTACTTTTTGGGTCGATGATGGCTAAAAATTGATTTTTTTAAAAACTGTGCTGCAATGCCTAAAATGTCAATCTGTAATGCAATTATGTGTAATTATCAAGATTACTAAACAAGATGTAGATCTCTGACTACATTTTCTATGAACATCTGCTGACCTTCTGAAGAGGTAATTCAGTTGGCATATTCTATACGTAACACTTGATGTCTAGTTTCATTAATTTTGTGATCCAATGATGCACTTTGAATGTTACACTAACGTTTTGTTGTAGTTAATTCCTGCCCATGTAACCCAAGCATGGTCTTACATGAAGTTGAAAATCTGAGTAAAATTTGCCACTTCTAACTGCACATCTGTGGTGCATACAGTAAATCTTTCTACCTTGTCTTGCAGGACGAGCTGCAGTGAAGAAAGTTTCCTCAAGTCAGAGAGCTCTAGTATCAAGTGGAGGGGTGATCTTAACTGAACCAAAGACCCAGCCAAGCACTGACACCAAACTGAAGAGATGACAATCCACCAGCAGCACCTGGACTTGACTTTTAATAAAGCTTTGTTTAAAGCTTAAGATTAAGCACCGAGTCCTGTCTGAATTGATCTTTGAAGGTCACTGGCTGTACATTTTTTGCTGAGATAGCTTTTGTGCGGGGGCAGTGTAGTCTTCCAAGTAATGCAACCCCTCAAACTGTGCTGAGAAATCACAAGGTCAAATTACATCTGGATACTTTGCTGCAAATCAAAACTGCATGGACAGATGAGAAAATGAACAGTAAGGCATGCATTGATGGGTTATCAGTTGTGAAAATGAAAAGTGGGTCCTGTGAGGTATTGACGGTGACTGTAAAAGCTAGTTTTACAGTGCTGGTGGCATGAAAATTATTAAAACCTTTTTTTTTACCTTCCCCCTCAGACATTGATCTCTCTCTGCCACATTAAGATGAGCATCACGACTCCTGCAGGCTCATCGGTGCTCTATCACCCCCTCTTGTTTTTTTTTTTGATAACGGTCCCTCCAGGTTTCTGTGTATGCTACAACTCGCAACATCTCTTCCCCTACTGCTCTGCGCACCACCTCCCCCTTTTTTTTTTTTTTTTTTGTCCCACTCACACTCCTCCACCCCCTCCCTCTCTCATTGAGATGGGCATCACGACTCCTCCAGACTCGCTCTTTCTGCTCACATGAACAGGCAGTGCAGAAAGAAAGCAAAGCAGCCACATAGTTTCAGTCTGACAGACTAGAAAAGAGGGGGGAACCATGCTGTCAGAATGCTCATATCCCTCCACTTTAACCTCCAACCTGCTAAGAAGCAGTTAAAGACATGGCAATACATCACATCTGGACAGCTGCACGGCCTCATCCATAAGCTGCATCCCAAGAGGAAGCGTCTTACAAACCTTACAGAGGCTGCTGGACATGCTCTGACATGTCAGGGGAGGATATGTAAACAAATTTTGCTGCTGGTTAAAGTTCTGTCAATTAAAGTAAATCCATGAATGCAGACAGAGCCACTGTGTTCTGCATACTTAACGTTATCGATCCAATATAAGCTGAACTTAGCTCTTGAAGAGACATCTTAAAATTCCACTGTAATTCAGTCCTGTGCAGAAAAAAAAAGTTTACAAGGTTTAAGAACAATGTATTAAATATTGCATCACAAAAAGATTTTGATCTCTGTAACCTTAAGTTATTCTACTTTAAAACTAGGGTTGGTAATTGATTTCGATGCACTTTTTGTAATACAGGTTAAAATGGTCTTGATGGCCTGATGGCAATCAATTCATAAGGTGTTAAAATAGAGCGAAAATATCTACCTACAGCAGGAGTAAAACAGGGAAAACGCCAATAAAATAAAAGAATGCTTACCTGTCAAGTTTTGGCTTTGAAAATGAGGGAATTCCACTATGAGCCATCCCACAACCCCAACCAAGCTCCAGTATGCCTCACATTTTAAGACAGATGTACAAGAAATCTAAAATAAACACTTTGTTTTTCTTGGTTTGTTCCACTGTTGGCTAGAGACAGAGTTCAGTTTGGAGAGGCAGAGGAATGTTTTTTACTGTCACACGGGAGATTAATGGGAGAATACTAATACAGGAGGACGTCGGGAAAGAGGATAAAATACGGTGGTTTCTTGGCCAAAGCAGGGGACTTGACAGCTATGTGGAGAATAGCAGAGGAACTACCTATACCCCGATCAACATCGGGCTGTGAGTACTAACTGACTTTCCATGTTTTGTTTTGTTTTTAACTTGACTATGATAATGTTTTGGTGTTTACCGCTGACTGAGACTTGACTTGATGTAGTGTAATCATAAATGTTGTGCTGGGGGTTTGGAGTTGAATCAGTTTTCTGGTTGTACATCAGCCGGGTGCTTACATGTGAGCGGGGGGGTTATTTTGAAGGAGGGGTGTGAGGGGCTAGACGGAGCCCTGAGGAGATGCTACATTCAAATTCATGCTAGTTTTCCAAAACTACCAAACCTAGCTTTAAACCAGAACTCTTTAGAGAGTACAAAAATCTAATTCTGACATTCTAAGCTTGGCTATGAAGTAGGTTTTCTAAATGTTTTCTTTATCGAAAAGTTATTTTTATTAACTTTAAACTCAGACTCTATATCTGTATTTAAATCAACAAAATAACTTTTTCCTACAGCCATGACCAACATCTTCTGAAAAATGTATCAAAATAAATCCTTAACTCAAGTCATTTTGCTAACAAACACCAGCAAAACATAACCTTTCTCAACCTTAGAGTTGATTCATCAAGTAAAATTGGTTGCAGCTGCCCAAAGGACAAATAAAATGCAAATCTAAACCTGTAAAGTAAACCACATCATGGCCAACTTTTACTATGATAAACCTTTTAACAGGGAACAGGCCCAAAATATTCCTTATTTCAAGAAAACTCTGCTTACTGCACAGGAAAAAACTAGCAGTCACACAGATTATGAAAAAAAACCCATATGACACCAGTTAAGAGGTCGCTGTTTCTTCTTCATCCAAAGAGCGCCATTAGAGCTTTGTTTGTCTTCTAAATTTATCGACCCATATCTGTCAACTCCCAAGTATCTTGACCAGTGAAGAAATTCAAAAAAGCATAGCGACAGGCAGTTTCCCTGGATGCTTATTGGTCTACATTTCAACCCTACCACACTCGGGAATTACAGTCTATTCACAGCAAATGCCAACTTTTCCAACAGACTCTTGGCAAACAAATTTTCCTGCTCCCACTTTGACTGCATAGACACACACAAACCCACTACCGG
This sequence comes from Scarus forsteni, assembly GCA_036419115.1. Classification (NCBI taxonomy): domain Eukaryota; kingdom Metazoa; phylum Chordata; class Actinopteri; order Labriformes; family Labridae; genus Scarus; species Scarus forsteni. The sequence goes on along the minus strand of JAZDUH010000157.1, from coordinate 20,149,454 downwards.
CATCAGACAATCACCCGCTAGGATTATAAGCAGGGCGAGTTAATGTTTCTTTCTTTGGCCTGTGTGAAAGCAGTCATCAACCATCTGGAGCAAGGCCCCCTGGGAGAGCAGCAGGTGGGATCACGTGGGTTAAATGAGCTGTTTTCTGTAACCAGTTTACCTCCCATGTGACCCACTCTATGTTCATTAGTCGGTTCACTACCTACATCACCACCCTACTACACCAGAACAACTCCTGCCTTCAACAGGTCACAACTGACAAGCTTTTGGCTGAGTGAAATACCTGCAGGGGGAATTTTAAGAATTCCTAATGGTTTCACATGATCATTTTATATAATTACAGACTGAAAAAATAGAGAAAATCCAAATTTGGACAACAACGCAGCCTGTGAGCCAGCAACCATAGCTGACTGTGATGGACTGAGTCATCCATCAATCATTCAAACTTGGCTCACATCGTCATTCTCATAATTCTCCCCCTTGATGTCTTTAAACAAGACAATGCTTCATGATTTCCTAGAAACAAGTTAGAAACGCTAAAAAAGACTATTCTGATTCTGGATAAACATTCTTGCAGAAATCAAAGCTACTGAGATACATAGCAAAGATCATTTATAATGCTGCAGATACCTCTTTAGTATAGCTTGGTGTGTCGGCCACAGTCTGCGAATAGATAAACATGACAGCTGTACTTAAATAGTGCATGCCAAATGATGTTACATCAGTAAATGATTGACATGACTCACCACAGCCACTAGTCTTTTGTCTGATGAATCGTTTCTCACTTGCTTTTCAAAGAAAATACCATATGAATACTGACATATTTATCACTAGGTGAGCATAAATCTGCCCTTGTCAGACCTTTTCAACACCAAGAATTGTTTAGTTTGTTCCATGCCTTTATTTGATAGACAGGGCAGTGAATATTTTTGGACACAAGTGAGAGAGGGTGAGAAATGACACATGAAGAAGCAGCCACTGGCTTGATTAGAACACACACCAAGGGTGTCAAAGAAAAAAGCTGAGTGGTTTTATCTGCATGCCTCTACATATAAGGCATGTACATATAACCACTTGGTTACTAGTGCCCCACTCACAAATTTTGTCTTTTAATTGATCATTTACTAAGAAACTGGACATCTAGAGACGCTTGTGGCTACAGTTTAAAATGTAGCAACAGGAGAAAAAAAAGAAGACACTTTGCGGACCCTGGTCTCTTATTATTCAGGATGGCCTTTAATACCCAGTAGCGTGGTGACACTTTTACTATAATGTATTTTATTTTATTGTACTCTCTATTTTATTGTTGTTGATTGCTATTTTATTGTTATTTATTTTGTTTTATATACTTTCTATTGTAAAGCACTTTGGATCATCGAAAGGGTTGTTGTAAAGAGCTGTACAAAGAAACTATATTTACATTTACATTTTATCGTTAAATAGTTTTCAATGGTTAATCCTAAGCAGCTTTAGGGATGGGAATTGATAAGATTTTATCAATGCCGATGCTGTTAATGATCCTGCTAATCGATCCAATTCTTTAACGATTCCCTTATCGATTCCTGCAGATTTTGCATGTGGGCAAATGTTGGTCTGATTTTCAGTGGCAACAATGTCAAACACGTCACAGCATGTATAACTGCTTCTGCAAGTTGCTGGTGTTTCCACTCACTTAAGGTTGTGTAGTAGGTGCAATGAAAATTAAGCTACAATTCAGATGCTTCTGAACCCTGTCAGTGGAAGGAATTGATAAGGGAATTGATAAGCAAAAAGATTAATGATATCGATTCTTTGATGGAGCTGTTAACGATTCTCAATTGGAATTGGTTTTTCGATTCCCATCCCTAAGCAGCTTCTAGTAGGATATTACTTATTAACACCTACCACTACATGTAATACACTCACATCACATTTATAAGCTAAAACAGAATTCAGCCTTTCCTATATATCAAATAGACTCTCGTTATAGTTATAAATAGTATAGTTATAAACAGTTATATAAGTCCTTTTGTGCATTTCATAAGTCTCCTCTATGTAGTAAACCACCACGAGACAAAAAAGTCTGCAGCATCTGGCTTTCTCCTTCTCACTGGGTACATCTACCAGTGTGACCATTTTTTTTTACCATTGTTTTGTCAGTACTTTAAGCCCATTGACGATGGATGGTAAGCCCAGTGCAGAGCATAGAACGTACAAAAAGCAGTGCTTCTAAAACTGAAATGAACCATACTGATGTGACCAATCACCACAAAGTTGACCAGTCAATCACTCAGAGCTGACTGGGCATGAATGGGAAAGGGAGACTCAAAGAGGGAGAATGAGAATAAAGGTGGATTATGAGTACCCAGTATGTAAAAAGTACACGGTTTCAAACATTAGTCATTGTGAAAATACTCTCAGTCAACAATATATGAATCCAAGTTGAGGCAAAATATGACCTCTTTAAAGTTTGTTCTTATCATGCTGATCTCAGTCACTTATCTATTTCACTGAAATATACAGGTGCAAGACCTGAAACTTTAACCTGGTACTTTTTTGCTCGATTCAAACACAATCTAATATCACAGCAACTCTTTTTCTGTCATTCCTCCGCGTGTTGTAGCTTGTGACTTGGTCTGAATGTTTATTTTCAAGCTCAGTTTCAGCTGAGTTGCATCAGGCTACTTCTGACAACATCCCATATCCTTGCATGCTGTTTCAAAATTAAAACTCTAACAACATATCAACAAGGACATTTTCATCATTAAAAACTAAATGAAAATAATGTGCTTATCAGTGAGTTAACTGAGCTTTGGCAAAGCTAAAATTAGTGTAAGGTGTAAAAGGCTATGGAAATTGCAGCAGCTTCTCTAAAAATAATCAGAACCACAGCTCTTTTTTTCAATCATCTTGGGACTTGGGTAAAGCAAATAATGAGTTACAGCACACACTTTAGCTGTTGTTTAAACAGCCATAGACAAGAATTGCCATAGCTCATGCCAGGAAACAGTCTACTTTTTATCAAGTTTAATGAAGTCACAACACCATTTTATTCGGAGTGTAAGATCCATAAAGGAATAAGTACATTATGACCAACATATGTGTTTGTTTGTCCCCCCCCCACACTCCCTCTCTGCTAAGCCCAGTCCACTACTATCTTGTCTGGCATAAGGTGATATACACAACATCAATGAACCCTTAAGGCTCATTTATGCTCAACGTTAAATACGGATACGGATACGGACAGAGCTCTCTGTCCGTGCTTAGCGTTCTTTTTGTCCGTATTTCTGCGCTTATCCTTGAAGCTTACGGATACGGACCAAACGGAGCAGTACCACCTGAAACCATGTGGGCAGTGTTGCTACTGTCACTCTGATACTCATCTCTGGAGAGAAACGAAGAAGAATATGGCGGGGCTCTTCAAAGAAAAGTTGTGTGTGCTGGTGCTAAATCACAAACATATATACGATGTTACTTGTCCGGGACACCACGACAAAATCAAACTCCAAAACAGCTGGGAGGAGATCGGGAGAGACCTAATTGTTAGCTCGTTGGATGCAAAGGAGAAGTGGAGGTCGGTGAGAGACAGATTCGTGCTCCCTGGTGGATGCAATGGTCAACATCCATTGCAAAAGTAAAAGACGCATGGGAGTATGTGCGCAGTGACGGAACCATCGTTTGAAATGGACGTATACATTTTCATGCGTATGACGAGCATATATGAGCCTTTACCCAGCTATTCAGCTCAGACTCACAACATGTGTATGATGGTGAACACATCTAACTTTACCCATATTGCCAACTTACCATCACATTATTGTAGAGTCATTGGCATTATCTACTTTTTTATTTCCTAATCTCTACCACGCTCAAGTCCCTCCACAATCAAAAATAGACAAAAATTCCTCCAATTATCTCAAAGAGCATGTAACATCCTAAACTTGGCTTAAGGTGATGTAATTGCCTATTTCACCAGCTTTAACCAGAATGGGCTGATCACTTAAGTTTTCAGCAAATAATGTCACACTCTGAATGTATTTTGCTGAGAAAAGGAAAAAAAATAAAAAATGATCCAAATGTTTTTTTAACAACTTTCTACGTCTAGCACGTCTGCCAATACTGCTACATCACTCAGTTTGTCACCTCGCTCTAAGTCAAACGAAGTGCAAGCCTTGCACAACAGATGAGATAAAAAGTTCTTTATTATTCAGCAATTCCTGGGGCTTTGTGGGATAATTTATTCACTGTAAAGATACTGCAAGGACAAACATTTGAAACTCTTATAATAATGACAAAGGCTTAAGCACCTAAAACTTTCGTCCTTGCTGTTTTTACTAATAAATATTCATAAGAAGATTTTAATCTCCTCTTTTTTAAAGTGTGTCAAAGTGAAAGGACCCATCATCACTGCAGAGACAAGGATTGATGTTTTAGACCTTTAACTCCTACAGACTGTCAAGAAGGTGTGATTACTCCAACGGGCTGAGTGTGTATTGATGAGACCGCCGGGGTAATAACAGGATGACTAAAGCCCTCGGACTAATCAGTCCTGAACCCTCCAGGGACAGGATTGAAAATTAAATTAGAGGACGAAGTGACAAATTTGACTCATCCTGCTTTCTATAGTTACTGTGATATATGTGACTAATGCTGCCTTTTGAATGGTTAACTAAAGCTGGAGCTTACAGAATGCTCTTAATATTGAAAACCTTGATGGTGTTGAACAGACTAACACCAGTGAAAACCAAAAACACACATGCTGGTTGGGTGGTCGGGTGACAGACAAACAATGTCAGGATGACTGAAGGATCAAATGAAAGAGGTGACATTTGAGAAGTCTTGAGATGATGAAGGCACTCGTGGCACTCTTATACAGAGAGACATTTGCAATGAGGAGAAAAAAGGAATCAAAATGCAACAAAAACAAAAGATACTGACAGATCAGTCCCTGGTTTGGGGAACATAAACAATTACACAAGAAAGACAATAAGTAATTTTCCATGGATTTCATCTTTTTTAGCCTCCATTTCCACGGCAAAATGTGATAAGAATTGCTGGACCATTGGTTTTGACTTGTGATTTACTATAAGTGTTTACAAAAAACTAAAAAAATTCTACTATTTACTATGCTCAAAAAAGTTTTGTGAGAGTTGCGTTTAAATTTGTAGATGAAAAATCATAAACTGTGTTTGGTATCATTTGTTGTTGTTCTTTTCCCTGGTACCACAGCTGAATTAAAAGTCACAGTCAGAATCAGAGGAGGAAGCAGAAGAGGTGCCATCTGAAAATTATTCATTTGAACTGGTCACAGAAGGGTGACTTACAAAATGCTTTGCTGCTCATTTGGTAGTCAGCAGTTTAGCAAACAATTGACTTCTATGGCTTCAAGTTTGAATAAGTCACGCACAAGGGCCGTTGATCGTTATGCTTGTTGAGGCCAGCAGTGGGATTCACCACTGTTGCAGAGAAAATACTTAAAATATATATATATATAAATGCATGCAAAGTTGTCCTCATCAAAGCATGACTGTAATTTTTATGAATAACTTTCCCATCTAGAAAATAACAATAACAATAACAATAATACCAGATTAGCTATGTTACTAAACTGCGTCTTGGTGTTAATGGTTTGATGATAGAGATGAATTTTAATAGTGATTGAATGGTTATGAAAACTGTAAGAGTGCTGGGCTCAGGATTGAGAAAGAAAAATAAAATGTTTTTACTATGCTTGGGGAAAATGTTTCATTAAAGACAAAAAATGTAAAAAGGTGGGATGCAAAATGTCATTGGAGTGGTAATGGTATTGGTAGAAATAGCAATTGTTGCAGATATTTCCAGCTGATATTTTAGTCATACAAATAAGCCATAATTATCCCATTTATCGGCTTTATTACTTCCTGTCCATCATTTTATTCTGTAAAATATATATATATTATCGTTATTATTATTATTTATGTACATTTTTTCCATCTATATATCTATGTATCTATATCTATATATCTATATATATATATATACACACATACATACATATATACACACACATATATATATATATACACATACATACATATATATATATATATACACACACACATATATATATACACACATACATATATATACATACATACACAGAAATATATATATATATATATATATATATATATATATATATATATAGGGAGAGAGAGAGAGAGAGAGAGAGATTTTTTTTTTGTATATGTAAAAATATGTAACGCATCGCTCATTGTTAGCTCGGGGTGGGATTTCTTTTGGTTTTGTTTTGTGTTTTGTTGTCTGGTTTGTTTGTTCTTTTATACTCTGTGTTTATAAAGACAAAAAAAACAATAAATAGAATTTAAAAAAAGACTACCATTTGGTTTGACAACTATCACTGCATTTAAAATAAAGTCAATATTTCTATTACCACTACTAATGTCACTTCATAATTAATTTGATTCAGCATAAAACGAGTAAAAAATGACCAAATCAGTATTCTGTTCACTCTTGGAGCCATTTAAATTGAGTGGTTATTATTGTACCATGCTGTTAGAGTGTTTGGTATACCTTTATAATGGGAGTTCTTTAGTTTGTGATCAAATCATGCAGTAAAATGGGCACAGTCTATTTTAGATGTCAAATAAATGGAGATAAATGTTCTCTGTCTGCAGTCTCCGCAGTGAAACACTTATGCTGTGCAGGTAACAGCACTATTTGGAAGTGACAGAACCTTAAATGGACTCAAGCCAGTTTCTGTGTGTGAGAACGGACAGAGTGCTGACTATGAGAAACTGAACCCCCTGTAGAGACAGCTCAGCGAGTGTGTGTGTGTGTGTGTGTGAGACAGCAACAAGAAAGAGAGAAAGATGCTGAGGATTAAAAAGATATATATAACTAAACTATGCTCACATATGATATCATAGTTTCATCATAAGGCACGCAGTCTCTTCTTATGATTGTTGTACCAAATGGAAGCTCGATGTACACCAACACGGTTTAATCCTTTAAAGTGATGGAAAGTAAAAGTGCTAACAGCATGATACTGTTTGCCAACCCAACTGGTCTATGACACTCAGTACACCAAACAATACAAAAGAGAGGAGAGAGACAACAGATCTCACAGACAGTTTAATGTGCAAAGAGTCCTTTCTCACTGCTGTTCAAGAGACAATCTGTGTCCAAATGCTGCAGCAGCGAGCAAGCTAACAAAGCCTTAAAGAAAACTTGTGCAATGGCAGTAGAAAAAGTATACAAAGACACAAATGATTCAGGCATTTAGATATGTTTTTTCTTTTACATTGCAAGAGCATTAATTTGTCAAAGCCAAGAGTGTCCACAAGCTTTACAGCTACTGTCTCTTAAACTGACCTTCAGCAAATTCCAGAAGGCAAAATGAGTTTTAATGGTCCCGAATACATAAATCTCCTGCTTAACTGATAAATACAGATGAATTATGGCAGGAAACATCATTCAGTCACTATCAAGACTAATGTATCTGCTCCGTCTTAAGTTTTGAGGCTTAATACAGTTTGTTTCTGTTGTGTGTGTGAATGTGAACACAAACAATCACTGTCTCCTCTCTGTGCTGCATGGAGTGTCGTTTTAACATCACACCATGACCAAGGGCAGATCCATAGGAAGCCTGGGCAGAACAGGCTGCCCCTGAAATCTGATTGCCTGCCACAAAATCTTTGTAAATGGCAGCTTCGATCTTTGTGGCAGGCAAGGCGAGGATGCAGGTGAGGATGTGTCGGTGCAGAAAATACCCACCCGCACACAAAAATATACATGCCTAAAGAGTAAATGCATGTGCAAGTGCAAAAATGTACAGCTGGAAAATATGGACCATAATGATGTTAGGTCATTAACTGAAAGCTTTCGGGCAGCATTTTTTTCATTTAGCAGTATTTTATCTTATTTATATACTTTTTGCTTTAAATGCATTTGATGGTTTGGGTTTGACTTGGCTTTTCTTAGCATTGGATAACTGTAGCAACTACATTGCATACTTATTTTTAATTAAATAGAAAAAGATAGCTTTGACATTGGGCCCAGTCTTCCTATGTCATCATACATGGCCCTCGGTCATAAATTAACTTAGACACTCATGCTTGGTGGAGGCAAATAGCTACTTAGTTCAACTACTAAAAGCCAGTGTCAGAATACAGAATACAAAAACTGCATTGATTCTGTTTGTAATACTTGATGTAATATGGGAAAAATACATAAGAAAGTTACATGACATAATGCAGAAAACACTGAGACTTAAACCTAAAGGACTTTTTAATATGTTGTCTGTATTAAGTCACTTTGTACCACAGTTTCCATGTAATGGAAGACGATACATACAGTGACACCCATCGTTACAAGGAAAAAGAGAAAAAGTGCAACAAATGCAACATGATTCACAGTGTAAGAATGATTGATACACCAAAGTATTGGGATATTTTGTGTTGTAGTACCTCATCTATATCATTTGTGCTATTTAACTTTGTGCTATTAACTATTTTAAAAAATACAGTTTATCATCATGTCTAAAGGATTGTGATATCTTGTAATCAAGTATTGCAGTCCAGTAACATATTGCCAGATTCATACCAAAACATACCCTGTGCTGATACAGAATGCATACTTGTAGGTACTATGGATATACAGTACATGATGCAAACATGTTTCTCTGAATCCAAAAAGTCTATTTTCACCATTAAACTGGAACCAATAGAGAAGTGAAGTAATGGGTTCTAATTAATGATGGTGACAGAGCCAGTCATTCATTTTCTTGCTCAATTGACAAAAGCTTCTTACTATTGTCAATAACATTTATTTTTTATGATATATTCTTATTTGTAAAGGCCCATGGAATGTACAATATTATAAATAAATATTTTAATTTGATGCACTGTACCAGAGTCAGTTTAAAGCTAATTCCCATCTGCCGTCTCTTGCAGGTCCCAATTTAAGAAATAAAAGATCACAAAACAACTCTAGACTTTAAATTAAAACAGAGCAGCACAAAGCTGTACATCACAGACAAACACATGCACAGATTACACAAAGTAAAGCCAGTGATATTCTATAGAAGACGAGTTAATGGTAACAAAATTGAGTATCTGTTGGGAGATTTTTCAGTTTGTTTTCAAAGCTGCCAATTGTATTGCAGATCCTAATGTCATCTGGCAAGCGCTTCACTGAGTCGTGGCTTTCACAAAAAAAAAAAAAAAAAAAAGCTGACTGCCAAAAAGCAGCGTGACTGAAAGTTTCAGAACAATGCCTTGTTGAAGATATTCTTGTAGATTATATAGATGCCTCTGAGTGGAAGTTGATAAAGCTTTGCAGTGGATGAGGGGCCAAACAAATTAAGACCTTAAATTTGAGACACAGATTTGAATATAACTTAAAGTTTTCATATAATCGTGGAAGCAGTGTCAGTTTTTGAAATTTATCTTGATAAATAAAAATCTATTTCCTTAGAGATTTTATTTTCAGAAATACTCAAAAACTTGTTGAAAGACAGCGATTTACTGTTTCCAACGTCTTTGTTGAACTGCAAAATTATGTAATCACTGCAGCCCTTTTAAATGTAGCCGGTAGCTATGATTTTCATCAGAATGCATCAAATTGATGCACATGGGGAAAATAGTCAGCCGTTCATGTAAGAGGTACAATGTGCAAAACTGAGTGAAAAGGCATTGTCTGTTTCCAGAAATGTTCTTCTGTTTATTTGTTGTGAAACGCCTGCTAACATTGTGCTAATATAAATGTACATATCTCATAGCTTATGAGAAAGACAGATACACTGAGTTGATTCTCATGCGATCTGCTGAAAAAACACAGGCACGAATACGCTAAAACATGGCAGATTGTATACTATACATCATTCTGCTATGCTGCAGTGCCCTGTGGAGAGGTTTGGGTGAGGGTGGGGTTGGTGTGAGTGGAGGTGTGGGCTGGCAGCTTTTTCTGTACAGGTGGATCATGACTTTGATGCCTGCAACAGTCAGTTCTTAGGACCTCCTGCTGCTGTAGGACATGAACATGCTGCCTTTAACATCTGCTCTGACGTGAGACCTAACATGCCCGTTTAGGCTTGTATGTGTTGGCAGGTAAGAAAAAGTGGGTGCAGAGAACTCAGACGAAAACATGCCTGATGAGTTCATGCACATTTAAATCTCATAAAGTATGGTTGGATGATAAGGAACATGAGTCATGTAATTTATTTGATGAATGACACTGAACTATACAGTATGTATATATTTTTTTTCTAAAGTGAATAACAACGGTTTTCACAATACCAGAAATATAAACTTTGTTATGATAGTGGAGGGGTTTTCCTCCTCTGTTCTTTAAAGATACCATCACAAAAAGAAGTTTTAAAATACATCTTCATCCAAAAATGCAAGTTTAGGCACAAGTATACCCCAACCCAAATGCCACAGGACTTTGGGATTTGTCATTTAATTTTCTGCAGTGTCACGGCAAATAGCAATCAGAATCCCATCTGGCATGCCTCAAGTCTCCTAAACAGAAAGGCTAACTATGCCTGATTATTGTCCTACCTCTGAAAATTTGTTCCATCATCACAGAGAGCAGACTGCTTAATGCACACGGCAGTCACAGATATAGACACACCAAACAGCAAACCAAAAAGGATGAAGTTGTTGCTTTGAGGTGGAACTATGATACAGAGGAGAGTTTTGTGAAGCACTAAAGTTATGTTTATCTTAAAGAAGTGTTGTAGTGGGACTCAAACATCAGAGTTAAAAATAGAGAATTGTGAAGAGAGTAGCAGACCAGTGAGCTGGTGCTGTTGGCACTTGCATCAAGCAAAGTGTACCATTCATCATAATGATTTACAAAGCAAATACAGCTTAGCACTATAAATACCCTCTGCCCTCTTCTGTTTAGTCCATCTTCTTTCTACAACATCACATTAGTCATGAAGTGTAGTAGAGTAGAACCATTTTGTCTGACATGCTTGTAGCTCAAGTTGATGTGCAGCATTATAGCTCTGTGATCACCTGATCTGACACAGTCGCCATCATCAGAGAAAAAGACTCGAGTAGTCTGACCTTGGCATTAAATGCTGTCAAGTGGAAGCAGGGATGTCTCCTGCATTTGACAATTTGCTCAACGAGTTCTGCGATATTTGTTTTATTATTAAAACTATTATCCACAAAGCTTACATCAGACGAGTCTTACGGTTGGCAACATGAGCATGTTATCTGGTGATCTTGGCAAATATTTCTTGGGTTGTTTTTAATCTCGCACATACTTGCATGCATGAGTACATCTGACATTTTATTATCTGTTGCAAGAATGGGAGCCTTACACGAAGGCAGCTCAGTGCACTTATTACGGTCACTCTTCAAACAGTAGGAGGCCCTGTTTCGGCAGTGCATTAACATGATATCAGCTGCCTTTGAGACTACATAATGGAGCACTTTCGTCTAGGGCTGGGGGATATTAACTAATCTCAATATCACGATTAATTGAAGCTCTTTCCTCGATTACAATAAATGAACGATTATTTAATGCTCTGCTGGAACAAATTAGTGATGATACCGATAGTTGTTGACACGGTCTTCCTGCAGTATTTACACTTAACATCTTTCTGCTCAGTGTTCTCTGCACGGAATCCAAAATGTGCCCAAACAAAGGAGACAGTATTTTTCTTGGCCACAAGATCCTCTGATAGATTGGCACTCGCAGACTGAATAGAGGGGCCATGGTCACATGACTTACACAGGGAAAATAATCAAAATAATCGACTTGAGTAAAATTACTTTGATTAGAGGGTCTAAAGGTCAATTTCAATTATTTTTTTCGATTAATTGCCCAGCCCTACTTTCATCCAGTTCATTAAATACTTCACACCAGACTGAAAAGCACCAAACACTACCCCTCTTCTGATATATTCTGTGGCAATCCACCAGCCTGTGCTTCACGATTAAATAGATCATTGGAGAATGAGCACACAACACTTGGGTCCCACCAGTATTGATCTCAATCACACATCATAGCTTCCTCTGGAGTCCTATGGCCATTACAGTTGTTAAAAATGCCCTTGCTCTCCTCAAGTTCCCCTTTTGCCACATTCTCAGTCAAAAATGGTGCTCCTAATACGCCAGTAAGAGGTGGACAAGTGGATTTAATTGCAGCTCATTTCTAACTTGAAAATGCATTGTGAGCACATGCAGTTGACTTGGTTTCTAAATGTTCCTAACAACACTTTCCAACAAACTACATTTTTGTCCAAATTTATTTTATTAGTGCAGCTCATTTCTAACTTGAAAATGCATTGTGAGCACATGCAGTTGACTTGGTTTCTAAATGTTCCTAACAACACTTTCCAACAAACTACATTTTTGTCCAAATTTATTTTATTAATGTATGAAGCAGCATAGTGAGAGAGCAACTCCAAGTTGTTGTGTAAAAATGTAACGAGCTAGTCTGCTGTTATTCCACCATCTCAGTTTGTATGCTTGAAAACTGATCAAGCTGTATGTTTGGGAAAAGTGACAGCCCTATGTCACTATAGCTGGGGAAATATGCATTTTAGGTTGCTCATAGTGCTATAAATAGAGGGAGAAGCATCAATGCTGCAGACTTTTTGTCTAGAGCACAGAAGTACTCATTTAGCAGAGAAGGTGTGTAAAGATCACCAAAGGACATATGAAACTAGAAAAAGTATAAAATAGACTCTTTTAATGTGACTTTAAACACCATTTGCCCCAGTATAAAACACAAAAACACAGAGATAGCTACATTTTCAAAAATACACAGCCAAGACTGGATGATACACAATAAAGTCAGAAAAACCTAAAATAATTTATTAAAACACAGTCTCCTCGTATGTCATTTGATAATAATCAGGTGTATTTCAAACCTTCACACATTGTCCAGTCCTAATATGGACCAAACTTGCCCACATCCTCCTAACAGGAGAAAACACATTAACTCACAAAATGTCTGTGTCACATCCAGACCTCGCACACCTTCACATTAAAGCCTCACATTCAAGGTTGCAACACTCTGACATCGAGACACAACAGTTTTTCATCCTCTTTTCTTCTCAGCACCATGTGCTCCATCTTCTTCCCTTTCCCCCCTCAATCCCTCCACGAGACAGCCTGCGTCATTATGTCCCAGGATGCAGTCCACCAAACAGCAGCCACAGAAACCCATGCACCACAGCCTGATTTGCTTTCTGACTGTCAGAGGCTGTTTAAAAAATCCTGAATCTTCACACAGGAACAACAACGTAACACCTACTGCCTGAAACAAAGAGCCTCTACTCTCTTGATTCATTGATGGTTATTAATAGGCTGTTTATTCTCTGTTTCACTCTTCCCCTTCCATAATGAGTTCAGGGGTTAGATAGGAGTGTGAAATGCTTTCGAGGAAATCTGCCGCAGTGAGTACAGCATTAGTGCTGCTGAACAAAATATATTAATGGGTGTCATTAGCATATCAAATAATTGTTTTCTTTATGGATGATTTTCCTCAGTTGGGAATGCAATCATGGCCTCTTGTATTGTAATTAAATCAATCATTCAGCCATTTATGACACCCAACATGTTTTATCGTAATGGATTGTCACAGTACGGCTCATTGATTGTAAAACTTGAGCACCAACACGAGATTATTCCTGTCCCGTTGTCATACTGATCATAACAGTAAATCCTACCATAAAATTTGCCAAATGTGCTGAGAGACTGAAGCAAAATGGCTGGATTTTTTTCCCAACACAGCAATTGTAAATGAGAGGATGACATTTCTTTGCTGGAAAAGTTATCAGACAGATCTCTATTTCTCCTCTATCTGCTCTGTGTCATCTGCACAGTCCTGCTGCAGCACAAGTGCCTCTGAGCAGCTAAAATTCAAGCAATGAGCATGACTGAAAATATCCTGAATCTTGCTGAAGGCAAACAATAAAACATTGAGAATCCTTTTGTCAACATTAGAATCCAATTTTAGACTGCGGCTCCGACGGCGAGACATGCGGAGAGCCTCTGCTTATCGGATTAATCTGTACATGTCATTCAGTTTTCAAAGAGGAAAGCACAGATGCTTTTTCAGGCCTGCGAGAGAGTAATTGATGAATAGCACTGCCACTCTGCTCTTAGAAAGTAACAGGACACAACGAGCACAATCGCTTACATGTGCAGGAACACCCAGACACACACATGCATCTATTTTTGGGATAATGGACTAGAACAGAAGGAGTGAATGACAAAGCCGGTGAAGGAGCTACGGTCAAAGAGACAGGGCGAGGGGGGCAGACAGCACGCTCCAATCCTCAGAGACTGGGACTGCCATTTTACATTACTATTGATCTTTTACTCTAAGACACACGGCTCTGCATTGATCTTCACACCAACAGGAGCAGAAAACACCTCTGAACCACTTGGGCCCATCGCAGATGCAGGAAGATGGAGAGAATGATGGATTGCTCGCATGTGAAAATGCACACACATGCGCTGGCAAGAAAAAGCAAGACAAGGTCACTTGAATTCTGGACGTATTTCAGTCCCTTTATCTGAAAATAGATCAGTATGATACCCCTGATATCATACTGTCAGCCCTGCAGTGACACAAGTGAAGAAAACTGGTGCATGGGGAAATTGGTATTCAGAAACACTCCCCTTTTTGATTAGTATAACTGGACTTGGGTTAGGAATTGAGAACTGGATCCAGCTGAGAATTGGTTCAAATAAGTGTTTTGTAATCTATACAGTTTCCACTGTTTCTTAGCAGTTCTATTATTGATTCCTTCCTCCCTGTTCAACCGGTGCTGTGTGAAACAATGATGCTGTTTTTTCAATAGAGGTGGTAAGCACAAATAACAGAGAGAGAGGTCATGGAGGTACCAACAGTGCGCAGGGGAGAAGAGCAGTCTGGAGTGAGGCCTAATTTTACACAGCTAATGACACCAGTTAAAGAGTAATGTGTGTGTCCGGGAAGTTTTAAGTAAAAGTGGAGACACAAGGGGCATGCTAAAACATTTGTCAACACAGCACAACTTTAAAATCATGTGTGTTTGCTGTTACTGACACAGATAATGTAAAAAGTATCCTTTTAGTAAAAAAAAAATATATACCTGTTTAAAAGTGTTTTAACTGCCAACATTTCTAACATTGGTGGGACTGTTTGCCTCTGCCCGTCTTTCCCTGCATTTTTCATGCTGATGCCAGACTTCTTTAAACTTTCATCCCCCTTTCTACTTCTCCATGTATCTATTTTTGTGGTTTCTAAATGCAAACATTAAACCCTGCAGTAAAGGCTTCAGTCATTGAAGTGATATGTCACCTTCACCAAGAAACCCAAATACACACTGAAGTTAGTGTCGTTAAGGACTATCTAAAAAGTATGTCAGCTCACAAGTAAACGTAAGACTTGAGGACATTCACTACCTTAAACTACCTTAAAGAGTTTTTGTTGACCAACAGGAACCATGAGTCAAAGGAACACTTGTGGGCAAAGTTCATTTTTAAGGATCACAAACTGCATACAAACTCCTGTAGGTTATCCATTTTTTTGATTCTGCTTGACTCTGTGCCTTGGAACAGTATGTTCTCATTTATTACTATGAGAGAGTGCACAAATTCATTGACGTTGATTAAAGTGGGTGGAGTTTGCCAGAAGTGACGGTGCACTCCAGGCAATCCACTTTTCCAAAAGCTGTCAACTGTTTTGTACAATTTAAACAGTAGAAAATTACTTTTCCAATAATCTGGGAAGATTAAACAAAGGAGTTTGTATCAGCAAAAATCTGATAACGTGATACAGGGGTGACAATGCAATATGTCAGTATATCTTGGGACACTATAAATTAGGTGATGCATTGAGGTTGCTTTCTTCACTGAATAGACTCATTCCAAAAATGTTTAAGAACCCACAAGACTATTCATCAAAAGTTTCTAAACAGTTTTAATTATATTAAGCGTAATCCCTATAATTTGGATACATTTTTAGGCTGTTCCAGTGACAGAAATTATTACAATAAAGGCAATGGTGAGACTGAGTCAAATGGCTGATAGACTGTTGGCAACTAGCCTTGCCTGAGGCTGAACTATATGAACTCTCAAAAAAAAATCCTAAATTTCTATAAATAATTATCTAATAGAATCTAGATATAGTGTTATAAACTAATAATACAACACCACAAAGCAAGATATTATGAGGTATGTTTCCTTATACATCTGATTAAAAACAATAAACCAAGATTATAAATTGGTTGGTGCTTCCAGTTTAGTTGCCAAACAGGTATATGATATATTTATTCAGAGATACAGTTACATGGGTGCTGTGTCATCTCCCAGTGCAAAAACCCAGATGCATTGCCCTCAGCAGTAAGAGCAAAGTGATCAGTTGTTACTTTGTCAGTGGAGAGATTCAGACGACAATTAGTAGAAAAAAACACTGCGACAGCACAACTATGAATACACTGCAGCTGTAAATGTAAGACAGAATAATAAGAATGAGTGGACAGGCATACAGAAGAGTGTCTAGGCAGTAAAGAATGTTGAAAGCAGGATTTTCTTTCATTATGCACATTGAGGAAAAAAAGTTAAAATATTAAAAAAAAGCACAAAATATTGAGAACATAGTCTAAATATTGAGGTTAAAGTTTTGCAACAAAAGTCATATTTATTCTCAAATTGTGTTTCCCCCATATACTTGTCATTTATTTTGATTGTTGTCTCAAATTGCTCGACTTTATTCTCATTAGTGTGTTTTTTGTTTGTTCTCTAGGAGGATTATATTAAGGACGAGGTTGCGAATATTGAATGATTGAATATAAATATTGATCCTAGTTTGCATTATGGGGCTTTTACCCATGTATATATTTTTGCTGTGGTATTGAAACAGATATTAAATATTAGACTTCCACTGTTTTTTTCCTAAAGTTTATAATTCTGGTGTCATGACACTAAGTTGAATTTGCTAAAATGATGAATGCTTCTTCTGTAAACTGAAATACACATAGTATAACTACTGCGTATTTAGACTCAACATTTGGATCATACTGAGATCAGCATGCAAGTCCGAAATCAGTCATTTTGCGGAGCATTAGGTCTGCAATCAACTAGAGCTGGGCAATTAAATGAGTTTCAATTACATTTACAGTTACTGCCTCCAACAGCGTTGAAAATTAAATAATCACGATTACAAGATTACGGTGTCATGTGTCATGTTGTACTTGTTTGGTCTTTTCACGTATATTTTTTTCTAGGTATTTGTATTTTATCGTATATTTTAATTTTGTGGTTGTCATGCACAAACTTCTGATCTACAAAATGCCAAACTTACAGGAAATGAAAACACTTTAGCCTACTATTGCGTATTTGTATTATGTTTTGGTCCCTTTAATTGATTAAAAAATAGAAATAAAGAACATTCATCATTGTTAAACGTGACCGCTACCACTTTTTCTTGAATAAATGAAATCGTAAAATGGTTAAGAGGTTTTGGCACCATTATGATGATTTGTTGCTTATTCTTTAATGTTCAGAATGACTTGTATGGCACGTTTTTTAAACTGTCAAGCAATAGTGTTTTATAATTGTGATTTCAATATCACTCAAAATAATTATGTTTTTGCCGTAATTGAGCAGACCTCCCATTAACAGCGTATTTTCAAATCAACATTGACATCAACTACATCAATACAGACAGCATTGTCTTTAATAATTGCATCAATAAATCTCTAAAACTGATGTATTCCCCGGCCCTGATTCATATGTAATAGAAGAGCCTCTGGGGAAAAAACAGGAAGAGCAGAGGTGGAGAAAGACCAGGGATCATATTGGGGGGTGGGTTGGTGGGGGCAATGAAGGACAAGATCTGCAGAAACAGGAGGGATATGGTAGACACAGGACTCGTGCAAAATACGTGAGAGCAGGATGAGCTCAGTAAGCCTCTAATCTTGTATTTCAAGGTTATTAACACCGAATAAAGACCCATTAGGCCATACGTAAAGTGATAAGAGATAGTCATACATACACTTCTTCAGGCAGAGCGAATTAATCTGACATGGCTTGGTGAATTCTAAATTGATAAGAATTAATTATTAAGGTGGGCTGGGCAGAGGTTTGGAGTGATGCAGCACCTGTGGATCAATGTGAGGGGAGCGCAGGCGCTGCATAAAAAGCAGACCACTTAATCGCCTCATAAAGTCGCTTTTTCTGTGGGATGCTTGGTAAGGACAGCAAAATAAATCGAGCTACACATTCTCTTGCTGTTCTCATACAGGACACGGTTGAGCAACCAGGAGCTCCATCCTCTGGCCGAGCAGGCATCCATGACAACACTACATGTCCGACACTTTACGCACAACATTACACACGACCTGCTGCGCCACTCACCAAAGTTTGCTGATACTGGAGCGTCCGATCCTCGGCCTTGTCCTTCACCATTGCCGCAATATCCTCATTAAGACACCAAAAGCGAGACTCTCAGAGGCGCAGGTCGCCCGCTAGGCTACTTAGTCTGCGAATGAAGAGGAGGTGGGGGAGGTGGGGGACTCAGTGGCGCGGATGCCGGCCATCACATGAGCAGAGAGAGTAACAGGTTTCTGGTCAGGAGCTTTCCTGCGTGCTGCAGAGCGCCGCTGCTTCAACTGTGCACTTGTGCGTTTTGCGTGTTCATGTGTGTGTGCGCCAGATGAAGGCTGTGTGAGTGTGAGCAGCGCTGGTTGCGGTTTGACTGCAAAATCACCGCCTCCCTCCTCCTCCTCCACTCTCCCGGAGATCTCGATCGTCTCTCTCCCTCGGCGTGTGAGCGTGTGTTTGTGTGGACTTTGTGGACTTGATGCTCTTTTATTGTGAGCTCTTACGCGGAGGCATGTGCAGGTGCATGGCTTGGCTCGTTTGGACAAATTGTCATGTGGATGGTTTTGTTTTTTCCTGCGTGGTCATTCTGACGGACTCAGCTGTCCGCTCCACATTTGAGTCATCGCTGGAATGATCGACAATGACGATGAGTAATTACCAGGATGAGATGCGGATGTACAGCTCTGGCAATGTCAAAAAGTTATCCGTGCAATAACCTCATAAGACTATTCAGTGGCATACAGGGGCTCAGCTCATAGAGAGACTATTGAATAAAAACAAACTTAGTCTGTGCTTAGTCCTCTGAAACGACTTCTTATATGTACATATTTTCCCAATATATGAGACTTTTATCTGCAATAATTAGAATGATTTAACAGAACTTTAAACTATTATATCCAGAAAGTTTTAATGCACAACCTGCCACATTCAACACTAAAAACTTGCATCCTAACCATTATGTCTGTTAGTCTATAGTTAACTAAACCTCTTAGAAAGTTTGTTTTGGTAAATTATTACAATTTAATAAAGCCAACTGGTATTGTATTTATTATTGTTGGAAAGCCTGAATAGTCGCCCTGACAATGAGGTGGAACATGTCCTGGTCTTGTATTCGTGAAATGAGCAGCACAGCTAAACCTTTGGGTAGAAAAAGTCCTCAGTCCCCTGAAACCGGTAGCTGGTGTTCCATGCAGAGGGACGAAGTTCAGTGAGATTGGTGAAGTCAAAGACAAAATGCGAAGAGGGCGTCCCAGGAGGACGACAGTCCAAGAAGTTCCTCACCCTTGCTTCACTGAGCTGTGGGCGTCTTCCAGGGCAAGAGGAGATTGTGGCACATTTGGGCGTTTATCTGTGTCCCTCATTCCACTTATGCACAACGATTACAAGTTTCACCTGACTGTGAGGGTGATTAATCAGGCTTTCCAACAACATAAAACACCAATTGGTATTATTAAAGGGGAGAAATAATCAACCAAATAATGATACCATACCTTTTAAAGGATAAGTTCGGTTTCTGCAGCTTTCACATTGTTTATAGAATGAAGTAGAACAATATACTCACCCAGAAGGCTTTCCTGATCCAAACAGTGCTTCAGGAGATATTTAGATTCAAAATCGAGCGGTGGACATCCGTATAATGGTAGCACATAGGGCATGTATAGCGCCGCTCCTAAAACTGCATTAATCGTCCAAAAACTCATTAGGTTCACCATTATCTCATCATGGTCCGCTCACGTTACTCCTCCATTACAGTCTGTGTCACTCCAGACATGTTTTTGTAACTGTGCCGACCTCTGAACTGAAGAAGAGCGCTTGCCTCCGCGCATGTGCAGTGCGGCTCATTGTTTCAGGGGAAGACAGCCGGCTACACAACGACTTTCTTCTTTCAGTTTTGTGCAAAATGGACGAATATCTATCTGATGAAGATGTTGTGGAGGAGAACTTTGAATATGATGGGTGTCCTTACAGTTTCAAGCCAGAGTTTACAGATGAGGAGCTCATTGAAAGGAGGACGCGGAGGCAGCGCTCCAGAGAGTGCTGCGCATGTGCGGAGGCAAGCGCTCTTCTTCTTCAGTTCAGAGGTCGGCACAGTTACAAAAACATGTCTGGAGTGACACAGACTGTAATGGAGGAGTAGCGTGAGCAGACCATGATGAAATATTGGTGAAACTAGAGAGTTTTTGGACAGTTAATGCAGTTTTAGGAGCGGCGCTGTATGCCCTATGTGCTACCATTATACGGATGTCTGCCACTCGATTTTGGATCTAAATATCTCCCGAAGCACTGTTTGGATCAGGAAAGCCTTCTGGGTGAGTATATTGTTCTACTTCATTCTATGAACAATGTGAAAGCTGCAGAAACCAAACTTATCCTTTAAGTTGTACATACCGTCCCTTTTTCAAAACTCAAATTTCACTTCTTTGAAGTTAAAGGGCCTTGAAATAGCCCATAGCAGCATGGTACAATCTTTTAAAGCAAGAGGAGGTGGGAGCAAAGCGCAAGAGGACAGCAGGGAGTGACTGCTCAAAGAAGTTAACAGCCTCAGTAGCAGTAACAACAGAGACAGCATTTCTTAGAGGACATCTTTACTTCACTACTGACATTGTTTGGACAGAGTTTGTTCGGCAGAGTGGCCTGAAGTTTTGTACTTAACATTGCCGCAGTAGTGCCTGCAAACCACAACATCTGATTGGCCCATTATGAATGTGATTGATGGAACAATCAACCAATCACCTGCCAGATATGCCTCTGAAAGGTTATGCCCCTTCCCAAACACTTTCTGTGGGTTCTTGTCCATATGGACAACTAAAATATATTGATAGGAAGAGGATGGACTTTTCATTTGTATCCTGACAGAGAATTTTCATCAAAAATGTAAATAAAACATAACCTGTTGAGAATTTTTTCCGCTACCTCTCTTACAGATGGATAGAGAGACAGACAAAAGCTGGAAAAAATATAACTTTTGATAACTGGTATGTATTTTTTTTTAATGTGATTTACTTTGTGTTAAATTCCAGTATTGCTAAATGTGAGTAAATGTCTGTGCAGTGTTTTGGCTTGAAATTGTCACTGAGGCAAACTGAATCTATTGACATCACCCCCTAGTGCGCTGCAACACCTATCTTGGCACTGCTGGCCTACCAAATTGCCAACTTGGCTGCGCACGGCGGTGCACTGGACGAAATTACCACTGCATGGGGTGTCACATGACTAACATCCCCTCTCTCCCTCTGTTGCTCGCTCCACCTTTCAGAAAGTGCAAGCTCAGCTAGTTTAAAAGTATCTCCAGATGATATTGTCAGGAGTTGAGCCACCTCGCCCAAATGGAAGAAAATCCTATTGCTAGGTGTTTGTACCACTCATGGGCATCTCAAGTAAAAGAAACACGTCTCGGCATATCTGTGCAGCCACAGTAAACATTAGAGCACACTTTCATTTCTTTAAAGTAGAGTGATCAGACCCTTGAGCTGCACTACCTGTCAGCCCAAATGATGTTTAATCAAAACGGGGAGGGGGGTTACACGCCATGGAGTGGACTTTCAAAACAGTCATGGCATCTGCCCATGACAAGCAGAAAATACACATAGAGGCTGTTTAGCTATTACATAATAAATGCAAGGATGTATAAAAACTGTGTTTAAAGCTGTTTATTTAAAGATGTATAGGAAATATCTCTATGAACTGAGAGTATAGTAAAGGTGTCATTGCCCTCCCCCCCAAAACCCTTCTCAGAGCAACATTAAAAGCAAAGAAATTTGATTTTGTATGACATGGGACCTTTAAAAGTATCCCACCTTTGCTAAATTTTGCCCTTTAGCAGTGGACATAAAATAATCCGGCCCAATTTCTAACCAAGGTTGCCTGTCTCTGCTATTGATAAAATAAGCGCACAACATTTTGCCTGTCTACAAAAGCATGGCTAAAAGACCTCCAGGTGAATAAAATACTTCAAGTGCAAAAAAAGACATAGCAACAGCTGAAACAAAGACAAAAAATAAGAGGAGCCATGTCTATCCCTGGGCTTCTGCTGTACAAAAGTGTGTGAGTGTTTACTGTTTTATTAGGATCCCCATTAGCATTGGCACATGGCCACAGCTACTCTTCCTGCGGTCTATGACACAAAACAAATTACACACAAACGATTCATTCAAAAGTGATAAAAGAGCCACACTACTGCCTTTTGCCAACTGAAACCTTTGTGATAAGCTTTCTACAGCTGCCTCAATCAAGGAAAAATACAATTAAAAGCTGAGCACTGAAAATGAGTCAGAGGGGCAAACTCACAGCTGCACCACAGACCATGCAACATAAAATAAGCCGGGGGGACTAAATGAAATATAGCTGGGATGGAAGTTACAATATGAAAAATGATAGCTTACATTATTAAGGGAGTTGCTTATCTTCAGTGCCAGGTGAAAAATGTTTGTTTAGAGCTGTGGATCCTGACCTTTTTTTCCTTTAAGCCCCCTAATATGCACCAAAGTACCTTAACACAAACCACAAGCATTACATTGCAATCCAAAAGTCTTTTCATTAATAACTTTCACTTTGGGATGGGATTACACTCTTGTTGAAGGACCTTAGAAAAACAAATGCAGCAACGGCGATAACATGATTGATTGATATACCAACACCTCAATTTGACAGCCTCTTAGGTTAAAGAACATCTAAGCCCTTTGAGAGCTCTGCACCCTAACCCACCCCCAACCCAAGCTGCATTATAAGGCAGATCTACATAAAAATAACAAATGCATTTAAAGTGGATTACATTGCTGCAGAAGGAAAAGCGTGCATTTACTGTTATTTCACACCTTGCCTTGAGATATTTAAACTATTATTAAGTAAAGCCAGAATTGTGATATTCTGTTTTCATGTTTGTTGTGCTCACTTTGTTTTAATGTGTAATCCTGCTGCTTTGGCATATCTAATGTGTCCCCCAGCCATGTTTCCACCTCCTTTCACTCCAAACACCTGTGTCTCATCTGTACCTAGTCTGACTTATCCTGTGTTTTCACATGCCTTTTGCCAGGTTCTCTCTTAGGTGTGTACATGCTTTCCAGCATTGTTTTACAAATGAGTGCTCACCTAAACGCTAACTTTCTTTGGATTTTAAAATATTTTCTCAGGTAGCTATAATACTGTAAGTTTCTCATATTTTACACTTTTTCCCACAAGCTTACATTGGTCCCAGATGTCCCCAGGGCAAGTTTCTTTCCCAGAAATCCACCCCGATATAGATTTCTGACCTGCCTGTAAACCCCCTGGGTTCAGCACTGCTCAAAACAGGCTGTTCAGGTGGTTTTCACGCCTACAGTTCAGTTGCTTTGTTCCTGATTCAGTTGGAAAAAGGCTATGCATATTTCATTTTATTTATTTATTATTCATTTGTTCCTTACATGAAAGCTGACAACAAAATCCATACACAGGTGCACATTACACCCTAAAACACATTCATGATAGGAAAGGAGCAGCAAGAAGAGAAATGTCTCTTATATTTGTCTGCCCCATTTTCATGTTCACATGGCAGAATTTTAAAGTGGGGCAGAGCAAACAAAATTATACTGATGGACATATTCATCAGTATTTGACATGCCTTTCAGGATAACAATAAACAAACTCAGAGCAGGAAGAAGAAGGGGCTTTAAGCACCACCTGGTGTCTACTGTAAACCATTGATGACACCAGGTAGTGTGGTAACTTACTACACAATAAACTCCCCCAAAAAAACTGTCCACGGAGAACCTGACAAGTAGAGGTTAGTTTTAAAAAAAGAAAAAGCTGGACTACATTCTGGGAACTAAATGAGGTTTTGTTTCAGTCAGTGCTGTCCAGCCCTGTGAAGATCTGCGGCAGAGATGGCGACTAATATTAAGCTGTTACAATTTTCATGAAATGTTGTTCATATCCTTGTTGTCAAACTTCAAATCAAAAACATTCTCTGTGAGCAAAATTCAATAAAATATTGTACATGATACTTTCAGAAAAGTTCTTAACAGTGAGCAAATTCCTGAAAAAATCTACTGTTGCTGCTTTTTGGACGTATTTCTGAAATGACACAAATAATCATTCTTTCAATTTAAGTGAATGTCTCAAGGTTTAATGGTGGTGGAGCTTTGCTGAGAAAAAATTTTGTAAATTATCTTCGAAAAGTGCTGTTGCAGAAGTGAGCACAGGTGGATAGATAGCATGGTTGAGGTGCCTTCAAAAGCAGCCTGGACTGAATATCATTTATGCCCCCCACCATTTATGTTGTGTGATCTAGACCATTGGTCTGCATCTATTATTTCATTTGTTTCCTTGTGAGTCTTATGTTTGATTGAACAAAATTAACATTCACGTCCAGCAAATCTAGTTTTCAAGTCTAAAGCTGTCGTATTGATGTGTGTTCTCCATGCACAGCTGAGGGATTCTTACTTCAAATATAGATGCCATTGTGAATTGCCAAAAGGGACAAATGATGCTGAGAGAAGAGCCACAATATAAAAGACAAGAAAAATACAAGATCCAGACCTCTATTATCATGGCTGACACTTAAATCACTCTGCTGAATCACTGCATTCATTAAAAATAGCTACTAACCAAAGCTCAATTAACTAAAAATTACTTGAAATGGAAACAGATGAGGGACACCAGATGACACTATTAAAGTCACTTAAATCAACATATTTAATAGACTTACAAGAAGGCTTTACTTCAACCTCCTGGATCTCAGAAAAAAATATGAAAAGCTACAGTACTGACACCATGGAAGGGGGCCTACATTTTCAACTTTAGCTAAAGCTGTTGACTTTGCTCTTTGCCTGAGTGCAAGGAAACATGTAGCATCATTGACAGTGAGGCAGAGTCTGCCTCTGTGACTTGATAGTGTCAGAGCAGAGATTAGCTGTTGTCCAAATACAGGAGGATCAAAGGAGAAGTGGTGCATTTGAACTGAGGCACAGATGCAAGTGTTGTCTGTGATGTACAAGTCCAAGGCATGGGAGATGCACTTTCTCAAAAGTATAATACACAAAATTTCTCACGCAAGACATATCAAATATGTGTTCGCTTAATGCGGGGGTGTCAAACTCAATTGCACATGGGGCCAAAACTCAAAACACACTTTAGGTCAAGGGCCGAAAAGGAAAAATATTTATTGAACACGTTAAAAATAAACCATTTTTTAAAAATAAAAAATATGAATAAATGGACATAAATACTATTATAACAGAATAAAGAAACTGAAACTATAAATAACTGTAAGAGCTTTTGCTCTCCATAAAAATATCT
Source organism: Scarus forsteni (assembly GCA_036419115.1). Taxonomy (NCBI): domain Eukaryota; kingdom Metazoa; phylum Chordata; class Actinopteri; order Labriformes; family Labridae; genus Scarus; species Scarus forsteni. The sequence continues at coordinate 20,123,862 of JAZDUH010000157.1, read as the reverse complement.
CCTGTCAAAATAAAAGCTGGACATATGAACATGCAACAAAAAAACTGAAAGTATTATATAAAAACTGTGCTTTTGTTCCCAGTTGTCTATTGTACAGCAAGGCAACTGTTGCATTGCATTATGGGATTTGTAGTTTAGTTTGTGTGTTATCAGCACTTCACCCATTAATAACAAAAACAAAACAATATAAAACAATCTCGCGGGCCAGATATAATTGTCCATCAGGCCGGATGTGGCCCCCCGGGCCTTGAGTTTGACACATATGGCTTAATGCATCAGTGAGTAAGCCTCCCTGACAAAAGCCAAGACAAACTTCATATGGGATTAATGGTCTCGGCTTTGTGTTCGCGCAGGATGTGATGATGCCTCCCTGTTTTTTGGTCATAATTCTCTCCAAAACTATAAGTTTGACTCAAATGGCCATTTTCTATCCAGTTATGTGTCCTGCCAACAGGGAGGAAGCAAGGACGGTTGATACTAAATGCATAATGGGGAACACAATCACTGCTGGGCTTACACAAATTAGGAAAGATTAGAAGCCACAGTTATAATATAATGAAAACAAGTTTACATGTCACCTGTGGTGAGTCATAGCAAACAAAAATCAAAATCCACCTGGACACACTACGCCTTCAAGCATAAGTGTAAAGAACCAAACTGCAGAGCAAAAAATTAAGCAGCAAGATGGGACTAATAGACATTGGAAAGGTTTGTCGAGCTCTGAAAACAAAATCTCTGTCCCTATGATGTGTCCAAGAAGGACTACCACAGAGACTAAATAAGGAGAAAATAGATTTCATTGAACCCTTATCTAGTCAAGTTAGTCCCATTGAGCTCAAAGATCTCCTTTTCAAGGGAGATCTGACCAAGAATAGCAGCAACATAAACTCACATTGCTATAGCATATCAAGTAGTAGGATCAATCAAAGTTAAAAGTTACATACTTAAAGTCTGGATTCAGAATTCAGGACTTTTCACCAAGGATCTAAAGACATTTGGGGAAACTAAGGCCCCATCCACACGAAGCCAAACCTAGGTCTAAACGCATACATTTTTTGCTGAATCTGCGTATCATCCATACGAAGACGGCGTTTTGGGGGTCTGTACACGATCATTTTTGAAACCAGGTTCCAGAGTGGAAAGATTTTGAAACGCCGTACACACAGCTCCGTGTTTACTGGCTCTCCGTAACTTTTCAGATACGCTTACGTCATAGTTTCATATCGTCATTGACACGCATGCGCCACACGCGGCAACAACAACAACAATGGCGACGTACGGTGTGGCATATGTGCTAATGAAGCTAGTGACCCTACTATCCCTGTTGCAGCAAAATCTCCTTCTTCTCAATCACCACCGAGTTGAACAATTATCGAGGACACATTACAGCACTTTATGATCACTTTATCACAATCTCTGTTTTCAACTTTTTCCGCAAGTGCGCATGCCCACTGCTTTTTCGTCTGTTTCCGCTTGTTTACGTCATATCGTTACAGTGCCCCTAGAGATCTGGCATGTGTTTTACTTTTGATGCGACGAGTGCATTCATGGACGCACACATTTTGTGCACTCTTTATGAGATCTAAACTGTTTAGCGTTTTGTCTTCGTGTGGATGGGGCCTAAACCTTGCAGTTTAAAGTCACCCTGATCATTGTATTGATTATAGGGAACAGAAAACCTAAAAGCTTTTTCTTTTCCAACTTGACTTTCAGAACAATTAATTGGATAACGTAATAGCAATGAACGAATGTTGTGCACTTTACTCTATAACGTTGAATGAGTGGAAATGTACTCCTCAATCTTTCCCAGAATAGCTTTAAAATGAAAATATACTAATGCGACAGCGGTGGTGTGCTTTCAGCCCAGTTCCCCTTGGAATATAAAGTACAATGATGAGTGACAAATCCACAGCCTGTGATGAATCTCAGAGCACCATGATCCAGCATGTTAATGCTCCGAGCAGAGGCATTCGTGTGAACACATCTCCATAATCAAGAACAGGTAAGAAGGTGGCCTCTACAGCCTCTTTCTGACATAAGGGAGAAACAGGACTTGTTTGAAGACCTTCAGCTTTTTCACAACATACTGATTGGTCTCCTTAAAATATAACTTCAAATCAAGTAAGCACCCTAAGTACTTGAAAGAAGATACCACCTCAATTAAATGATAGCAAAAACAACAACCTGATCAGTACTGTTATTGCGTGTAGTATTCAGCATCATGCCAAGGTATCATTTACCATAGTGTTTGAGGAGACAAAGAATAGAGGCTGCTTTCACAAATTATAAAGGGTGTTTTATAAAAAATAAATCTGTGTAGCATGTATGGTGGAATATTTAAGCTAAAAAACTAACACCTCTTGGAATTGTTGAAGAAAACATGAAGCAAAAACATAATTTCTTGAATGAGGCATTTCTCAGCTCAAATGTCCAACTCCTCTATAATCAGGGAGTCCATTCATGAAATCTGCAGTGCTCAATAGTTATCTATGAAACCTTCTACCACTGTTTTCTCTAGGTGCACTTTTTCACACTTCAGAAGCAAAACTTTGATAAAATATTGCTCCAGTTGGGCCTCTGCTGCAAAGAGAGGAGGGTTAGTAAGAGGTGAGGCAGGGCTGAAACAGAGGGGACAATGGGTAAGGCAGAACCCAATATCTGAGGGAATGTTTAGGCAAGAAACTCTAAAGATATGTACTGGAGACATCTGTGGCCAGTATAATCTTACTAAAAAGGAGTAAAATACATGACTTGCAACTAATGCCTTCAAATGAAGGTTATGTTTTTGCCGGCATTTGTTGATCTGTCAGTGTTAAAGATGATTCAAAATGTTCTCAGCAGATTTTGATTAAATTATTAGGATTTGTTGCTGTTGGAGCAACGAGAAGTGGTCAAATTTTAGTGGTGATCTGAATACGAATCGATTTGTTAACATTCCATGATAAGGCATTTTTTTACCTTTTACCAATATCTCAGGTAACTAATGCCTTGGAGGAGGTTTGCGCTCTTCGAGTACTTCTAATACCTGCAGGGAGGATTACAGAGACTTCAAAATGACTGAGATTTTATGGGACATATGGTGGTACCTATGAGAATGTGGCTTAAATCTGCTTGCCTAAGGTATCAAGGCCTTTAAGGAAAAAAGACACATGGCGCTGTTGATGAGAATAAAATGGGACAAGCTTAATAACTTTTCATTTATTTCATTCACAAGCAAAGCCGTCAGCAAGAATCCATCATGAAATGGAGACCTCATTTTATAGTACATAAAGTAATATCACTCATCAGGGAGTTGGTGAAGTCAATAAAGGATGTACAAATTAAATTTAAGAACTTAATGTATCTGTTAGGAATCTCAGTAGTTTAAAAGCAGCGGTGCAAACACAGCATAAAGCTATAAAGTACAAGAATCAGGCAGTAGACTACAGTCTTGCAGTTGCAGTTTTTAAATCATTTTTGGATAAGACAGATAAAAATGAATTTGACTGAAAATGATCTTAAATACTGGAACACGATTTCATAGTGAGGTGGGTGGAGGTTATGAGACTGGCTCATGTTACTGAGTATTATGGAGGAGGGCACAAAGCTAGACCTTACATGTTTACACTTTGTTTATCCTGAAAAGAGGAGATCTTTTCTGAGTGCTTTCTGTAAGTATGTTTATGAATCATATTGATTTGAGAAGGGTTTTGAAATAGTCCACCCACAACCCTCAACATAACACTGCCAGAGACTGGAGACCCCTGTCATCCTTGTAAGTCATGAAAGCATAACACAAATTTTCATACATCACCTTATTTCGTAATAAATATCCACAAATAGCAAATGCTCTATGTCAGTTTTGATTCAGATGAAGTATCAGTCTGCTTTTTCCTGATGCAACAGGTGGAAACTGTCAATATGCTTTGATAAACTAACAGAGATCCCAAAACAGGCTCCCATTATCTGTCTACTTTTATCTCTTTGTGAGAGATTGATATGCCAGGTTGCAAGAAGTGAAAGTGTTCAGCGTCACAGTAATAAATAAACTTTAAAGAAGATCTATGTGATACCTTTACCAATCTCTAGCGTCCTATTTTTAGCTCTAAAGGTGGAAAATTCTGTAGTTGTAAGGTCTCTCAGTTGGAAAAATGAAGGCCACTTTGCTTTCCCATTTTTCAGTGCTTGTGCTGACGTTTTGAGAGACAATTTAAAGAGGTAGCGTGTGAGTTAATGCTCTGTCATCACAGGTCATAGGATTTTGTTAAATTTGATACCTGTGCTTCCTTTGGGAGCATCATACTGTCTCTAATGCAACAGCATTAATCAGTGCCATGATCAGACTTGCCTTATAAGTTTATTTCACATGTATGACAGCAAAAACATCTCACAAAAAAGGTTCTTTCTGCCACTAAAATCTTGCGTGTGAAGGACTTGTACACATGAGATGACACATGTATTATAATACTGAGAGCATATCTCTGAGCTTTCACTAAAGCCCTTTTGGAGGTGCTACTCACTGGCAGCTAAATCTATTGCACTGAAAGAGGTGGTGCCAAACGAGACTCACACCTGAGAGATAACCACTGTTCCAAGAACACAGGGCTGCTTTTTCATAAGCCAAACATCCTTCATGTTTGCCAAGACCCCTGTATTGGGTGGAGACTTCAGAAAGCTCTAATTAGAGGGCTGGGAACCTTAAGGGTGAAGGCAAATGAAGTGTGCTTACCTTACTGTGCCTGCTCATTGTTATAAACTGTCCCACCAAAACGGTCCTATTTTATCAAGCTTTTAACTGATGGCATTAAATTAAAAGTATTAACCTGGTCACAGGCCAACAGGCATTTGAATATCAAACTCTCTGACGCCTCACAGGTTAAAAGACTTAATACCGCTGGGAGTCAAAGCCTCTATCTGGCTGTCAGATAAAACAGTCCTGAACATGAACACAGGTGACTGGTTGTTGGCAGGGAAACCAGTTCAAAGCAAAGTGCTGGACCACAGGCACAGGAATGAGCCAGGCCCTCTGAGACCACTGACTGATGGTTGGGATTTCACTCAAAGGCTTACTCTCCTAACATGTTGTCATTCAAATAGCATATTATTCAGAAACTTCAAATGCAAATGCACCCACATTCCTCCAACCCATCCTATCCTACCAAACTCCTCCTTTTGCAACTTATAATGATAATAATTAATGTCTCCAACTATTTATCATGGAGCTTAAAGCCACAGACAGGCAAAGCAGCTGTGGACCCAGCAGCTGAAAAACTAGGTGCTCTGTAGCCCCAAGCCCCAGCATACTGACCCACATCTCTCAATCTCCACAGAGTATTTAAAAAAAACGCACCCACCTTCTGATGGCTGGTTTGACACAAAAATACAAAAGGACAGGTACATGACCCTATGTGAAAGTGAAGAGTGATATCAACAGTGCCCTGACATCAGTGAAACACCCACGTGTCTGTGTTTTAAATTATCACATGTTTTGGGGATAATATGAAAGGGTTGAAAGTATTTAGGACTTCATACACTGATAATGACAAGTTAGGATGATATGTAATTTATTAAACATGCACATGAAGTCAAATTGCTGTAGTCTCTAGTTGAGTGAAACCAGATGAGCAATCTGACATTTCTGTGGCCTCATTTTTCATCAGCAAATACCCAACTCAAAAATAATTCTGCCTGATTCTACATTGGCGCATATTTTTGTGTTTTCTTACATGCACTTTACTTAATCCTCATTCAATAGAGTTACAAGGTCCTGGAGTCCTTGAGGTGCAACGTTAAAAAGGCAACCTTTAGCTTTGTTTGAGGTGGCAAAGCCCTGGTAAGATCATACTGACAAATTCTAGTAAACACTAATGATCAAGCACAACCAATACTTAACTAAAGAATGACAGAGAACTGAAAATAACTCAGTCCAATCGGACCTTCAATTACCATTTGCCCTTGAGCCTGTTATGATAAAAAAAAGTTCAGGAAACTCTCACAGATTTTGCTCTCTGAAGAAAAGCGACAGTGATCCATCTTGTCAAAAGGGAGCATACTTACGGTTTCCCCTGAGTCTGAGTCTCCTTTTTTCTCTTCTCTCCTCCTCGGGCTACGGATTCAAAACCGTCAGCTGTGTCCCTCCATGGCGCCTTGACGGAACAATTAAAGGAAACAAGAGGCTCAGAGCTACAGGTTGCAGCGCTTAATGATGATTTGACCGGGCAGAGGATGACTCCAGGTGATTACACGTCACTCCAACGGAGGGAAATCTCAGTAGATCCAGGAGACCGGCCTGTTGCTGATGCGCAATCCATGCAGCACCGCATCAAAGTTGTTAACGCGGCGCGTAATTACCGGTGTTGAGCCCCCAGAGAAGCGCACAGCGGAACAGACATCTGCTGGCTTGTTTTGGAGAGCGCGGCTGCATGGGACTGGGAGGCATTAAAAAAAACTCTAAAATTCAATGCTACAGTCTCCTCGTCGGCAGTGGAGGTGGGAGGGAGACAGCGGGGTACCGGGTGTCGTGTCCGTGATGCAATGCGGGTACTGTCAGTGCCATGGCCCGCAGTTTTCTCCTTCTGTGCAGAAATCCAGGCGCTCCGGTCATTATGTGCGGAGCCGAGGCGCACATTCGTCTTAATTACCGGCACTGAGGATTGTCTGCAGAGGTACCGGGGAGGCTTGGAGGGAGAAAAAGACAACGTTTGTTAAGTGTTCATCTCTCTCTCTCTCTTTCTGTGTCTCTCTCTGAGTCTCCCCCTCTCTCTTTCTATGTGACAGCACACTCTCTTGGGATCTAATATTAGACGTCATGCGTCTTAATGATGGTGCGCATAAAAAGCCGGGGTGCAAACAGAGGGGGCTCGGTCGTTCAGGTTATCGAGGTGACACGTGGGTCTAAAATCAGGATAGATGGTGCATTCCCCCATGTTTTCTTAGTATCTGCCTTCGACATCTATTACACCCTCTCACCCTGAAGGCAATTAAATTGAACGTCACCGTGTCCTCCAGCTGCGTCCCGCAGGCAACAACCCGATGGATGATAGCATGGATCCGACTGAACACCGCTCGTTCACTTCTTCTCCAGGGTGATAAATACAAAGTAAATGGTCACTGAGCTATAGGTTTCTCCAGTGTGTAATCACATCTGCAATAAATTCAACGTGTCCTATCTGTAAACAGCACATCTGGAAGAGTACAAGAAGCAACCTAGTGACCAAAATGTGTTTCTAAGGAAAAGTTACAATTCCACAATATTTAAAGAACTTTATAGATACATCCATCACTTTTCTTTAGGTCGTTTTTAGGTGCAACACAGTAGCTTCTTCCTTTCTGTGAAGCTCCTTATATATGTTATACTATAGCTTTTGAATTCATTGTAATGATCATAATTTTATCTTAAGTTAGTCTATTCTCTTGTTAATCTGTTTTATCTTCTTTATTTGTAAATGTCATAAAAGCTTATACTCTGTAGAGCAAAGTTTCTAGGAGAGCAGGATTGGGACTATCTATCTATCTATCTATCTATCTATCTATCTATCTATCTATCTATCTATCTATCTATATCCATCTACCTTTTTTATTAGTTCTGGTGCAAGGTTGAAAACAGTCATCTTTGCCTTTCCTACATGTGGTTGATTGATGAAAACATGTTCTAGCTTCTCTTTTTTATTTTATCAGAGATGTAATATTTACCATCAGTATTATGTAATGAAGTATGACAACATAACTAGGACCTATAACACTGAAGTCAAATGTTGTAGAAGAAAGTGCTGACATGGTAAATGCTGACTTAATACTATGGCTCATATGGTTGACCAAATTCACATACAGTTGTACAAACACATCTGTCTTTGGCTTGTGCTTCTGCAAACCTGCTGTGGTGACAGAATAGGTCTTACCAATACACCAAACACACTGATAGAATTGTGGAAGTCCGAAATCCTTGAAAAAAAGTCCTATTTTCTTATTTGGGTGCATATTATCAGATACTACTAACAGGCTCGTAGCTTCCTCTTACCCACGTGGAGTGTGTGGTTTTGTGCAGCTCCCTCTGTCACGGATTTTGTGAACTAAAAGAGTGGCTGCCTCTTACAGCCACGACCAGCCCACCTTCCTGCTGAGAAGAGATTTGATCAGCTGTGTCAATTGAGTCTTTCACAATAATAAATCATTAACCTTATGGTCAGCAAGTGTGCTGCCACCTGAACTCTTTTAGAAATACCCGACTCCCCCAACAGATTAGTCCTGCGAATATCAATGAAATGCCATTTTCAGTCCATTACTTTTTGTTATGCTGTGCAGCAGGAAAGTTGGAGCGCTTCCCGCTCTCAGGCTAGATAACACTCTCGCACTTCCCACTCCTGAATGAGAAGGTGGGAAATTAAATAGTTGAGAAGACAAAAAGGACACACGGCTTCTCTACAGCCGACACAGGGCATTTTCCACCTGGCAACATTTCTTAATGGAACAAATGTGGACTCATCAGGTGCTGCCAAGCAGGGCATGGCGTTAAGCAGTGAGTAGTGACTTCAAAATCTTTGTCTTAAAAGGTTTATAATGCACTTCTTATTAGCTCAGCACCCTGACGTTCAGCGGCTTGGCTTCATTACTTGTCTATGTTTGTCCAGGACTCCTGCTGCTCTGTTTGGTAGCTTCTGAGGTGTGGGATGCTGAGACCAAACCCATAGAGTTTGTGTGTAATAAAGACGCCAGGAGGGCTTTGAACATTGTGGCAGAGCTGGAAAGTGCACTGGTGAGGAGGGGAAGCTGTTTGACTGCTGCCAAAGACAAACATCACTCTGCCACTCTCTTTCCTGCCTTTTATAATATAGCGGTGCAGGAATACACTGATATAGTGCACATGTTTGGGGCGCAGTACTGTGATGATATTTTATGGCAAAGTAAGAGTATTTCATTTGTTAATGATTTATAGTAATCTTGAATATTTTGATTTGTTGTTCACTCTGGCCACAAGTTGGCAGCAGAAATTCAGACATTTGACTATCTCTTTTTGTTACACGTCGTATAACTGTTATCCATGTTTCATATAAATGAGGCTGATGAGATGCTGTATTTTTTATACAAACATAATATTGTTAGCTGCTAATACAAAAAAAACATAATAAAACAGACTGTTCAGTTAAAAAAAACATACAGTGATATATTGCTCATCTTGTGCTAACAAACTCTACTCTGTTGTATTGCCGCTCCTGCATGCTGATATGTATCATATTGCCAGATTCCTACCAGGACAACCCCTAAGTCTTGCATGTGTACTTTTAAGCATTGCCTACCTGTTTGTCATGTGTCTCCTCTTTTGTAGAGTAGTTGTAACACCTTGACGACCCTCTTCACACCAGTTCAGCTCCCCTGTACTGAACTTCATGTAGCATCCTGGGAAGACAAATCAGTATGTTGGCACATGTATGAGTCCAAAATTCTCTATCATATTTGCTTTTGTCCAACTAACTCGTATTTACTATAGGGATGCACAATATTGACTTTTTGCTGATGGCTGGTATGACAGTATTTAAGAACTAATTCTAACTTTACTAATGATATAACACACTTTGTCAGATATAGACATTTAGCAACAAAGAACAAAATGATAGCTTTAGATAACATGTAGTTTTATGCATTTTTTTATGATTGATACAGAGCCCCCTGTGCCTTTTTAAGAGTGACGAACAGCGCTTGTAACACCCTTCTGAAAGACAGTGAGATGTGCCTAATTAAAAGGGACATTTTTTAAGGTGTTGATTAGCAAAGAAAGATAAATTCATTCCAGTTTTGAACCACTTAGCTGTGTACCTTTCACTCTATTTTCACCTTGAAGCAAAACTTCCCTGGGCTATTACAACCAGTTTGTGATTGCTTATACAATACCATGATGCAAATGCTGTCTTAATTGCTCTAAAAGTTTAAATGGCAACATTCACACAATGATTTATTTTTGAAAAACTATTAAACTAAACTAAATTTAAGACTTTACATGAAAGAAGATAAGAAAATTATCAAACATTCGTTGACCTCAGAGTTTAGATATGTAATTCTACACTTGATGTGACTTTTTGCAGGATCAATAGACTCAGTTCAGTAAGAAAATCCAGAAAAAGTGCTTGAAATAAAACAAAAAATAAATTCTTCCCAAGTGATTCTGGTTCAAAACCTAAAATTTAAGTGATTAGAACACAACAATGGTCAGAAAAGTATGAAAAATAAAGAAAATGGTTCTGCTGGAAAACAGAAGAGTTTTAACACGTTTTTATATTCACGTAGTAATCAAAGATTCACCCTTGCTTTAATCCAATAATGTCATCATGCCGATGATATTGTGCATCCCAAAAATATTAATATCCTCCAAAAACATACATTCCAGCTTTTCTCTCTGTGCACTCACATGGTTGTGTTCATGTTTCTGTAGCACCAGGAGAGGAGAGGTGACATAGTCGCATCGCTGAGTCTTCTTATCGAAGGTGTGGAGGTCCTGAGGACTTCAGAAGAGCCAGGATGTGCCACCTCACTGCTGCAGAGACTGGAAAATAACATCAACAACTATCTGCTCATTCTCAGAAACCTTCAGCTCAGTGTAAGACAACTTTGTGTAAATTTTCAAGACAACACATATTTAAAGACAGATTTGACATGTTGATCTGCTGGGATGAATATTTCCCCAGATAATTTTTAAATGTTCTGGTAGGGCTATGCAATTATGAGAGAGAAATCAAAATCATGATTATTTTGAATTTTGGTTTTTACATCTGTGCATTACAGCACGATTTTATTTTATTTTTAATTTTTTTATTTTACTATAAAAAAAAGGTCCAAAAACCTTTTTATTTCGTATTGCTTTCCCTGATTGATTTTGTTGCTCATTATTATTGCTGACTGCTTTTACTGTTTTTATTACTTTATCATTGTTTTCATTGTTTTCTTACGACTGTGCACTTTGAGATTTGCCCACAAATGTAAAGTGCGTTATAAATAAAATCTATTATTATTATTACTGAATACAATTGTTATTAAACACCCTTAATATGTTCATGTAACACTTGATGCACCTTGACCCATTAAGGAAATGTACTGCATAACTATGATAAAATAACAATGCATCAAAATGATATTTTATGAAGGATAAATGTAATTGTTTTCAGTAATAATTTGAACTTGATGATGCCGTTTTGATGACTGTGGTAAGCTATAATTGTAACTGATACTGTAATTCAATTAACTGCCTCACTCTACTTTCTGGATTTTGTTTTTCAGGTAAAAATATTATGTTAAAAAGACTGTGAAGAGTTCTAAGTAATTACAAAAAAGTCTCACTTTTAGATATATGCCTGATCGAAATACACACTCTAAGATGTGTTTCATAGCATCACAATAGGTTACCTATAAATGCTATTCCTTAGCCTTCTGGTCGGGTCGGACAGGGCTGGACTGGCCTGGATACTCAACTTCGGGAACAAGACAATCAAAACTAGAGCAAATTTAAATTATTCGGGCACGTCTTAGAGCACCGGGCTGTAAGCAGCGATATATAGCCGGCTACAAAACTACGATACTAAGTTTTCAAAAAAATTGCTTGTTGTCACACATCAAAAACTACCGCTACGTTACCAGAGAGAGATACATTACCTTGTCGCTTTGCATCCTGTAAGTCGCTGAAAAAAGAAGTTGTAAAGCAATGTAGAGTTCTGAAGAAGGTCCGAGCTGCATGCTTTATTAGCATCACAACAAAGGCACACTTTGGCTTGGGTCTTTTGGTGCGTTCCAGTTGTAGTCAGAAGTAGGAATTTCCAAGTTCCGAGTAGGAACTGCAACTGAAACGTCCCCCGAAGTCGGAATTTCCTACTGGGAACTCGGTGAAACCTCGCCACTCCCGAGCTAACAACAGCTAACAATAGCCTGGTAGATCGGCATGTTTTTTTCCGACTTCAACTGGAACGTCGATAACTCGGAGATGATGTCACTCCCAGTTCCGAGGTTACTGGAACGCAGCATTACGACAGTCGCCTCAGGTGCTCATGGGTAGCAGAGTCCTAATGTCCCCGGTAACAGATTCTCCTCATAGCACCTTTAAGTGGTCATTGGTTAACTGTTTCCTCTGACAAAAAAGATTAAGAAAGTAACTAAAAATATATTTTAAATGGAAAATCAGACAAAATGTATGTTTGATTTTGGCCAACTAGAGAAGGCAATACTGACATGGAAGGGTTGGAGGCGCAAGACATTCAAATCTAAAATGAATCCCTTGTTTTGAAGAGAAATACGCTTGTTTCTTAGTGATATAAATAACAGAGATATGAGTTCTACCAAAAATGCATTGTCTCATTGTTTCATAAAATGAAAGGATACTTGTTAAAGTGGTTTAATTTAAGACTCAATCATAAAGGAGTATCAATTAGGTTACTGAATAAAACAGACCTACTCCATTACACATGTAAGTCCTAGTTCAAGGTATGCAAGTATTCCAATCTACTTATGTTGAATCAATGGACTGGGCAAAAATTTGACAAAATAATTTCAAATATTTTTTTCATTTTAAGGCTATAGTCAACCTAAAATTGCTGCAAACATTAACACCAATACAATCAATATGTAAAGATATGGGCATTCTAGGGCTGGACAATATATTGATTAAATCAATTAATTCGAATTATTTTCTGCAGAAGACTTAAAAATTAAAAATCAGGATTTTTTTTCTTTCACTTAGTTTAACTGTAAGTAGTTGCAAAGTTTGAAAAAATATAAATACTGAATATTTACAGTTTTCATGATGGTGGCACTGTCAGGTTTTGCGCAAGCACTTTTTTAGGCTTGTATTATTTTTTTTAAATTAGATTAAATATTAATCAGAGAGAAACATGTTAACAAGCTGTGAAAATCCCTCAGCTTTCAGTGTTTATGTAGACAAACCTGCCTGCGTTAGAACTCCATAATCAACATTTTGTGACACACACTTTTATTTTAAGAGGGAAATTCTGATTGATTTAGGAATATATTTTGACAACATAAAGGCAGAACTTGATTCAAGTCATTTTTGTGTCACTTTGAGTTATTTTTGCTTTGAGAGGAAAAAAAAGATTAAATCGTAAATCAGGTTTTGTGGGGAAAAATTCTGGGATTTTACTTTTAGGCTATATTGCCCAGCCCTAGGACATTCGGTACATTTACACTGAATATAATTCAATGAGCCACAATTATTCAATAGTCAGTCTATTGATTTTACCTCTGGATGCCATCTGCCCTGAAAAAGCCAAAATTACAAGCTATTTGGACTTCATCTGCCTTCATCTTCCACCCAGAAAAACACCACAACAAACCTAGCCAAGATAAATTCATCAGTGTGTGGACGAACATTCACACAAACTGAGTGAAAATGTGTTGATGGGCTTCTCTGTCACTGGTTTGCATCTGATTTAGAGGCATTATCAGCTCTCTCTGGTGTGGAAATATCCTGGTTTCTCATAAATCTGAGACTTTCTGGAATCTGCACCCTGGGAGTGATGATGTTATGTTGTGTGACCTCAAGCCTTCCTTCCTCAGAACAAGAACAAGATAGCAGAGCATACTTTCCTAGTGAGACAGAGTACAGATAAATGTCCTGCTGTGTCACTTCAAAAGTTAACTTCAGGATTGTTTCTGTTAATCACTGTCTATCTGAGTATATTCACCTTAAAATGGCTCCATTTGTTGTTTATTTACAGTCCTTTGTGGTTTAGTTTTGAATATTCTTTATTTAACTTGTTTTCATTCTCCTTCCAGTTCTTCAATTTGTTTTACTCTCTTCATTGTTGTATTTTCTCTTTGAACCAGCAGGGGCCAGTGGTGAGTCCAACGGTGACCTGTGCCCCTCAGAGCACCCCCAGCCTCAGCACATTCCTGCTAAAATACAAACAACTCATCACAGGAAAAGTGGAGCGTCTCATGATTGACCTGGAAGACAGATGCACAACCCAGTGACATAAGATCATCATTTTCAATGACACAGCGTTCCTAAAAGAAGACACATATGTGGGGATAACTGTCAAAAATTAATATGGAGGTACATGTACAAACCCCAAAACCACTGAAGTCGGCACGTTGTGTAAATCGTAAATAAAAACAGAATACAATGATTTGCAAATCCCTTTCAACCTATATTCAATTGAATACACAGCAAAGACAAGGTACTTAACATTCGAACTGGTAAACTTTGTTATTTTTTGCAAATATTAGCTCATTTGGAATTTGATGCCTGCAACATGTTTCAAAAAAGCTGGCACAAGTGGCAAAAAAGACTGAGAAAGTTGAGGAATGTTCATCCAACACTTATTTGGAACATCCCACAGGTGAACAGGCTAACTGGGAACAGGTGGGTGCCATGATTGGGTATAAAAGCAGCTTCCCTGAAATGCTCAGTCATTCACAAACAAGGATGGGGTGAGGGTCACCACTTTGTGAACAAATGTGTGAGTAAATTGTCGAACAGTTTAAGAACAACATTTCTCAACGAGCTATTGCAAGGAATTTAGGGATTTCATCATCTACGGTCCGTAATATCATCAAAAGGTTCAGAGAATCTGGAGAAGTTACTGCACGTAAGTTGCAAGGCCCAAAACCAACACTGAATGCCCGTGACCTTCGATCCCTCAGGCGGTACCGCATCAAAAACCGGCATCACTGTGTAAAGGATACCACCACATGGGCTCAGGAACACTTCAGAAAACCACTGTCAGTAACTACAGTTCGTCGCTTCATCTGTAAGTGCAAGTTAAAACTCTACTATGCAAAGCCAAAGCCATTTATCAACAACACCCAGAAACGCCACCGGCTTCGCCGAGCTCATCTAAGATGGACTGATGCAAAGTGGAAAAGTGTTCTGTGGTCTGACCAGTCCACATTTCAAAGTGTTTTTGGAAACTGTGGTCGTCGTGTCCTCAGGACCAAAGAGGAAAAGAACCATCTGGACTGTTATAGGCGCAAAGTTCAAAAGCCAGCATCTGTGATGGTATGGGGGTGTATAAGTGCCCAAGGCATGGGTAACTTACACATCTGTGAAGACACCATTAATGCTGAAAGGTACATACGTACAGGTTTTGGAGCAACATATGTTGCCATCCAAGCAACGTCTTTTTCATGGATGCCTCTGCTTATTTCAGCAAGACAATGCCAAGCCACATTCTGCATGTGTTACAACAGCGTGGCTTCGTAGTAAGAGAGTGTGGATACTAGACTAGCCTGCCTGTAGTCCAGACCTGTCCCCCATTGAAAATGTGTGGCGCATTATGAAGCGTAAAATACAACAACGGAGACCCCGGACTGTTGAACAACTTAAGTTGTACATCAAGCAAGAATGGGAAAGAATTCCACCCGAAAAGCTTCAAAAAATTGGTCTCCTTAGTTCCCAAACGTTTACCGAGTGTTGTTAAAAGGAAAGGTGATGTAACACAGCGGTAAAAATGCCCCTGTGCCAACTTTTTTGCAATGTGTTGCTGCCATTAAATTCTAAGTTGATGATTATTTGCAAAAGAAAATAAAGTTTCTCAATTCAAACATTAAATATCTTGTCTTTGCTGTGTATTCAATTGAATATAAGTTGAAAAGGATTTGCAAATCATTGTATTTTGTTTTTATTTACGATTTACACAACATGCCATCTTCACTGGTTTTGGGTTTTGTATATCTGAGAAGATTGGTCAAAGTTACCAGAATTTATCATCTTTGTATGACTGTGTGTTTGTTTGGGTTTTTTGCACAGCATTTTTGTAAACTTTCTGAAAGTTGTACTGAAGCACATTTCATTTCCTTTGATGTAACAACATTTGGTAAAGAACGGAAAAAACCTAAGGCTACAATGCGTAATATCTTTTCACACATGCAATTATTTGATATATTTCTATGAGATCCACCTATAAAATTCCCTTACTTGCTTGTCCACCCTTTTTCCTCACAACACAAGGATTTCCTTGGGTTTAGCAAGTGGAGGAAAATATGATCTTTTAAAGAAAATGCTGACTGCATTCACACTTGCAGCTAACTCAGATGAATTCAAGGATTTGAACTGTTTTTTCTGTATTTGTGGATGCGTTTCTAATATTTTTATAAAATATTTGTGCTAGATTGATTTGTCCCCAAGTGGTACAATTTAAGCCTTGTAAATTAACTGGATAACCCCAGCAAATATCCATTACAACTGCTTGCACAGCAGTTAAAGTTAAATAAATGCAGGCTTACCAAAGAATAGTAATGTGGAAGGATTTCTATATTTTGGGATACTTTTTTGTAAACTGATTTTGTTTATCTTACCCTTTAAGACCATGCTTATGTTTACATTCTTTTTTTTCAGTGCTTATTGCTTTGTAGTAATGTATTCTGTTTTAGTCAATATTTTCTCTTCCTCTGCATACCTCTGGATGTAACTACTTCTTTGGCAATTTCTACACGTTGTATTTAAGTTTCTGAATTTATGCATTGCTGCTAACCTTTGCAGAAGGAAATTAAATTAAGTAATTGGATACATGACTATTTTTCATCATTTTAATTATTTGGTATTTTCATTGAAAGTTTATGTTCATGGCTTTCATTTTACCAAGAAGAAACCATCCCCATGTGGTCAGGTTAAGCTCCACTGACACTGAGTTAAACTGAGGAGGAGAGCATAATCTAGCTAATCTTTAAAACATCCTATGCAAATTTGCATATCAAATTTTAATTTCCCTCCCCTTATCTCCACAATTGAGGGGGTTTTGTGTTACGTTGTAGGATATGTTTTTTTCCAGAGTTTGTTTATGTATTTTTTTGTTAGTCTATTAACAGGATAACTCAAATTGTTTAAAGTAGAATTCATGAAATTTTCAGGAAAGGACAGAAATAGGTAAGGGACAAGCCAATTAGATTTGGTTGTGATTTAGAAAAAATTCAGGATTTCTTTAAGCATTTGTTCAAATTGCAAGATGCTGTTTTCCACATTTTGACTAACAACTCAGTAAGATCTCAGTTGATTTTGATGACATCTTCAGGGAACGCTGGTCATTGCGCAAGGAAAAGGTGGTGGTGATCCAAATCCAGACACAGATCCAGTGGAGGATTTGTTTATCTGGCACAATAACATGTGTTTCCACATTTTCACATACAACTCCATAAGACTTCAGTGGATTTGGATGGAATTTTCTGGATGTGGATCTGTGATTTTTTTCAAGGATTTGTTGACAGCGTTAAATGGGGCACTTTGCCACATTTTCAATTAGGTCACTATGGACTTTGATATTGTTTTTAGGGAATATTGGTCTTGACACAAGGGTGGAGTGCTTACACTTTGGTGATGATTCATATCTGAAATTTTATCAAGGATTTGTTGGGATAGGGCAATTTTCACTTGCCTGACACAGTTGGAATTGCCAGCACTTCTAGTCTGCAAAACTCCAGTGTTAAATTAATCTTTGTGTTTTTATGTCTAAAGTAACATTTGAATCTTTTCACTAAGAGCACCCTCCTGATATTCATCTGCTATTTTCCATAAAGACTCAATTAGAAAAGCTGTTCCCTTTCAGAATAACTCTTTAGGTCAACTGGTGAGACATGTAAATCTTAATGTTGTCTGTTCATAGTTTTTCTATTATATTGCCAAAGATTTTTTTTGCCAAACATTCCATTTTTATGCTTTTTCTTTCTAATGCTAAGGCAGTACCCTACTGCTCTGAGACCACATTAAAGCTATTTGGTTGGCAAATGCACCAGCATCGACTATTATCCCAAACTATAAGTGCATGGCTGAAACTTTTAACCTTTTCTCTGGGTAGGAGAGGCATTTCTTAATGTTTGGCCCGTTCGCATTTCTAGGTGCTCAGTCGAACAGACCAACCTGTGGCTAAGGCTGGGAACTAAAACAAAGAAACAGCCGGTGGACTAATCAAGACCGTCCAATCACATGAAGCAACGTCACTGTTTCATTAGTTACCTGGCCCAGGTGTGTATCCAGTCCTGCAGGGTCGGTGGGGAGCTGGATGGCGGGTGTTCAGCTCGCCCAACAACCGTTAGCACACTTCATGGCAGCGATAGCAACGGCGCAGGTGTACTGAGCACGTGCGGTTCCGACTGTGCTTGGGAGTGGGAGCACGCGGGCAGCAGTTACCGTAAGTCACCTAAGACCATGTCGGAGAAGACCCCGCTGCTGCATTACCGACTCACCGCCAGCCCCGGCCCGCACACCAAACATGCCCCCAAGCTCAGCGGGACGAAGGCGGGCAGAGGCGGAAAACCTGCCCGGAAGCTCGGGGTGGTATTCGGCGTGGTCACGCCAACTTTACTGTCCATGTTCAGCGTCGTCGTCTTTCTGCGAATTGGTAAGTTAAGTTTGAAGAAGACAAGTTGAGAGCCAAAATGTCTGAGCTTTCAATTAGATTTTTTCAAACCTTTTTTTCTGTCAAAGAAACACCCAAACCAAGCAAAAACCTTAAGGCAAAATCTGTTACATGTTCTGGACTTAGGTTTAACCAGTCTAGCCTCTTACACGGTTATTTATCAGTCCTGGATAAAATTTGATGTAAAAAATGTGCATCACTTATGAATATTAAAAACTTATTTAAAGAATGTAAAACTTTGTAAGGTAATGACAAAAATCTCTAAACTTTTAAACTTGAATCTGGATTGTCAGAGGTAGGGATGCATGATTTTCACAATGACATCTTACTTTAGAAGTTAGATATTGTATCAGCAGGTATAAAAGCTTATGCTGATAATTGCACCTGATATATGCATCAAAATTATGGAGTTTGTTTTATAACAATCTTATATTTAGAGTAGCTCCCACACTAGGGCTGGTTTAATGTCAGCTGATCCATAAATCAATGTTTTTCCTCTTTATGAGCATATTAAGTTTCATTTTATTAAAGTTAAAAAAAAAATCATAGCAGCAATCTAAATTAACTTCTCCCAGTATTATATATCATTATTGACAAAAGTGTCGGACTAAGTATGTCTTTTTTAATATTTTAATCCAATATTTAGTCAAAACATGACCATTTCAAGACATTTCCTTGCACATTTTCATACTATGGATACCACTTGCCCATCTAACCCTTCCTCTATCCCTATTGGCTAAGAAACAGAGGAAAACTAGGAAAGCACTCGCAGAGCACAGACCTCCGCCAAGCAGCACAGTTCCCAGATGGTGATCCGGATCAACACCAAAATTTAATCACTTCTTCCTTTTCCCATGCTGAACATTTCCAGAAAGTTTCATCAAAATCCATTCATAACTTTTTGAGTTATTTTGTTCACAGACAGACAAACAAAAAAACTCTCCCGAAAACATAACCTCCTTGGCGGAGGTAAATATAACTGATCTGCAAAAATCGAATAACATGCATCCCAAGGCAAAGGTTTTTGAATAGAGTGAACTAGTAATTGGTGAGACACATGTAATTTTCATCTGACCCGCTTGCTCTATAAACTACGAAAGACAGTTTTTCCTTGATGAATTATCGGGTTTTTATTTTCAGTGACATTATTTTCAGTTATTTGACATTATTGCGTCTGGAACCCATGTTTTCAGACTACGTTTGCTTAAGGCACACTTTACTCTTATCAAAACAAAACATCCCTTTAAATGCATGTTTTAGTATCTACTCGGTCTGAGCCACATACTTTTTCATCTGTAAATGCCTGATATATTAAAAACTAACCCTCGTCCATCTGCTGTTTGGTTGTTTTAATACCTTAATGTAGACAGAGTTCCAAGTCACACCATGAATTGCTTCAACGCACAAGAGTGTGCTGGGACCATTTAAGAACCACTGCATTTAATAACCAGTTCACATGGAAAAAGGAGACATGCCAAGTAGTTAAATGTTTTCACTTTTAAAAGGCAATGTTTTGAGTGGTTTTCATACTTATTAAGGCACACCAAAGATGAAGTCGAAGCCTTTCATACCCTTGCAAAATAGCCTTTTAAACATGAGTAACAGTGTCTGATTATTCGGTACCTTTCATTTGTATGTTCTAACCTAACAGAAATTGACTTGAGCTGAATTTCTCATGAAGTACTTGAATGTGATGAATCCATGTTTCTAACAAAATAACTAATGTAACATTCAAGCATAAAACTGAATAAGTCATTTTTCAGAGCTGACCTTGAACATACTGTATATCAAATGTCAATAACCTGTTAAATTAGAAATTCAAGGCTCAATTCTGATGATACTGAGCTTGATACTGTATTGAATATCAGTAAGCTGAAGCATTTTTGAGTTTCTGATTTTGACCAATGCCAAGCAATACCTGATTTGAGATCTGTTCTGACCTGCCCATTATGTAATACATAATACTCATTAAGACTTTGTGTTTTTAAGTCACTAAATTGAATGAATGGACGCTAAATAATGGGGGTACGTCCTGTTAAAACACACATTGCTGAAAATGTGTATGAGATGCAGGTTTATCAGAGGCTTAATGAAAATGAAGATCTAAAAGCAGCAGTTGTGGTTGTCTATAATTTAATTATTTCAGCCCTTGAGTACACCACTGTTATTGTAATGTTTTATACTGGGAACACAGGACATTGTCTGGCTTGTAAACACTGCAAATGTTACACTCCTTTGTTGAACATATTGCATCGATTGTATCTTATCATCTTTTCCTGCAGGATTTGTTGTGGGTCAAGCTGGGCTCTTTCAAGCCATTGCCATGTTCCTGGTTGCCTACTTTATCATTACGATGACGGTGCTCTCTGTGTGTGCTGTCTCCACCAATGGAGCTGTGGATGCTGGAGGGGCCTATTGTATCCTCACTTGATGGACTTTGATAGAGCTTAATTTTCTCAGTGTTAGCCTGACGTCCATAGTTGAAATGTGTTTTCACAAAAGTGTTCATAGTGTGCTGAAAAAACATGTAAAGTAGATGGTTTATTTTTTAGCTTAAATATCCAGACATGATAAGCAGAGCTCTTGGTCCAGAGTTTGGAGGCAGCATCGGGATCATGTTTTTCTTTGCCAATGTGTGTGGCAGTGCGCTCTATGTATTGGGCCTGGTAGAGGCTGTCCTGTCTGCCTTTGGCACCCCAGAAGGTATGGTCTGCAGGGGAAAGTGAAACATGCTCTTTACAGTATTAAGTTTTCTTTCTTTTATGATTTATCTCTGTCTTTCTGTCCACCAGAGGGAGCTGCAGGTCCCCACCAAGTGTTCCCGTCAGGATACTGGTGGTCTCTGCTCTACGGCACGGCTCTGCTCTTCTTGTGTTTCATCATTTGCTTGGTGAATGTGGGGTCTTGGGGTTGGAGGGGAAATGCTCAGTTCGCCTCTATCAAACTATGCTCTTTTTCAGTGAAGCACTTGTCCCTAAAAATGTAGAATATTAAAGAGATAGGTTGACACAATGTAGAAACATTAGGGCCGGCACTTGCCTTGTACTCAAATTTGAACATTTTCTTTCAATATGCATGCTAATATTCAAAGATCTACATAAATAATTTGTGGTTATTTCCCATAAACTTTATTTTAAGTTGAAGAAGAACCATATTGATCCATTGTTTAAGTCTATGTTGAAACTCAGAGACCAACCGGATAAAAGCTTATCAGCTAAACAAGCTTCACAACATCTACATGTTGTGTTATATGATGTGTGTGAGGATCACTCGGTTATATTATGATTAATTAAGTATTGGCTCTATAAATTTAGTTTTTCACAAAGGAAAGCACTTAAAGTGTTCGTGTTCCAGAGAGGAAAATTTAGATTTTTGGCTAGAGCCTTTAACTTTAAAGTGACCGGGTCAATTTGTTTTCTTAGACCTAAAAATCCCAGTACTTTCATAATGAAACTGATTTAATGTTCTTCGATGTATTTCTTTTTTCTTCAGTTATTAATGCGGTTTTGCCTGTTGGATAGCATTGGTATTTTACAGTCCGTTAGTAATTTTGTTGATTCACAAATTCCCGAGATATGTATTTCAGCTGTCCTTACTGTGGGATATTTGTTGCATTTCTCCATAAGGACCCAACAACAAAGCCTAACAAACCATGACTGGTACCAGCTGATCTCAGTAACAGGTTATCAGTTATCTGTATCAGGTACAAAAAGCCTGTTTGAGGCCCCCCCTGTTTTAATTCAGACAAAACGTGATACAAACTACACATGTGAATCTCTTCTGCAAAGCAAACAAAGGTGGAGGGGTGTCTTGGTAAGGCTGACATTGTAACAGTACTGCAGGTACACAACATTTGAAATGCTCTAGAATGTTACATCTCTTAGCCAAAGACCAGTATGGTTTGATGCTTTTGACACATTGTTGTAATAAGAAGATTGTGAAGATTTTGTTTTCAGGCATTAACTTTTTGGTTGATTGTTGTGCTTGTGGATCTGTTTAGATACTGCACTTATTGTCTCAAAGTTTGCATTGCATCTCATTACAGGTGGGTGCAGACATTTATGCTAAAGCCACTTTTATCATCGTCATCATAGTCATGACAGCCCTGACCTCCATCTTCACCAGTTTTTTCATTGTGGGGCCTGTAGTGGTGAATCTGCAAGATGTGTCTGCACCAAATGGGACCAGTCACACTGCAGCCAATTTTACTGGCTTCAAGCTTTGTACGCTGGAGAGTAATCTACTGCGTGAGTGTTACATGTGCTTCCAGCTTGGATTGTTTGACACTTTAGATACTCATGTTATGCTAGTATAAGTTTGAGCAATGGCCAAGGTTTTGGGAATCTTAAATTGGAAGCTTGAGGTGCATTTAACTAATTCCGAACAGAACCTTTTGAAACCCTGTTGTTTTTGACATGTTTTATGCTAGAAAAATGACCAAAGTTTCTGCTCCTCTGTTGTAGCTGCTTACACGGTGGACTATACCACTGGAACCATGATGAACTTTGCTACAGTGTTTGCTGTCATGTTCAATGGCTGTACTGGAATCATGGCAGGTTCCAATATGTCAGGTGTGACTTTAAAAAATACTTAACCAAATTATAAAAGAGTTTTACTAAGAAATAAAGGATCCCACAGTTTTTAATCAAAATTAGTGGCAAGATCTTTAAATGCAGACCATGAAAAACACAAAGCTTGTGAAGGTGGGACTTTGAGAGGATGCTGAGGCTTTGATGAAACTTAAGTGCACAGTATGTAAAATTGGCCTTTTTTAGCTGAATTTAGTGGATCAATGTGATGTATTTGTCTAAATGAAAGAGACTGGTTAATGGAAAACATTATGTTTAACATACACACCTCATGAAGTGACATTTTTGATAATGTCCAACAGTTAACACTAAAGGCGGTTGGGAGTTGACTGGGTCACTACATCTTGACTCACAAGTGGTTGTTTACAGAGATCCCCTTAGTGATCTACTTTTACATACTGTGCCTTTTAACCACATCTCAAAACATCATGGGTCTCTTTAATTATCCAGAAAAGAGAGAACATTAATGTTAAAGACAAACACGACAAGTTTATCTCCAACAGCTGTTTAAATACAAGCTCTTGACCCAAATTTGACATTTGAGATGACACTTAAGGATGTAGAGGGTACACCGCACTGTCAGCCAGATAAGAGCCTTTAAACACTTGAACGTTGTTAAACATAAAGCTTAGATTGAATTGGATGCATCCATTGAATTCAGGACACTTGGTTTGCACTTCTCGGGCTGGCCAAACTTAATGGAACATTAATCATTTGTCATATTTTCCAGGGGATCTGAAAAACCCCAGCTATTCCATCCCAAGAGGAACGCTTACAGCCGTCATTATCACCTTCATCACCTATCATGTGTTATCCCTGCTGTGTGCATGGACCTGTGAGCGGTAAGTCACAAATATAGACACAGTCAATGTAAAGCAAGTGTTATATTTCTAAAAATATAGCATGGATAACAAGACATTTTTAGCTTAAATATTTTTCTTTTAAGATCTTTCATTTTGCAATTTTTGCTTATGCAGATTTTGCTAAGTGGAGTACCATGATTGCAGAATTAATTTAACTTTTGTCATTGTATTTACCTTCTTGTGATACAGGACACAGGCTTTTCAGTTATTGGTTACATTTATTATAAATGCTTAGCAAGTCCAAAAGATTATGTTATGGTTATGATGTTAATTGTCTGTTCTTTTGGTTTGAAAGGTAGCACAAGGTTGAATAACATGATAAATCATTAATATTAATACTAATATGATCAGTAATCATGGTTATTGTTTAATTGTTGGAACTTTTCTTTTAATTGGTTTAGTCTTAAAAAATATTCCACAACCAAAGTCGGATCAAAATGTCTTCCCTGGGATTAGTTTGGCTCTCATGTACTTCTTAAGGTGCCTACACACTGAACACGACTCGAGCATATTTGGCAATCACCCTCCACGTAAAGTCAATGTACAGCCATGATGGGGCAGGGTTAAGCCTCCGGCAACGCGTTGGACACATTTAATGCAACCACTTTGCTTGTCTCATGTTGCCAAAGTCGTAATAGATTATCTTGGGGTGCCGGTTTGGCGGATTGGTTAGCAACCAGGCATGTCCCAAATGCTTGCTTCTACAGGCCTGGTTTCAGATCCAGCCTGTGGCCGGTTTGCAGAGTGTCTTCCCCTCCTCTCTCGCCCCACTCTTTCACAAACCCATCCGCTGTCATTTTTCTCTCCTATCAATAAAGTCACAAAATGCCCAAAAAATACTTTAAAAAAAAAGAAGAAAAAAAACTATCTTTTCAGGCGATTTGTGTGGCTGTGCAGCAACAGCGGTGTGTGCATGTGTGAGTGTACCCATTACAGACAGCTTTTATTTCGAACTACAAAGTAACAATCTATGTCCGTGTGGGAAACATTAGTCATACCCCTTTTCCACTAAGCTGGTTCCAGAGCTGGTGCTCGTGCTGGTGCTAGAGCCGGTTCGCAGTTGGTTCAAGTGAGAACTGGTTAAGAACCTTTTGCTTTTCCACAGACGGGTGCCGGCCAGAGAGCTACGTCATCACGTCAATGTATACGTCTGTATACGTTGCGACAGTTTCCCATAACAACTAGCGCCAAATTTTATCACCACAACAAAGATGGAGGACTACATTGTGGTTCAAGTGTTGCTGCTGGCTTTTCGAGCCTTCCTTGTAGAGCAAAATTTGGCGATCCAGCAACTTAATGCTGCTCGACGATTATGCAAGGTCGTCTCCTCAGCTGACCACTGCTGTTTCGTTTTACTATCCATTGTTATCTTCCGACTTATCTTCTTACTGCTTACCCCAAACTCGTCTTTTTAAAAATGGCTCTCTTCTGTGTTTTTACTCTGCTTTGGTTTGTCAATAATCCCGCCCCCACCCCCTGACGTAAGCGCGTAGCCCCCGACGTAACGTGGTTCTTTCTGCTGTCCCAGCAAAGAGTTGGTGCCTGCCAAGCGCCAGTTTTGAGAGCCAGCAACCGGTGCTTAGTCTGTGGAAAACCAAATAACTGGTGCTAAGTCTGGCTCTAGCTCCGAACTAGCCCTGGAACCATCTTGGTGGAAAAGGGTTATCTGTGAGTTCATTAGTTCCACCTAGGTAGGTGGATGAAAAAGGACACAGATGGAATAATGTTAGCTTATACATCCTATTATATAGAGAAAGTCGGTGTGCAAGAAAAAACTCATGAGACAGGTTAGGGAGTTAGAGCTAGCAATTAGAAATGATTGCGGTGATACTTGAGCGGATGCGACGTCGCCAAGCCACAGCGACATGCAACAGTAACCAAAATGAGGTTTTTATAGACATGCGACACAACTTAAAAGAGATACGCGATTATGGTCTTGAAGTCACGTTCAGTGTGAACCAGCTTTACAGCCTGACAGCAGGTTCTTCCTAAAACTACTGCCTCACTGTTGGCTGACCACTTTTTGAAATAAAGGTTGATAAGAAGTGTGCAGTGTTGGGGCTTTTTATGTCCCAGTCAAGACCTGGGGATAGGTTTAAAATATGATGTGTTTAGTAAAGAATTAACAGTTGAAAAAAATGCCAGAAAATCTGAATATTGTGATGAACAGTCATGGTCTCAATGTTGAAAATAATAGTGATGATCCCTTTTGGCCAAAATCATCCAGCCCTACTTTATAAACATTGACAAATTTAAAGATTCTTCACATTTAAGCAGCATACATTCTAAGAAACTATAACAGTGTTCCCCCTTCCCCACAGCCACCTGCTTCAGAGAGACTACGGTTTCCTGACTGATATCAACGTATGGCCACCCCTGGTTACTATTGGGATTTATTCCTCCACCATGTCTGCTGCCATGAGTAACCTTATTGGAGCCTCCAGGATCCTCTATGCACTGTCCAAAGACAGACTGTTTGGTGAGATACTGGACACATTTTCTACCGCCCCATTTCCTACTTGTAAATTCCATCGTCACCAACTAAAAAAAAATTTTGAACAAATTTCTTTTTGTGTATTAGTGTGGGATTTTGTTGATGTGGCCTCTGACCAATACTGAAGTGAGAGGGATTTAATTAGTACTGTTGCTTGTTAAGGTTATGTTCGGGCTAAGTAGTTGATCCAGATTGTATAAAAGCCTCTCCAACTCCAGCTGGCCCTCTGTAAAGCTGAGTCAACATTTTAATAATCAGCCATCTGCTGAAAAAAGCCTCCATATCAAA
Source organism: Scarus forsteni (assembly GCA_036419115.1). Taxonomy (NCBI): domain Eukaryota; kingdom Metazoa; phylum Chordata; class Actinopteri; order Labriformes; family Labridae; genus Scarus; species Scarus forsteni. Next base: position 20,097,305 of record JAZDUH010000157.1, on the reverse strand, counting down.
TGTGAGAATTTGCCACTTGTTATTAATTTCATCATGTCTCATTTTCCTGGTGGAGGCCTGTTAATTTGGAAAGCCTCATTTGACAACAGATGGCTTCAAGTGTTGACTTTCTCAAAAGAAACAAAAATCCTCTCATTGTGTCTCCGGCTGAAGGACGAGCGCACAGTGACTCAGTTGTTTATCTGACTTTGGGGTATGAGCAATAACAGACAGAGTGACTTTGCTTAAGTTAATGATACAAATCTCTACAGGTGGTGTCCTGGCTCCGGCAAGAAAAACATCTAAGAGCGGGAACCCCTGGGTGTCTGTGCTTGTTTCCTGGTTACTTACTGAGGTAGGAAAGTGATGTGTTTACCATGTGTTTCATTTTCCATGAAAGAGTAAAGAGCCTATCAGCTTTACACTCGCCTCTCCCAGTCTGCATCTAAAGCCAGGCAAACCTCCAAATGTTTGTACTTTGCTGCAATAAAAGCTAACTACTGCATCTCATTGATGCATGAAAACAGAAGGTCAGCCATGAAATGGTGCAACAGAATGTCTTTGCTGAGGGTAAAGATAGTTGATTCTATCATGTTTTTGGCTGACTGGTGATCTAGAAATAAATTCTGTAAGGAAATTACAAGATGTACCTGAAGTCAAATTCATGTGGCCCAGATTATGTGTCTTGGAGTAACTGCTTTATGTGAGCAGCAGTGTTTCAGTGAGTACATAAAAATAATCTCACACATAAACTCTATGTTTCAGGAAGAAAACAGAAAAACACCCCCTTTAAAATTAAAGGTTCGCATTAAGGAGTAACATTTCAACTTTTTTAGTTTGTTTTGGATAAGCATATTGGTGGATGTTATTGTAACAGTTTTTTATAAAGTATTAGGCATTCTCGTTTTTGAGTGAACATTTTTGCACAATTTTGATTTAGACTTTTGCTCCTTAAAAATACGTTGAAATTCAACTCATTAATATAAACCAGCCTTTCTCAGAAGTGTTGGTCGTTTTTTTTTTTTTTTTGAAGATGAAATGGTTGAGTTCCTTTGTTAGTCTTGATGGCAGAGAAAATGTATGTACCTGTAAGATAAATGAAAGTGTACCTCAACCGCTTAATGAATACAAGGAGCATCGTTGCCTGTGCATTGTCCAAACAACAGTCAAAGGAAGAGCACTGACAGGGAGAAGTTTTGCCAGGAAGACAGAGCAGAGTCATCTTAGTAAGTAAAAAAACCTTAAAATACTATTGTACAAAGCATCTATCCAACAACAGATAGCAGGGATATTTTCTTTTAAAAATTAATTATAAAACAAATGAATAACTTCGCAAGGCATAGAAGTAAATTTCATCTGGCGATCTTATCATATTGGGTTGTTTTGTGGACATTGTGGTCTGAAACTATTCTAGTACCACAGATTAAGAGAGCCATGTTATTTGTCCTCTTTGTTTTAAGTAAGTCAGTGCAAATGTCCTCTTTCTTCCATGGCGATGTATCAGTCTTGTTAGTTTAAAAGGGCATCTGGGAATAATGGGCTGTAAGTGGTGCAGATTTCCAAAAGAGCAGGTACTTTTTCTTTAATATAAATATGTAAGATTAGCCTTTTGGCAAATCTCCTGTATCCAATTTTGTGTGGAATATGCTGCTTTTGTTTTTGAGATACATCCAATGTCGGGAGGATTAATGATGATATTTCTTTATTCCACTAGGTGGTGCTGTTTGCTGGTAAATTGAACACCATCTCTGGCATAGTGACCATCTTTTTCTTGTTGGTCTATGCTAATGTGAATTTGGCATGTTTGGCTCTTGAATGGGCTTCTGCACCAAACTTCAGGTACAGTGTCAGACCTTAAGGTTGTCAGATTTCATTGTCGTCATCTCAGTAGTTCTAACTGAAAAGGATCATTTTCAATGCTTCTTACATATTGTTTCTATTTAGGCCCTCATTTCGCTGCTTCACATGGCATACCTGCACTCTGGGCATTCTTGGCTGTCTTGTCATGATGTTTCTGATCAATGCGATTTATGCCTTTGCCAGCATAGCTTTTATGCTGCTGCTGTTGATGCTTATCCACTACCTTGGTCCCATCAGAAACTGGGGCTACATCAGCCAGGCTCTCATCTTCCACCAGGTGCTCCATTAAAAACAGGCTGTCATCTTACATAAAATGTCATAATGAAAGTTGGAATAAATTACTGCAGCAGGCTGACCTTTTGTTTTACTAATATTTTCTTTTTTTTTTTTTACACTTAGGTGCGCAAATACCTATTGAGGTTGGATGTGCGTAAGGACCATGTCAAATTCTGGAGGCCCCAGCTGTTGCTGATGGTGGCAAACCCTCGCAGCTGCACAAGTCTAGTAACCTTCATTAATGATCTGAAGAAGAGTGGCCTCTATGTGCTTGGACATGTAAAACTTGGCGTACTAGGTAGGACTAGTCTGGGTAGAAGCCTTGTGTTTGTAATTTTAAGTGTTCATAACTTTGGTGCTCCTCAGTGTACCTTTAAAGATTTGACAGGACTATTTATGGTTATGCGGCATAAAATTCTTGATTTTGTAGCAGTATTATAGTTAAGTTGAAGCAGAAGTTTTGCTGCAACTTTTTGAGGCATATTTTATCAAACCGCAAGAGCAATTGACCTTTTGTGTTCTGCTGTAACTGATTTTTAAATGTGTGTATAAAAGGGTCATAGAATTACAATAATTCTTTTCTGTGGTGTTCACACACACTCAAACAAACTAGAGATGATCTCAGATCTCACAGCAGCCATCCCTTGGATGTCTTGTTGAAGAAGAGGTCTTGTTAAGTGTACAACATGATTCACGTTGCCTCAAATTGGTATGTGTATAAAATGCAAAAAAAAAAAAGTTTCACCCTGGTTTACACAAGATATCGGAAAATTTATTTTCACGGATCTAAACAGTAATTCATTGTTAATGAAATTAAGAAATGTCCTCTTAGGTGAAAAAAACATCTTTGAAATCAGATGTTTATGCTCAAGCCTGGGAGAGAGTGGAAGCCTTGATTAATCTCAAACTTGTGGTAAAGATGCGTTTGGACTAAATTATAACGCTGGTAGGAAGGGAGGATTGGTTAAACTTGCACTTAATGTTTAGATTTCCTAGAGGGACTGTTATTGATGCAAAACAATTAGTTAATATTTTGTGGTATTTAGAGTAGCAACTATGTGTGACATTAGGTCAGTGTTAAAAGAAAAATATATATATATAAAAATATGTATAAACAACTTAAAATTTGGGTTCTCAAGAATTCTGGTACAAAATGCCCACCGTTTTTGTGTTTGGTGTGAGCAGTGACATATGTGCCCATGCCAGGTGTCTTTGACTGGTTAACTTTAGTTTTGAGTCAGGATGTTAACTGCAAAGTCACACCTTTTTTTTTTTCTTTTTTTTTAAGTAAAAGTGAAGGAGTTGAATGTAATCAGAGAGACAAAAAAATAAGTACACTAAAACTAACAACTTTTACTTTTTTTCACTAGAGCAAAATAAATAACAAATGAGAAATCCATAACTTGTTCACTTTTGGGTGAACTTAAATTTATATCTGTGTATAACATTTCATAACGAAGAGAGAAGTAGAAATGTAAACAGCCTCCTGCTGTTAAAGCCGTATCTCTGTTGTCTTTGCAGATATATGAAGAGTCTCTGTAAACCACAGCCAGAGGTACTCTTCCTTAATGCTTCTTGTATTTTGTGCATGATTTTGCAGATGGGTTGCCCTCTGATCCTTTGCAGAGCTGCTATGACTCCTGGCTCTCACTTGTGGACCATTTAAACATCAAAGCGTTCGTCAATCTCACCCTGGCCGACTCTGTGAGACACGGGGTCCAGAACCTGCTCTTCATCACAGGCTTTGGTAAATACTTCTTTTTTGAGTTACGATTTTACATTACTTAACTAGGGTCATTATTTATATTTTAGCCTTACAGCTCCAATCCCAAACCAACATTAAAGAATACCTGTTTGCATTTAGGCGGCATGAGGCCGAATACCCTCGTCTTGGGTTTTTATGATGACTGCACCCCTCAGGACCATCTTCAGGGTAAAGTTCTTCAGTCCACAGGCTACGGTCTGGATGCAGTGAAGCCATCCAAAGACCTCAGTGAGCAAAGGACTCCTTTCTTCCCTGCTGTGCGAGCTGCTGAGGAGCAAAGAGACCTTCAGGAAGAAGAATATGTGTCTGTGATTGCTGATGCTGTAAAGATGGGAAAGAACGTGGCATTAGCTCGTTACTTTAACCAGTTCAACCGTGAAGAGGCCTTGAGTACAGGAAGAAAGATTGGTGGCTACCATAACAAAACGGGGCCGTTTGTTGACGTGTGGCCTCTGAATCTTCTTCGACCCGACAGTCGTGGTTATGTCGACACTTGCTCACTGTTCCTGCTGCAGCTGGCCTGCGTGCTTCAAGAAACCCGTGCATGGAGCCAGGCGATACTCCGCCTTTTCCTGTGTGTGGAAGACGGTTGCTGTTTAAAGGAAGAGGAAGAGAAGAAGCTTAGGATGATGCTAAAGGAGCTCCGGATCACAGCTCAGGTCCAAATGGTTGCATGGGACCAAGTGGTGGCGCTGCACTGGCAGAGACAACTAAAGAGGGCAAGGAAAGTGGAGTCGGCACAGAATGAGGTGATGAGTGAGAAACAAGAGGAAGAGGATGCAGAGAAGGAGCCAAGTGTCCGAAATTTCCCCAACAATGCCGCTCAGCTGACAGATGAATATATCAGCGCTGTGAATCACCTGATCCTCAGACACGGTGCCCCTCAACCTGCTGTACGTTTTCTATATTTACCGCGGCCCCCGGCAGATACAAGTCGTTACCGTGCCTACCTGCACCACTTGGATTTGTTGAGTCGAGACATGGGCCCAACAATGTTAATTCACGGGCTTACCCCTGTAGTTACTACCGACCTCTGAAGATTGACGATCTACTCTTCACCAGCAACCTAATATATCATTGTTAGCAACTTTGTTTGATGCCATCAGTGAGAATGATTTGTAAGCATTAAAATAACTGACAAATAAGTAAGCTTAATATGTGCTTTAATCAAATGCTGCAATCATAAAGTCTGTGTTTCCCCCATATGATGTGAGGGTGCTGGTGAAATTAAATCATAACTGTCAAATACTAAGAATAAGAGGCAAGTTTCTTTGAGTTAAGACCAGGGTGAATAATATTTAAGTGCAGTTGCTGTTTTTCTCTTTCATGTATCTGTTAAAATGTCTTTGCCAAATGAGTGCTGATTTTGGACACTGAATTTTGTCTGTTAATAAATGTTCATAAAAAATTAAATCGATGAAATCTATAAGCACAGAACTCTTCACTGTCATTCGTCAGCAACTGCAAAGACATGTTTGAACTTTGTGGTATGAACATGTGCAGATCTGATTTTTCCTTCAGTTTTTAAGCACCTGTGAGGTTCTCAGTTTGTGCCAGCAGAGGGAGCTGTAGTCCTGTTTCCCCACAGTGGTGAATGCTCCATTTCCCGATTTGCAAAGGGAGGGCCAAACTGAAGTATAATCAAGTGAATGACTAGTTTGTGATCATGTTGGCTTACTTTATGTTCCAAATTTTCTCTATCTGACACTTGCTCCTTCATTTTCCCTTGCCCATTATGGTTGTAGGTAACTGCACTTAGGCTAGACAGAGGAAATTCTTTAACTGTTTATCATGTGACAGGTGGTCATTTTACATGTCATGATGCAGCAACATGAATCAAATCATTGAGGCGGATCCCAAACCACCAGAAATGAGTTCATTAAGCAGTTAAAATATGGTCAGGGTTTTCCTCCGTTATCTTTGAGAAGGTATTTGAGTAAATAAGATCAACTGAAAGTGTTTCAGGGCATGACAGTAAAAAAATCATACAGGGATGCAACATCGAGAGCTTTTTGTGAACTTTGAATGAGCCACATTTAGACTGCACATCTGGCTCCCAGATTATCAGATTCATAAACGTGTGGTTAAAGAGTAAATTGTCATTGAGTTCTCAGATTTATTAAAGCAACCAAAACCACAGTTTTGAGATTTAATTGTTATATATCATGAGAGATCAGTTTAAGGGATATCCGTCAGCCTTGAAGACAAAAATTTAACCAAGAATAAGGTTATACTGTGTCAAACCAGTGATGAACAACACATCAGCCCCAGAAATAACTAAAATATCCTAATTTTCAAACTTTTGGCTGGTTGCATTTTGGATAATAGAGGCTGATCACTCTTTTGAATGCATATTACATTAACATATGGAAGAATGTTAAAAAAAATAGATATACACATTCACTCACCCATCCAAATAATCAGAATCAGGTGTTCCAGTCACTTCCATGGCCACAGGTGTATAAAATCAAGCACCTAGGCATGCAGACTGCTTTTACAAACATTTGTGAAAGAATGGGTCGCTCTTAGGAGCTCAGTGAATTCCAGGGTGGAACTGTCATAGGATGCCACCTGTGCAACAAATCCAGTCGGGAAATTTTCTCGCTCCTAAATATTCCACAGTCAACTGTCAGCTGTATTATAAGAACATGGAAGTGTTGGGGAACGACAACTCAGCTACAAAGTGGTAGGCCACAAAAACTATCGGAGCGGGGTCAGCAGATGCTGAGGCGCATAGTGCGAAGAACTTTCTGCAGAGTTGATCGCCGCAGACCTCCAAACTTCATGTGGCCCTCAGATTAGCTCAAGAACAGTGCATGTAGAGCTTCATGGATGGGTTTCCATAGCTAAGCAGCTGCATCCAAGCCGTACATCACTAAGTGTAATGCAAAGCCTTGGATGCAGTGGTGTAAAGCACGCAGCCACTGGACTCTAGAGCACTGGAGAATCGAGGAGTTTGTGATTCTTCACTCTGGGGTGAAGAATTACGCTTCTCCACCTGGCAGTCTGATGAATGAGTCTGGGTTTGGTTGTTGCCAGGAGAACGATACTTGATGGACTGCAGTATGCCAATTGTAAAGTTTGGCAGAGGGGGGATTATGGTGTGGGGTTGTTTATCAGGAGCTGGGCTTGGCCCCTTAGTTCCAGTGAAAGGAACTCTGAATGCTTCAGCACACAGAGACATTTTAGCTGATTTCATGCTCCCAACTGGTGGGAACAGTTTGGAGCTGGCCCCTTCCTCTTTCAACATGACTGTACACCAGTGCACAAAGTAGGTCCATAAAGACATGGATGACAGAGTCTGGTGTGAATAAACTTGACTGGCCTGCACAGAGTCCTGACCTCAACCTGATAGAACACCTTTGGGATGAATTAGAGCGGAGACTGAGAGCCAGGCCTTCTCGTCCAACATCAGTGTGTGACCTCAGAAATGTGCTTCTGGAAGAATGGTCAAATATTCCCAGAAACACTCCTAAACCTTGTGGACAGCCTTCCCAGAAGAGTTGAAGCTGTTATAGCGGCAAAGGGTGGAACGACCTCATAATGAACCCTATGGATTAGGAATGGGAATAGGAATGTCACTTAAGTTCATATGTGAGTCAAGGCAGGTAAGCAAATACTTTTGGCAATATGGTGTATGTCAAGAAGACAAAGTTATGTATTTTTTAATGTTTTGCTTGATGAGTGAAGTTTTAAACTCTACAAAAACGCCTATCTTAATTTGCAATATTGCTTGGGTATAGTTAGCACTAGAGCTAATGCAGATTTGATTGGTCAGATGTTAACATATGCTCATCAAGGAGGTCTTTGGGTAACAGTAAATGACTGCAACATTAAAGCAGAAAATTTGTAACTTAGCCAAGTACTTACAGGATAGTTGTTTAAAGAAAATGACAGATACATACTAAAATCAAGTTTGCAATCCAATCTTGGTCATATCTCAGCAGTATTGAAGCAATAATTTTGAGAAACATCGGTCAGCTTTGGCCTTTTAGGTTTAGTGGCTCGTCCTTGTTCTCCAGCTGGTCATTGTACCGCAAGTCTGCCATTAATCGGACACAAAAAGCCTGCACTCTGCCTGAAATCTGATCATGCTTGTAATGCATTGAAATCAAATTAATGGCACATAATTTGCAGCACAATCTTGTGTAGTTCATTTAGAGAGAGACCATCTGTAGCATATTTCACATTGTGTTGGAGAATTGTAATTGGTTTATAGAAAAAAAATATGAAATTACATTGGTGCCTGCCAACACATTACACAGTCAGTGAGAGCTTCACTGTAAGGCTCCCTAAGCCAGAATGCAGAAAGATGGGACAGGATCAGGTTTTGTTTATTTGGGTGTTGATAGTGCAGAAAAAACTGCCAGGCAAACTGCAAAGATAAAAATCATGCTATCCCTCAGTTAGGTTGGCAGTTAGATTTTAGAAATGTTTTAAACCAGAACATCTGGTTTATGCTAATTTCCTTGTCACAGGTTTTATTGGTAAAAAAATATTCAATAGCTTTCATGCAAATTTAAAAGACTGGATCTTTTTTCTGAATTCAAACAGGTCTAATTACGATACCAATCTCTTACAACATAAAATGAATGGCATTAACCCATGTTATTCAATAAATAATAAACTGCACTGAATTGCAAGCATGTGCATCATCAGGGGTGGCTCAAGGGGTGCTTGTAGCTAACTGACTAATCCATCTATTATGCTGTGTGGGGGTGGGATTCCCTCCAGAGGCGAGGCATGAAAATCATCCTAATCTGCATGTTATCAGTGATCTCAAAGAGGATCTTAGTCATGGAAGGGTTTTGGACATCATTTTGTCTTTCCAAAGGATCCCACACTCTCATTTGATTTTGGGTCATACAAGTCATGTAACCTTCTGGAGAGCTTATGCGTTGCTAAAACTTGTAGTTGTTAAGGGAGGGACTTCTTTTGGAACTTCTATAATAAAAATGTTTAAAACTCAAAAACTGACAATGCAGACATACATTTGGAAAATAAAATAAGCCCTCCATCAGTGTTTAAGAGGAACAAAAAAGCTTTTATGGAGCTCAAAAGAAAAACACCTTGTTCTACAAAGATGAATGAAGTCTCATTGAGCTTAACTATTAGCATGCTTGTTTATTAAAATGTCCAAAGGTGGTTAGTAAGCATAAAATAACCTGGAGTATGTAAGATGAGGGTTGCTACCATGACAGTTTATAGTATGTAAATATACAGTAAGGTGCCTCAGCATTCAGTTTATCCTCCATGAAAATAGCACCGTCTTTATTCGGGTTTGCATCCTATGAAAGACCCAGTCTCAATAAACCCCTGTCAACTTCTCAAGCCATACTGTAAACAAACGGTCAACAGAAGGTTCCCTGCTTCTACCTCCAGCTGTTCCTGCCCTAACTCTTTAGTTTCAAGGCTCTGCCCCTGTTGCCAAGCTATCTGGACAACAGCACTAAAGCTAGCTAGAATAATAAATCCCAAGTTAATTAAGTTTTGAATTAACAACAATTCAAAATTTTAGGGCTATTTTTATTAGCATTGGTAGCTTACTTGTTGAATTGAAAAGCTACTTATTCTTTTATCCTATTGCTCAGGGACTTGATGATCCACCAGCTTGTTTGGAACAGCATGGTGAATATTAGGATAACAGTGCCACCAAGGATACCCCTAGTTGCCCAAGAAGAGAAGGGCACTGTTGTCTGAAGCATTTTGAAGGAATCTATAAAACTGGACAGCCTTCAATGTGCATCTCTGTCTTGATTTGTTGAAATGTCCCCTCTGAAGGATGCACCCCCATAATTGGGGCACAGCCAAAATGCCTTTAGTAAAAGTCCTAGATCAAATTTCTTATCATCTGTAAAGGAGGCATTTCATACTTATTTTAGAACTGTAAACACAGTTGCCTATGGTTTAAATGAAACATCTGTGCCGTGCTTTGGTAATAAATACTTGCATCAATCACAAGAAGTAGTTCCTGGCACTTTACAAACCAGCACTGAACGGCCTTTCACATAACACTCTATGTTGGTGTGGGTGTATTTACATGCAAATGAGCCCCCTTTTGCTCTCTCCTCCAAATCTCTTCCTGGGGTTTTGCTGACACACAGCTGTACAGCTGTGTGTCCCTGTGACTGAGGGTAGAAATCTTTAGGAGCTACCTGGACAGGACATCTTTCAGAGAGAAAGACTACAAGCCAAGAGTAGGTTTTTAAAAAATGCATGAGCACTAAAAGTGGGATTTTATGGTATGACCTTGTCAAATTAAAAATGTTTGGCAAATGTCATATACAACTCTTGAAGATTGTTCTATTTACATTAACAAACTGATGTTTAAATCAATAATCTCAGTATTGCTTGTCCCATCTCAGCAAAAACCCTGAACCTCTAGGGGCATTGCTCAATACCAGACTGCATACCTTCATGTCCCAGACACTACAGTCTGATGCATCATCTGTCACCTGGTTATGTTTGGCATGATTAGTATCCTGGCTGCTTTAATATCTCATTGGCAGTCAGATTTGGAGGCAGTGGGCAACAGCGAGTATTAACTCCGTGACAAAGAGACAACACCATCTGGGGGCTACGTCACGTTTGTGGCAGACCTCCAGTGAGTTCTCACACAGGACTACTGACAGCCTCCTACGTGTCACTTACCAACTGCGTGTGAGTGGGAGTGTGCTCACAGGCGTCAGCAGATTGGGCTCCTTGGGCTATAAAGAGATAATCATGTTCACAGCCAAACAAGTAACCTAGACACCTGATGAATTGTCGAGGGCTTAATACAACGCACAGGAGTCTTACGCACTTCCTATATGAAGTAAATTCATGTCCCATTCAAAAAAACAAAAAATGTCTTGTATGACCTGGTTAACAGTTGATACCAGATCCCCAGTCCCCCCACTCCCCATCCTCTCCCCCCCAAAGATAGCAAAGTCAATGACTTCAGTCTGATTGGCTGAGCAATAAAGGTCTTCTGATGAACAAGTGTATGAGTATCAAGGACTGTTCGACATAAACACATTCTGCAGGCACATATGTGTCTGCAGGAACTGGTACTTGTAATGAAGAAAATACCAGTGGCAGCTACATTTTAGATAGAAGGCACAAGAACAAAGGACAAGTCAGATGTCCCCATACCTGATGGTCCTCTTTTCCATGTGAACATGCAGTTTTCAAGAAGTTAAAGTCAAGGTCGTGTGGACCTCATGTTCATCCCTTGCCCACAAGATTTCTACAATTCATACGACTACCAAAACAACCAAACCACTTGTAATCCACCCATTGTACTGTCACTCTCTGGCTTTTGTAAACCTTGTAGAGGCATAAAACCACCAGGTAGAAGATTTTAAACCTTATTTAAGCCAGACCACAGGGTCTTCATGATATTTGAACCTAGGTCAATGCTTATATTTTGTCACTGTTCTCCATTTTTCATTAGTATTTCAAGAGACCATATTCTAATTTTTTGCATTTGTTATGTCCCTTATGCTGAAGTCAGATTACACTATTTAGGCATGATTGTGGCCGTAGGGTTTTAAGACCTGTCGACCACAACAATTGGTGATTCCATCTTATGTAGTGTGTTCAAGTGACCGACCACAAACACCCCGGTCACCTCACGATTACAAAACAGGAAGTCTGAGAAGCTTTCGGGGCAGTTGGTGTAGTCTGTAGAACTTTAGGGACAAGTCATAGCACTATTATGTGTCTTTGGGGTGAACATTTATGTGTTTTACATGTCTTCTCCACATGATAAAGTATTCTGCGCTCTATTCCATTCCAGGACTTCTCCTTCTCCACTTGATTATTGCCAAAGTAGCTGCCTGAACCTGAATGTTGCTCTGGCACCCCGAAATCTCTTTTAGTATCAATTTTCACAATTATGTGAAAATTGTGAAAATTGATGCTTAAGACACAAGGTTAATTTAAAGAAAGCGATTTTATATTTTACCCAAAAGAAAGTCAGACAAATTTACAAACCAAAATGTTAAGAATTAAGCCTATAGAAGAAGTCAGCTAAATAAAACACGAAGTAAACTAAACAAAAGATCAAGTGTTAGCTCAGCAAAACAGCATATATATAGTATTTTGCCAAACGAAAGGCAACAAAAGGGGTAAACAGAATGGCTGCCACATTAAACTAGATTTAAGCAAAACTAACCCCCCTTTGGTTTCCCAACATCCAGGTAACTCAAAGAAAAGAGAACAGAGTTAATAAAAAAGTGCTAAGTCTTATGATGGATACATTTTGTGTACCGAATTTCAGCAGTGTTAGACATATAGAAACAAATAAACTATTATTAAATCAAAATAATTTGCAGGCATGTTTAAAATAGCTCAGCAGCTGATAATGGGGTATGGGGGAACATTACCCATGTGTGACTGTGGCCATCATGCAGCCATTGAAATGGAATATACAGTTGCAGGAAAAAGTGTGTGAACCCTTTGGGATTACTTGGATTTCTGCTTAAATTGGTCATAAAATATGTTCTGTTCTTCATCTAAGTTAAGTCACTAGACAAACACAGTCTGCTTAAACTAGTACAACACAAAAAAATGTAAGTCTTCATGTTTTATTCAACACAATATGTAAACAGTCACATTGCAGGGTGGAAAAAGTATGTGAACCTTTGGATTTAATAACTAGTTGACCCTCCTTTGGCAGCAGTAACCTCAACCAAACATTTCCTGTAGTTGTAGATCAGACCTGCACAACAGTCAGGAGGAATTTTGGACCATTCTTCTGTACGAAACTGTTTCACTTCAGCAATATTCCTGGGATGTCTGATGTGAATCGCTCTTTTGGGGTCATGCACAGCATCTCAATCGCTTTGGGGTCAGGACTCTGACTGGGCCACTCCAGAAGCCGTATTTTCTTCTGTTGAAGCCATTCCATTGTTGATTTACTTCTATGCTTTGGGTCGTTGTCCTGTTGCATCATCCATCCTCTGTTGCACTTCAGTTGGCGGACAGATGGTTTTAAGTTTTACTGCAAAATGTCTTGATAAACTTGGGAATTCATTTTTTCGTCAATGACAGCAATCCGTCCATGCCCTTGGGGCAGCAAAGCAGCCCCAAACCATAAGGCTCCCTCCACCATATTGCGCAGTAGGGATGAGGTCTTGATGTTGGTGTGCTGTGCCTTTTTTCTCCACACATAGCATTGTGTGTTACTTCCAAACAACTCAAATTTGGTTTCATCTGTCCACAGAATATTTTGCCAGTAGTGCTGTGGAACATCCAGGTGCTCTTTTGCAAACTTCAAACTTTTTGGACGGCAATGGCTTCCCTTTTTGGACGGCAATGGCTTCCCTGGTGGTGTCATTCCATGAACTCCATTCTTGTGCGATGTTTTACCTATTGTAGTTTTGTCAGCAATAATGTTAGCATGTGCCAGGGATTTCTGTAAGTCTTCAGCTGACACTCTAGGATTCTTCTTCACCACAGTGCATTCTGCGCTTTGCTCTCACAGTCATCTTTACAGGACGACCACACCTTGGCAGAGTAGCAACAGTGCTGAACTTTCTCCATTTGTCAACAGTCTGTCTTACTGTGGACACATGGACATCAGGGCTTTGAGAGATACCCTTGTAACCCTTTCCAGCTTCGTGCAAGTCAACAATTCTTGATGGTAGATCTTTTGAGAGCTTTTCTGTGCGAGGCATGGTTCACATCAGGCAATGCCTCTTGAGAACAACAAACTCACAACTGGTGTGGGTTTTTTTATAGGGCAGGGTAGCTTTCACCAACACATTCTATCTAATCACATTGATTGGACCCAAGGTTGGCTGACTCCTGGCTCCAATTAGTTCTCATAGAAGTAATTAGCCTAGGGGTTCACATACTTTTTCCACCCTGCACTGTGACTGTTTACATATTCTGTTGAATAAAAAACATAAAAATTAAATTTTTTATTCTTTACTAGTTTAAGCAGACTGTGTTTGTCTAGTGATGTGACTTAGATGAAGATCAGAACATATTTTATGACCAATTTTAGCAGAAATCCAAGTAATCCCAAAGGGTTCACACACTTTTCCTGCAACTGTATGAACCCCAGGCAAAATACAGGCTCTTTGATACAAGGCATAATAACAGCTTTATCAGAATATTTAGAAGTATTTTGCAATGTCAGTTCTTTTAATGTTTTCTAGTCAAGGCGTTGCTATATTTTCCTCCAAGAATGCAAAGCAGAAGAATTGGGAGCTGGCTGGAGTCTCTTAGATCTCCAAATATTTGTAAGTCATGTGTTTGGCAGCAATCTCAAAATCTTTCCAAGTGACGTACTTCTCAGCGCTGTTGGTGAGGAGGTGGTTCCAGTTCCTTTCTTAGTGGGAGGAAGACTTATTTATTCTGAAGAAGTGTGATATCCTTTCCTAAACAACACATACTACCCCATATATGAGGGTGTTTTTGGTCTGTTGATAATACAAAGATGTTATATCCATGAAATTGATGTACATTTTCTCAAAATTATCATTAATTCTACTACTACTACTTTTATTATTACTTTATTATTATCATTATTATTATTGTTGTTGTTGTTGTTCTTGTTGTTGTTGTTGCTGTTAAAGTTTTGTTAAAATCTCCCTAAGTTCAAGAAGACTAAGCACTGGGTTGCTTTGTTTTTTCTGTGTTTCACAAACAACCTTACTTTATGGAAGCGTGACAGAAATCAGATTATAAACGATCAGAAAAGTAAATCAGAAATCTGATCACTGCCAGTGCTGTGAATGTTTTTTGTGTGGACTCTGCATGTTCTCATCCTTCATGCACAGAACAGGGATTAGCTGTGGATAAAAGAAGCATTTTAATGTTACATATAACTCATCTCATCTCCTTTAGTTCATTTTAATTTAATTCTAAGTCAGTGCTCGTTAGAAGTGAAGACAGAATCATGACATGATGGGAACATGGTGCTCATTTGTTCTCTCTAAATCCTAAGGGAGACTTGGGAAAATAGGAGTTAACGTAGAGGCTTGTTTGATGTGAAAAAGAACAGAGCACTTTATTCAGTTTTGAAAAAACAGATAAACTGAAAGTTCCTTCCCTCCTCTTCCCTGTGAACTGTAAAATCTTATGGATGTTAAAGGAAACAAAAGCAGTATCATGCAGGCTGCAGCAAAAAGAAACATGGTTGATACTTGCATTTCTCTATAAAGTATTGGTTTTGGGACCATTCAAGTACTGACACTGTTTTTAAAGTTAATGGAGCACCGATATCAGGCAACCTCTGATAATACCAATCCCCAAACACAGTCCTGGTTGGGTTTTGACCCAACTCAAACATATTTAGTCCAGAGCTGCAGATGGAGCCAACTGCAGAATGCCTACAGTTTAAAACATTTTTATTTTTTATTTTTAAATAAAATGTTCTTTAAATTAAAAAAATAATCACTTAAATCACTAACAATCAACCAGGTTTTGGTCAAAAATAAGAAATTCAGTATTGAAGAGGCGAGGAAGTCCTCAGGATAAAAATCTTGTTTGCTGGCTGTATAACTTCACCAGAAAAAATCTAGTTTGGACTTGGATTTATGCCCTTAAGAGAGCCCACCTGAGTGGCTGGACTATTTAAATGTCAGATAAACCACCTCTTTCTGGTTTCTTCTGTATGTCACTTTATGTACATGAGCAGGTTACTTACATTCACTGATTGTGCCACTGTGTTCAGGAATACTTATATTAGCATTTTTTGTGGGTTCATTGTTCCTTGCAGGCTTGACTACACAATTGCATCTATTAAACTGTAGTTTCTCTATAAAGACATAACCTCACTGTGCCTTGTACTTCAGCACATCACCTAACAAAGTCATCATTCAAACTAAAGACAAGCATGATACTGTAGATGTCAGCAGCAGAGATGAACATATAAGGAAGCTGTCTCACTCCACCCACTCAGACCGGGGATGCCTTTTCTCCTTTGTTGAGCTCTTTAGTTAAGACGACAGATTAACGTCACTCACAGTTTCCTTTCAGGCGCCAAAAATGGAAAGCAGTTCTGTTGCAAAATTATTTCGTAGCATGTTTCTGGGCCATTAATGGTCTCTACAGTTATTGTCTTAGTTCTGTGATATATTTGGATATCAGATTGTATGAAGATGGGTTTAAGGTTGAGATCTTGAGCACATGGAACCGTCCCTTTAAGCCAGGGGTGTCCAAACTATGGCCTGGGGGCCAAATGTGGCCCACTGCCCATTTTAAATTGGCCCCTGAAACAGTTATATAAATAAAAACATTTTGATTACAGCAACAATTACCATCAATCATTAACATTTTCTGCCATATTTACTTCGTCAAAAGGTCTCATTTACTATGTATATTGAAATATGCATCTTCAAAAATCATCCAGTTTACTCTTGTTTTGTGTCTGACAATGAAGATTAGCCATAGGTGTCTCCAATCTCCGCTGTTAAGAAGGTAATTTTTGCCCTGATGAGGTGTATAGCCCAAGGTTGCAAGAGCCAGTTTGGGGATGATAACCCACTCCTGAACCATAAACCCACAACTTGAAAACACTAAAGAGATGCTGCAAGTGGCTCTGTTGTCCATATATTCCTCTTCCTGCGGCCCTTCATGTAAAAAGTTTGGACACACCTGCTTTAAGCAGTAGAACATGGATGATATGCTGGAGAGCATGATAATTAGTAGATACTTTTTTTCTCTGGAGATAAACTTATTTTTTGATTTAGTATGATGGAATCTCAAATATTTTCTAAACACTGGAGACTGTTTTTGTTGACAGATTGGCATTAATTTCTACCCTAACATTTTGATTTTGCATATCCATTAAAGTAAAGGAGGCAAAATTTGGCTGACAATTATTTGACACATGCACAACAACACTTAAGTTTCCCATTATTTTCAGGGTGAGTTGAATAATGTGTTTCATTCTGGTTGTATTACTGCCAACCTTAAGTAAATATCTTTGTGAATTGACATTGTTTTTTCATGTTTATTTAAGATTCCCCTATCTTCCCAAAATAAATTCTGTGAACCTTTTGAGGGCAAATCAGGTGTTTTATATAAGTGTGCTTAGCTTCAGAATTTGAGCTCACTCGAGGTTTCGTGCAGAAGTTTGTGATGTGAAGGACATGGATGTCAACACCCCTGTAAAATGTAGAGGTGGTAAAGACAGGTCTAAATATGATCAATGCAAGCACAACAGTTGAGTGAAAACATAAGTAAAAATGAGAAGTATTAGTTTGTGTTTTGTTTGTTTCCCATCTGAAGAGTTTGTCAAATATTCACAAAGCATTGATATTCAGGCTTGTGTTGTATTTGCTTTTAATATTGTGCTGACATTTGTTGATAGTAACGAAAGTCCTGCTTTAGTTAAGCTTTTTCTCATTTTTTGTGGTCAACTTTTTATTGATTTTAAGCACAACAAGAACAAATGTAAATGTAAACTAAATACATGGTGCCATTGCCATTCAAAATAAAATACAAATTAAAATAGACAGAAACTTAACATAAATATGTATTAAAATAAACTAATAAAATGGGAACATGGATGTGTGCATGTGCAGTTTTCAGTTCATGATGAAAGGAGACATATGCTGATGCATGATTTAATACTTACATATAACATAATAAATTTGAAAACAAGACCTTACACCCCCTTAACTTTCAAAAAATGAGATATTGTATTTTTTCTGATATCCTAGAACGAGATTTGATGCCTCTGAAAATAGGTCATTGCGAGATTTCAAACGTCGTGACATCACGAGGTACCTTTCTTTTTATTGGAGTAATCTGATAAAACACTTCCTCCTCTGTGATGTCCGTTAGCCCCAAAACTGTCACCGAGGAACACATCCGTCCAGCAGGGGTTTATAGATCCCTAGCTCACACTCACTCATTACCAGCTCTGGCCTGTAGGGGGACTCAATACGCGCTCGCTGCTTTGAGCCTGCCGGAAAATACAGTAGAAGAAGAAGGACAGGCTGGCTCAACCCCCGATAGAACTGACCAATCAGAGCACAAAGGGCTGTGACGTTGCGAGGTAACTTTAGGTCATCCTCAGATCCGAGTGTTTCAACGAGACCTTGTTAATGGCCTAAAATGAGGATTTTGAGAATGCTGTTGTGGGGCAATGAAGGAACTAAATGACTGAGGGCAGAAATGCTTTACAGGCATCCTAGTCTGGCATAGTGAAAAGGAGAAACAAGCATGATGTGTCCCCTTTAAGTGATGACAGTTGTTCAATAAATAGTGAATTTGAGAGAGTAGTGACCAAAGAAACCCAAGTTTGTACAGTGGATGGCCGGGCCTTGTAAATTACAGCCAGCGATCTTTCTATAAGAGAAATGTCTCTTAAATGATTAAACCATTCTGTTTTTTGTTGGTAGGTTAGTAGAAAACCAGCAGTGAATTATGGTCTTTTTTGCAGCTAACTTTTTCTCATTTTTAAGCATTTTTTTTCTTGGCCATGTGATATGCCATGATTGTGTGTCCTATTACTATATTTTAATTAATCCCAAGCCCCGTTGACTCACATACACACACTCAGTCAGACTAAGGTCCAAGCAAATTTACATTCTACTTATTTATGGTTTGTATGCTTAATATTGTCAACACATTTCACTTCCCCTTTCATTTGCATTGCCGCAATCTGACGTGGAGCAAAAGGCAGCCAGGTCTTTGTGCCATCTGCCGCTCTGTTCAATATGTGGAGACATGTTTTTTTTTTTGTACAAGTATGAATCACACTTCAGACTGTTCCATCTGTGGCCCATGACAGGAGTAGAAACCATTCTTTTCAATTCGTTTTAGTTCATACAGCCTTGTTTATATGCAATTCTTCAGTTAAAAACAAAGAAATGTATAAATGAATAGAGTTTTGACAAGTCCATTATAATAAATTGAAATTATTTTGAATGGAATATGTCCCCAGTTTTTTTCTCTTACAGCAGAGACACAATTGTCTGGTCAGATTTAAAGCTTAATGTCCAAGAAAACAATGCCTCTTGAGGTAATTGTGAAGTGATTCTTTCTAACAGCCAACTGTTTTCCATTACTCACAGTCTTTCCCTGACGTTTAGTTGCTGCAAAACGTCTACTATTCCAGAGCAGATGGTAGCACTGAGTCGCAGCAGCTCTGAAAACGTGTGAACGGAGGTCAGTGCTGTGTGAATGATATGTTAATTTATTACAACATGTCAGAGCAGAGATGTGAGGCTGGTCCATGGTAAAAAACACTCTTCCAATTTTGGGTCATGCTTTCAAGTCCATACTGGTTCTATAGCTTCCGAGGTGTTCTGTAGGTGTTCAGGCTGACAGATGGGTTTTTCTGGGCGGAAATGTTTGTATCAGGTGTCTGCTCAATTCCACTTCATGAGCTTCTTTTTGGTGCTTCTGTTTATTCAAAGATATCCAGAGATGCTGGTTAGTCAGGGGCTTCAGATTGGTTCAAGGTGTGATGGAGAGTAAACATTACTGTCTGACTTGCTGGTCATTTCTTGAACTGGCATACTATCTGCTGTGCATACTGGTGTAAGCTACAGCTCTGTGAAAATCTGCAAGGATGAGTGGATTTTAAACATTAAGATAAAGATAAAACATGTAGGGCATGTTGTAGTTTCTTACTAGTGCACAATTGTTTGACTTTAATGTAGACTGTAGTTTGTAGTGTAATATTTTTTATGTTGTAATTCTTTTAATTCTTTGATAATTCAATAATCTATAAAACTGTTTCTTTTTTTCAGCATTACTTTAACACGCTGAATACCCAATGTGTTTTTTTATGTAGAGCAGGGATTGACAACTTTGGTCCCCAATAGGACCACATCAGTTATGTTCTCCTTGACAGGAGGCCAAATTAGTGAAAAAAAAAAAAATATATATATATATATATATATTCACAGTTTAACAGTAAGACTTGCCTGGCAAATGCATGATAGAAACCAGGTTTTCCTTCTTTCTGAATGCAAATTTCATTTGGTGATTGCTAAAGTAAATTTTATCTAAATTTCTATTTCAACTTTACAATGCATCTGAAATCCCAAAAAGGACTTTTGCAGCAGCGATGATAGCCATTTGTAGCTTTAAATATATTGTAACTTGCACTGCAACTTTGTTGTATTTTGTCATATTTCATGGGTCTCACATTTAAATGTTTTTTTTTGGGGGGGGCAGCATTAAAGAGGTTGGAGGGCTACACCAACCCCTGGGACAACAGGTGCCTACCCCTGACCTTTAGTGCATTTTTTAACCAGTACCACAGACACTTGCTAGCAAAAGGGAAAAGTAGAGTGTTCTGAATGTGTTCATTGCACTGGACAGCAATGCTGTTTTAAGCACTCAGGGCTGATGCTCTCAGGGCCATTCAAAGCAAACAAGAACAGACCACATGTGCAGGGGAGCTCAAAACTTTTATCTATCTGTCTGTCATATATACCATTTATCCCTTTCTGGGTCACTGAGGAGCTGGAGCTTAGCTGACAGTGGATACACTGTAAGTCAGTCAATCACAGGGCTACAGAAAGAGACATGGACATTGGCATTGCTCACATGGAACTGCCCTTTTAGTAGAAAACACACATTTATGAAACTGGTTCTCAGAGTGAATAAAACTCAATACTCCCCCCTTCTATGTCGATGTTTACAACAAATAGGCAGAAACGTTGATCTCATAGTGTGACCTCTCCCCAAAACCACATGTGCAAACCTGACAACAAAAGAAAAAATAGTGGAAGGCAGAGTTGCAACTGTGCAGCAGAAGCTACTGAGCTTGTTGTGGCTTTTACAGCAAAATCTTCTGCTCCTCTACAACCACGGTTAGCAACAGGTGAAAATGGAGGACAGCATACTCTGAGTTTGATTACATTGCCCATGTTTTATGAGCATGCACTATGTCATTTTCTCATTTTCGTGTTTTCATATTTTGGTGTTGATAACACATTTCTTGAAAAAGGGCTGTTTTGCAGAAAATTTTAGAAGCAGAAAAGATTTTTATCATCTTCTTGTGGACAAGGTCTTAGAGTGTTAGGTTGAGAAGTTAACCTGACAAGCACTGTTATATTAATCATTATTAAAACAATTAAGTGTAATTTTTCCAATAATGGGCAAGATTTGCATAAAAAAATAGGAGTCTGGAGGGACTTGACTTTTGTTTTGTCTTTTACATCAGTAAAATACAATTATGACTTTGTATTCTTACTTAAGTTAAAAACAATTCATAAAAGTTGAATAACTCTTGAATTTGAAAGAAGTTTAGGGTACACATACCACAGTAAAAGCATAAGGGCTCACACCCAGACTCACATGCAAGCTCCAGGTAGTGCTGATGCTGCCTATTCCCTATTCCCAAAGGCTCCCCAACTGATGATGCAGACTGATGAGTGCAATTAATTCATGTTCTTGTCAGCAGTCAAGCTTTAGTTTTCAGTTAAATCAGGCTTCGAGGATACAGCTGTAATAGAGACTCCAACTGTCCTTCGAGTAATAAGGTGGCATAAAACTCAAATAAACTCTTTTCTGTTCAAAATTCTAAACAAAAAAAACATTTTACTGGAAATCTATGACCCCTGTATTAATGTTATATGTGTCATTTAATTTGCTCAAAGTAAAAATGAAGGGGCTGGTAAAAAAAAAAAAAAAAAAGAGTTACTGGTAGATTTTCAAATCCACATGACACAGTGGCAGGTAGGCAGAAAAGTCCATCTCTAAGCCTGACTTTCAGCTCCTTCAACAGCAATGTTTAACCTAGTTTCTGTTCTTTACAGGAGCAGAAATGTTCTCCATCAATGTACTGCTGAAAAGTACCTTATACAACCCCCCATCTATGAAGAGTTGAAGTATATTAAAGTTTTGACAATTATCTTTTGTAGTAGGATTTTAGCAGAATTTATATATGCTACACTATATTGTCATACAAGAAGAATCACACTCTGATTCATAAGGTTGGTTTCCCTATCAGATGTTTTCCACACACCAGAAAATCCCAATATTTCCAGCTGCTTTGCTGGATGATGTGTGTTTCTCAGCTGAACTTTATAACAGGATCAGTAACCTGAGGAAAACTAAGCACATGAAACACATTCAGGTGTTTTACTGTGTGACAGCAAACCGAAATTGGTGATACTCTCCTGAGGCTCATTATTCCCCTTTAATAACAGGGGAACAATTACTCAAGGGAGTAAAACAATTTTATATGAGCCTGAATGCTTGAACAAACAAGAGACAGGGTTATTAAAGCAGATTTGTATCATTACATGTTATAGACTTTCACTGTCTCTCTGGAAGCTTCTGAAACATGGACACATGGTTACATAAACAAAAGACAAAAGGAGAAAATAAACAACAGGAAACGTATGACAAACACAAACTGTATAACACGAAGGAAGCCAAACTTAAAAAGGGTGCTTGTGTGTTGTCTGATTGTTTGTTAGTGTTTTGTCCATTGTTGCCCTTGGTACCAAAGTGAGGTCATAAATGCACGCTAACAGCTGGATGTAGCAGCAGCTGACTTTTAGCACTACTCAGCCACCAGGGGGCACTAATCTGACTTTGACATGCTGTAAATGAAGCACTCCTCAACAAAACAAAACCTCGTGTATTGAACACCCATTGGGTAAACAAACAAATTTAATTTAATACAAAATAAATATAGCCTCTTGTGATTTAGTTAACATGAGGTGGTATGTTTATAACATGTCATAATGCCATTTTAAATTTGATATTTTCCTGCAATGGTGTTTTGTATGTGTCATACAAATGAAAAAAGTTTTTCATTTATTTACATTCTTCTGCCATAATTAATACTCTAGACTGCCTGTTTTTTAGAATGAAATTTCTGCTGCAAATAATCTAGACAGCTTTGCATTTAAATGCCATACAAAGAAAGTCTTTCAATGCCCAATGTTTTCTTTACTTTTTATCTCAAATTGAAAATTCAGATTCCTGGCATTTATCCTTGAATTCCGACTTTTTTCCCCTGCAAAAGTCTGACTTTTGTTTCAGAAATTTAACTTTAGTCCCAGTATTCTGACCTCCTTTCTCCTATTCTGACTTTTTCACAGATTTATAGTATTTAAGCTTTTAAAATATATATATATATACTTTTATTGGCGATTGTCATTTTCTTCCTTATTAATCCCAATGTCATGACAATCGTTTCTGGAATTCCTGCACTGATATTTCTCTTTTTTCTTTATTTAATGACTATAGCTAATTCATTAGATAACCGCACTAATCAAAGACACCTTCAGTTATATCATATATTTTATACTCGTCCAGGCAGTTTTATAGTTGCGCAGATGATTGTTCATCAAACAGTTCCCCACATTGGCCACACACACTTGTATAACAGTTTAGATAACAGTCGAGCTCGCTGAGCCGCCGTGAGCCAACCACCAGCACCGCTCCATTCACCGGCAGCTGCTTCGTAGTGATTTGCTCTCGCCTCTCTCACGCTTGAAGTAGCCGTGGGGTTCCACGTGAAGTCGTTGACACCCTTATGTAAAAGGACTGACAGCGCCGAGGACCAATCACAGTGCGCAGCGGCAGTTAGACGGACCGCCCAGAAAGAGGCGGGTGGATATCATTGGTCCAGAGCTTCGTGATGTCGAGACGAGTATCTCCATCAGCCAATAGAAGAAGGGCTAAAGGAGGGGCTGTGATAGTTGCTTGAAATGAGGTCACTATTGCGCTCTGGATGCAGGGCAGAGAGCCGGCGTGTCTAGAGACGTAAGCTGAGTAGAACTGTGTATAAGACCAGCCCAGGACATCCTGAACCCGAGTTCTAGCTCTAGTCCGGATTCAACTTTATCCAAACGAGGCTTTCTCTTATCGAAGACACCTTGTGAGAAAGGACTTCCGTTTTGTGAGGTTGGTGGAGTTTTACTATTACAAGCGCTAGCTGCATCAGGTCTTCTGTGTGCTAACAGTGTTTCATAATGCGTAATGTGATGAAGCCGCTGCTGTTACTGCTGTTTGCTCCAAATGAATAAAACGCAGTCAAAGCGTGGACCGTCAAAGTTGCATAACTGTGTCAGTGCGAGGGTCAATCCCGGTCAGCAGGCCAGCAGCACAGCCCACATGACATCGGAGACATGAGTGAGGGAGTAACCGTGTTAAAGCTTTTAACTCAATTACAACCAGAAACTTGCTCTATCCGAAACATGTCGCAAAAAACAACGTCAAAGTAGACTTAAATTGATGTAACGAGACTTGTGCTTGTTGCGAAGTAATGTGGAGTCGGTCATGGTGCATAGACGTGCCAGTGGTGTCACATGAAAACTCCAGCATCAGTCCTTACATAAAAAGTCCACTGCAGCAGCACATGGCACAACTTCATACGCAGCTACGGTCAGGCAATTTGAGCCAGCTTACATAAATGAAACATTTTCCATTCGAGGGATTAATGTATCATACATTAGTGATAGCTTTATATATAACAGCTCCGGTCTAATAGACTGTGTTTAGGGCAGCGTTGTTATTGCCATGCGTATAAGATTGTACTCACATATGTTTAGTCTTATATTTAACTGTGGCCAAAATCTCATTATTCTAACAACCAATTTAAGAGATTTCTGTCACTGTGCTTTCGTCATCTTTGAACAAACAAAACATGTCTTTTCTCAACCTGATGACAGTGCATTCCTGACATTATGTAAAGACTTTCATAATGAGGGGGAAGTAAGTTTGTTCAGCCTTATAGGAGAATTTTTTTCGGAATATGTAATACAACTCAAATAGGAGATGCTCTTCTCACCACAATTGAGAGCATTTACCTTAGGTGGATTTTAAACAAGCATCTTAAGTAGGGATGTCCAGATCAGCCTTTTGACTCCAGAGCCAAACCCTTGTTTTTGACGATACCTATAGATTCAGAATACTAACAGATGTTTACAGTTTTCACACAATACAGCTGCTCACTGTATTTGTGTTTGTTTGTTTGTTGAACAAATGAAGTTAAAAAACATCAAAATATCCTTGTTGAATTCCTCTAAACTGAGTCAAACTGACTTTTTGCAATTTTTTTTAAAGAGCAAATGATACTATACATATTCAGAATGGCTTGTGGGCTTATATGTCTAAATAAAAGTATTTCCACATCACTGACATGTTAAAATCAGAACTACTTTATAAACTTCACTGGGGAAATTTGGCTATTTTCTTGCTTTATACACCATAATGAAGTAAGAAACTCAAGTTATAACATTCAGATAACACACTAGTAAAAAATTGCGTAGAACATTTGTAGAAACTGCAATATTTATTCATGCTTATTATTTATACTACAATTTAGATATATATCAAATAGTATTACATCAAATATACACATCATATATTTTGTCAAATGTAAAGTAAATGCACAATTATCAGGGCTGAACAGAGTAAAGTGTGCCCAATACAGGGCAACTGACAAACAATTAGGAGGGCTGATCAGTATTTATACTTATCCCTGAACAATTTAAAAAGCCTCACATGGGCCTTTATCCGATACTTTTACTGATTAAGACATCCCTGTAGTACTAATTTTATCATTTTCTGCTTGGTGTGATGTTAATCAACGATGCAGTAATATTGTCAACACAGTATTGGCGTGACAGATCATAGCTTGGAAAAACAAGTAATTCATGTTGGTAGAAATGAAACTTTCACAGACATTTACCATCAACATGCACACACAGAATTTATGTAATGTAATGTTTAAGCTTATGGGTGGTGCGGGATGGGGTTTTTTTTCCTTGGAACTGAATTTAAAGACATGCTCTGTTTTCATCCACCCTTACGATTAAATGACTGTCCTGAAGACCAGAATTTAAGGTCTTCACTGCTGGTTTATTTCTAGCACTATTTCAGGAAACTCCCTGCGAACCTGTTGTTCAGTGAGAAGAATTGGTTGCAATTTGAACGTATAAACTCTGTAAAAGAGTGGAGTACATTTGTATTTTGTTAATAAAATAGCTCATTGTCTGGTAGCTTGTTACAGTGCTGTATGAACCTTTCACACAGGGACATGAAAATATGTTATGCTGTTACAGTTAAAGGTGTTTGCATATAATGGTCAGATGGACAATTGAAATAAATTACTCTGTAATAACAAAAGAAGCATATTTGCAAAATACTGCTTGATTGTAGAAACATGACAAAGCTGCTCAATAATAAATTATCAAACACTGTCACAGCTATTGTAACAGATCAGTGCTACCACAGCAGAGACTTGGTCTCTATTTAAATTGTAGCAATAATAACAGAGTTGTGGTTGGTTTGAATAGGGGATATATAAGTACAGCATATTAAAATTGTATTTTTTTTCTGACTAAGAGCAGAAAGAGTACCTACGTCTGGATTCACACTTTATCCAGGTAGAAATATAAGTTCTTATAAGACCCTTAAATTCATTGATTGAATTTTATTTGCTGTCATGCATTTCTTGACTTAACAATGTGAGAAACAAGCAAAGTTTGCTGTCTGTTGTTCTTCTGTTTACGTCATTTGTGTCAGAATATCACCAAACTGCACACACAGCTCCAACTCCTCTTATCTGCTGAGACAATATAAAGCTAATGCCATGTTGTTAAATGCTAATGAGTACAGTATCCACGATGTTTTACAAGTGCAAGTACTTACTCTTACTATCAAGACCAATACTGACTAGGCCTGTGCTCAAAATATCGTATCGCACTCCTTTGGGATACGTGTATCGATACGGATTCTACAGAATCGATACGGCCTAAATAATTTGACAGTTGTTGTAAATACATTTTGGGTAATGTTAACAGTGGCACAGTTCAAGGTAGAAGACAAACTACATAATGAAGCATATGTTCTAAATTTGAACTTAGGTCTACCATCTTTGAGGATCTAAATTTATGTCTCTCAAGTTGAAGAATTTTGCTTAAAGCATAGTCAATGTTCACAATTTACGTGTATCGGGATACGTATCGTATCGTGGCCTTGGTATCGGGATATGTATCGTATCGTGAAGTTGCTGGAAATACCCAGCCCTAATACTGACATTGGTCATGGCGTGTCCCTACTTAAGCTACATGTTTACACGGACACTCTCTGACTTAAAAAGCAAAGATTTTTCCTTTGCATCTTCAAAGTCGATCTGCATTCAGACGGAGACTCTGGAGATGAATTAAACCGCTGTAGTATGCATGCTGGTTCCGTAGATGGGGGTGTAGGTTTGCAGAGGGGCAGCGCTGCTACAATACACGTACAAAGAAGAAAAACGTTTCACGGACAGCAATGTCGAGTGGATGCACAGAGAGGCAGGAGGCCTTTCTGGAAAACAAATCAGTTCGGACAGCAAATCTGTCTGGATAGTTTTGTCTGGATAACAAACTGAGCACGGTAAATGGCACACGCGCCACTTGGTAGACGGCCAATGCTGTTGTTGTTTCTGGTATGCGCGCACAGCCTTCCTGTGAAAGAGCACTGTGCATGTGGTGACGTCAGTGTTTGACCCTGAAATGCTCTGATATGGGTTTACACAGAGCTGCATGGAGAGCATATTAAAAACTATCCACTCTGGAGCCTGGTTTCAAAAGTTTACGGAATTGGGCAATCCACATAGAGTTCCCATGTAAACGCAAGGCGGAAACGCATTTAAAACTTATCGGATTTTTAACTGTTCTAGGCCCCCTAAGAGACACAAAACCATATGATTTGTGTCAGATATGTAGGGTGTCACATGGGTTCATCCTGGGAGGACATTCATGTCCTTTTGAACTCAAATACATTGAGTCTTATTTACCATCATTGTTGTAATGTTTTATTTCATGAACACCGCAGGTGATAGATTAACATTTTGTAATCTGTTGGCTGAATATTATTGTTTTTATGTCCCTTCCTCTCAGGGTAACTTAAGTCAGATTCCTTTATTTCTTTCACCTTAATCTGACTTTCTTGACCCTGTGTTGTTTTATACTGAAGCAGAGGAAAAGTTGATAGGAAAGGACCTTGTGTATTTTTTGCTTTTTGAGCTGACCCTCAGTCATCTGTAAAGTAACAATACCTGCTGATCTGAACATCATGACCTGTTCTGTTTTCAAGACACAAAGGGAAATGGACAAAGCCTTGGGTGGTCTTTAAAAGTGCAGTACAGCATGTAGTGCACAGTTTGTGATCCATTTTATTTAATTAAGATGTAACAAAAGGTAGATGTAGGTCGACAGAGGTGGAAACAACCGCAGAGAATAAACAGTCATTTCTGGACGCTAAAGAAACCAAAACTTCATTGTATGGCTGGGAAATAAGTGAATCGGTGTCTTCATAAGGCTTGACAGCAAGGATCAAAACTCATATCTCAACATTTCAAGCTTACTGGATATTACTGGATATATATCTTCATATTATATCTACAAATAAATTGTAAAAAAAAAAATAGGGTTAAGTCAGTTCACTGAGCCAAATCTAAAATAGGCATTTTATTTGACAAAGTGTCAACGTATACGTAGAAAATGAGTAACAAAGCACTCAGTTGTGGAATATATTGATAATAAATACAAATTCTCTTCAAGTTAACAAAACAAGTTAATACTTCCCCATCAGATTTAGGGTCTGTCCCAAATGTATCCCTTAGTACTTGTCTTACCCCCTTGGTTTTGCACGTCCACATTGAGTGAAGTGGTGTCCCATACTCTGTTGGGCTAAGACCAAGGGTTACACACCCCTTGAAACAAAGACAGACTGGAACCTCACTTGAAACCAAGGCCTGCCGACACGAAGCAGAGTGGAGACTGAAGGAAGCGCTTAATTTTAAGTAATTATTTTATCATCAAGTAAATATTACTCATGTTTTTAGTTGTTGGTTGCATTTAAAGATTTCTTGTTATAACAACCTAGCTTTCACAGCTATAGCTACGGTTATTGTCGCATCAACTTATGTAACAGCCAGTGAGGGGTTCTGGGTGATGATGTAGTGGGAATCTAGTGGCGTCTCGTTTCTCAGTAGTGTCTTTCACCCCTTCCCCATGGCCCTCAAAACAGAGGGCTAAGGAGAAGGGGTAAGACGAAGGGCTAAGGGGTAGAATTGGGATTCACCCTTAACATCTTGATTTCCCCCAAGCCCCTTAATTACCCTTACAAATGTGACGTTCTACCTCTGATAGTGGTTTAAACCTACTGACTCAGGGTGGCAAACCCAGTGCAGAGCATAGATTCTTGTGGTTCAACAACACAGCACTAAAGAGACAAATTACCAAGGGGTCATCAATCAGAGACTGGGTGAACCTGAGCGCTGAACACTCAGTATGCTGGACTACTGTTTATTGGTTTTGTACTGAACATCAGCCCCCAAAGTGCAGAATATGGCTGCAACTTTGGATAGTGATCCTAACGCTGACATTTATTCTCTTCTATTTACCGTACAGGTGGGATTTCAGTTCTGTCATTTTTATGTACATGTTGCCATTGAACAGCTGGTCAAATAAGAAGAGCATGTTCAAGCATTTGACAAAGCCATTTGTCTTCTATACTCAATAAATCTTGGTGAAACATTTATTTAAATAGTACTATATTGACAAGGAAATATCACTGTATGATTTCAGAGCATATTTTCTAAGCCTGCCTAATGTTGCAGATTCTATAATGGACATGATAGGACCATGTATCGGCAGACTTTGGTGTTGAGCTCTGTAGCTCTGGGTTAAAGTTTGTGATAGCGTCATAAGTGCTGCCAAAACCTCTGCTCTGTGAACAAACACGCAGTCAACAGTCTGTAATGAATGTTCAGTAAGCCAATGAAGATGTTTTATCTTCCTCTGCAGACTTACCCCATAACCACAGTGGTGAGCTGAGGCGCTGCAAATCAGTACAAAACATATCGTTCTCATTCCTCTTACCAAAACTAAAAGTTCCCATTTACAGAACTTTGAAGGTTGATTTGTTCTTTGATGACCCAGTTCATGCTCGTACATGTTGGAAGAAATTACTTTCAGCAGGTCAGTGATAAGCGGTGAGATGCCTGTGAACTTGCAGCTGTCGGAAAAAGAAACCAGATTGGTCGATAACTGATGTAAATGTTTTACAACTTTCATGTCATCAAGGCAATGTAGAATTGTGGCCTGAGTGTCATGTTGCGTAAAAAGCCACAAGGCCCTCCACATGGAGCCGGTCATTGACCACAGCAGGTGTGCTTACATCATCTCAATAAAGTTTTGAATTGGTGCAGTGAAATTCATCTTAGTTACACTGTTACCATACAGTTTGTATTTGAAATACAGCAATATTTTGTCTGATATTATTGTTAATTCAATACATAAGTCATAAAAATGCATTTTACTAAGCATGTTCACATTTTATAAGATCTGTTCAGGTTGATGCATGTCCAGCACATTTATCAATATGGTACAGTGACTAAAAGTGTGCTCTATCTAGCAGGTAGGCTGGGAGCAGGTTTAGTTAACTCATCAGTGCAAAAGCTCTTCTGAGTCACAGATGGTATTGCTTTTGACTTGGAGATAAACACAATTAAGCAGCGCAGTTTTCCATGCTCAATTAAAAAGGAACTCTGCAGAAGGACAATCGTATAATTGTTGGTTACATGACATCACTAAGGTAGAATTAGCAAAGTTATATATCATTATGAGCTGAAGCGGCTTATCCAACCGTTTATTTTGGAGCTTTTGTTGTTTGTTTCCAAACAGAATTCTCTTCAACTGTCTTTTATTTCTGTCTTTTACTGATGCACACTTTTCCGTACTATTGGCAGTTTTTAATCTACGTCTACATTTTAAAGCAGATTTGAAAACTCAAGTATCTGTGACATCTGTGGGATGTCAGAATGTCTACGAAATCCTTTGTGATGTAATTGTGTGTTTTGAGTCAGTTCAGCATAGTAAAGCAGATTGTATTTGTAACACTGGCAAGGTCTTGAGACATTCAGTAAAGCAGCAGCGAGGTAGTTTTGTTTTCTTTATAAAAACTGTTTTTTTATTTTGTTTTACAAACTCTACTTTCAATGAAGTTGGGGCATTTCGCAAAAATTAAATAATGATTTGCCAATAATTTTGGATCTACATTCAATTGGATTGATACAAAGACAAGATTAAAACATGTTCTAACTGATTAACTTCATAGTTGTTTGCAGATATTCTCCTATTTTAAATTTGATGCCTCAAACACATATCAAAATGGTGGGTACATGGGCAAAAATGGTGGGGAAAGTTGAGGAATGTTGAAAACATCTGTTATGAACATTCCACAGGTGAAGTAGTTAATTGTAAACAAATCAGTTTCATGATTAGATATACATAAAGCACCCTCAAAAGGCTCAATCGTTCATAAGCAAGCATGGGGGAGGTTACAGAACAATATCTGACCACTTTATTTAGAGAAAATTTCTTGCCATTTTTATTTAGGGTATGATTGGATTTTGTTCCTATAACAGCACAGATATGTTAAGTTGAATACAATCCATTCTACAACGTAATATTTTTTCATTCTCTTTATATATAGCATTACCATTCAAAAAGTTACAGTTTGTACCAAGACTATATATGTATATGTATTAGGGGTGTAACGGTACACAAAAGTCACGGTTCGGTACATACCTCGGTATGGGGGTCACGGTTCGGTACGTTTTACGGTACAGTGGGGGAAAAGTAACAAAAGGTCACAAATGTACCAGAATATCTTTTTTTTATTAACTATGAGCATACCACAGCTTACTGCAAAGCTTCCTACCATCTCCTGCTATAAAAGTAAAAAAATAAATAGAATAAAACATAAAAGAAACGTTTTAGGAGGGCTCTTTTAACATATATTCGTGTTCATACAGAGGAAAAGTAAAATAAAATCATACAATAGTGCTTTACTGAGGTAGTCAAGTATAAACTGGTAATATTAGTTTCCTTTGTTAATAGTTACCAAACACTTTCATTGTTGTATTGCACAGTTGGAGAGATCCTAATTGCCTTCGTCTTTTTTCTTGCCCTGTCAGTGTTATTACCATGGATTTTTTTTTACAGTCTATGGTTATTACTCAGAGTCTGGTTAAATGCAGCGGGGATACGCTGTTGCACTATAGACGTTTTTTCCTCACAACAGTGACGGACATGTCGGGATGATGTTGCCTCCTGTATGTAATGTGTGTCAGCATGTTAGATGCATTACCCGCGACGTACGTCACCTCCGCGGAACATCGCCGACAGACGGTCGTTGTCCAGTCCACCACTCTTTTGCCATCGTTGCTGTATTGCACTGGGAATCCAAACTTTTCCCACACAGCAGATTTATACGAGGCTGGCGGTCTTCCAACTCCACACACTGCATCTCTCATCCATCATTTAAGTTTGTACTTTCTTCTTCGTTTTTTTACCTGCTTCTTCTTCCTCTTCTTCTGTGGTAATGGCGGTGTCTGCCAGCTTTGAGGCTCATTACCGCCACCAAAGATTGGAGTCAGGACTCGCCTTTTTTTCTTTTCTTTTTTTTGTTTTACTTTCTCGTGTATTCGTCGTGAGATTGTGTGTACCGTCCCGTGACCCCCGTACCGTGACGGTACGGGACGAATACAAATACCGTTACACTCCTAATATGTATGTATGTCAGTTTCTTGAATGAACCAAAGTTGGTGCACAAAAAATGTCCCTTGTGCAGGGCAGTGTTAAAGAGTCTACTCTCACTCATCAACAGTATGTAAACAGCAGAAAACAAGGCCAAAAAGCCAGACAGGCTGTATTCCAGTAACCAAGGGAGGCATTTGGATAAACACTGTCTGGCTTTTTATGTGGATAATCCTTTGAAAGTGTTTGAGGCTGCATTCTGAGCAGATCCACTGCGTTTAAAGGCCACTCTGTCTGTACATGGGAGCGTTTTCATTGAACATCAGAGAAACACCTGAAGGGCCTCTTAGAGATCAGGGTTTAAATCCTGCTGGGTGCTCTGATAGCATCAAACAAAACCTAAACAGAAATAAAACTATTTTAAGAAAGAGCTTATTTATGTCTAAGATGTGTCTCTGCATCACTTTGTGCACACAGTAGACTGTATGAAGCAGTGGAGGAATCTTTAGTTATGTCATCGCTTTGGTCTTTATGGTTACACCTTTTGGAGCCAAGCCATGGCAGTTGCTGACTTCATGGTATTAACTGGCAACCTTTAAACAGACTAATATGTAGAGCAAGTACTTTAAAAGGTCAGCAGAACAGTTACCGTCATGGAGAGAATAGTTTGTAAGCTTCGCTGAGTGCCCCGTAACTTCTCTTATGAGAAACGTATACAACTTTTCAATAAACACCAGTATTCAGTTAAAAAGGAGCCAGTAAGCCTGTCCCATGGATATATATACTATATATATATGCTGAGAAGAATTGTGACAAAAATAAGAATAGAGAAGAATACATTTTTTTCTAGACTTATTCCTTGGCACCTGCTGTTTGTGGGCTCCAGCATTCACAGTTCCTCCCATGTTTCTTTCCCACCACGAAACAACAATAACACGAAAGTTGTTGCTTTGTTTAATAATAGAAATACAGAACATATTCACTTTTGTGACGCAAGACCTGACATTTTTGCACATGACCATTCCAAGGTTTTTTGACATTAAATTTAATAATAAGACAATTCTATTCCAGAAAGATATTGAGGTGCCGTACTATTGGGAGCTTCAAGGACAATTAGTATTACTTAACATTCGGTTCTTTACTGAACAGGTCGCCATTTAAGATTTTTTAAGATGGGTGTGATGTGACCCATATTTTCTGTTGCTTTAACACTCTGGCTGCAGCATTTTTGGTCAGTAAGAGTGTTTGGATTGATTTTTCAGTAGTCTGGCAACGAGAATATTAAAATAGTTTAGTCTGCTGAAGTTGAAGGCATGGGCCAGTTTTTCTGAGTCAGACTGTGGTATGAAGTTTCTCAGTTTGGAGATGTTTTGAATGTGGTATGTCACTGTTTCACTTTTGAGCCCTGAAGTTTGTGGCTTGGTGTATACTTTTCATAACTTAAGGATATAATGAAACTATCTTCATCTGCATTTGATAGTTATTTTGAAAAGAATTACACTTTGTTTCCTCTCATCCAGGCTGCCGTTAGGGTACATTTAAAGCAGTTTGGATAGAAGTGCTTCCACAGAGTTTTTTAGCTGTTAAACATAAGTGTGTTGTTACCTCATAACTAATGAGTTTAATCTCCTTCTTTCAACAGGTCAGTGGGTCGCCTCTCTGATTCAGTCCAGGAACCCCTCTTGTTAAGATGGGGTGATTGTCTTTTTTCATCATCTATTTACATAACCTGGAAAAAGGCCAGGGCTTTGCTCCTCCTGATGTCAGAAGATTCAGACTCCAAGCCCTATCACTTCCCTGTGCTGGATGATGAGGATGGAGCCTCAGGGTGCAGAGTGTCCCCCTCCTGCAGCCCAATGCCCAGAGGGGCATCAGGGTGCAGCTCCATGGCACAGCTGCACCGGATGGGCAGCTACAGCCAAGGTGCGTCCGACCTCGGCCTCCCCTCAGAGGGCAGCGACAGCAGCGGTCAGGACCCTCCTGCCTCACCGCACAGCCACCGCATGAACGCCCGCTCCCGGTCGCTCCCAGAGGAGGACGTGGAGATGAAGAGCAGTGGGTCCAGCGGAAGCGGCACTGAATCACATGGCAATGAAAGCCACGGCAATGAGAGCCATGGCAACGAAAGCAACGGCCATGAATCAGTGGGCAGCTCCAATGGCAACAGCAAAGACTCGGCGCTGCTGGAGTCCTCTGAAAGCAACAAGAGGTCAGTGATGGACGGGTAATCATGAAGCCATTAGTACGCTTGCCGGTTTTCTGACAGGTCTCGGTTAGTGGTGTAATTGGAAAAGAGAGACTAATGGATAGTTGCTGTCCCCTTTTAACCCCTCTCTGCAGGATCCCGACTCCACATTGAGAAAAATGTGACTTCTTTTTTAAAATGCGCCCCCCAACATGTAAATGTATTCATATATGTGAAAAAGGGGACAGTCAGGATCAGAGTTTAGAGGCAGGAGAGATTGAATGGGACTAGTGGTAGAGCTTGTAATGGTTAATTGAAATGGCCCCAATCAAGAGAGTCCAGTTGCATGTTTCCTATCACTTTAACATCTACTTGGCTACATACACTCTTTTCAACCCATAACATAACATGAGTACACTCACAGGCCACTTTATTTGGTACACCTTGCTAATATTAGGTTTGGCCCTTTTTACTTGAATTCATTGTGGTATAGATTGATAAAGGTGCTGGAAATATTCCTAAGAGATTTTGCTCCATGTTGATGTAATAACATCACACAGTTGCCCATCCAGGCTGCAAATCATTTATTCTATTGACAAACAATTTGTAACACAATATTTTTTGCCCTATCTGACGCTATCATACAGACAGTTTGACCTTTGAGAACAAGATGTTGATTTACGGGCTGCCTGGAGGAGGTAAAGATTGTAAATAAATAATGTTTTGATCAGACGTTGCCATGGACTTTCTAGTGAAAATCCATCCCTCAATTTTCCTGTGATTAGAAATTTAGCTAAAATGATTCATAATCTCTTCTTAATTTAACACAAAACGAGGCAGTACTACATGTAAATATGGTATACTGACTATAAATTGCAAGAAAACAAAAGTTGCGTTAATGATTTGGAATTGATTGGCTTAGAATTGCAAACACATTATCAGATGATACATTAGCGGTATAAAGACGCACAACCACACAGGGTCAGTTCTGACCCTTTCCTTAACCCTTAACCAGAACATATATCTTTATAGAGAGTATTTTTTTTCAGGAATAAAAGGTTTAAAAATCATGTCTACTTTGCCGTTCAGCTCCACAGGGTGTGATAAATGCAGCCATTAGCTTGTCATGTGTGCACGTCAGAGGTGACTTATGGCAGTGGATGGGTGGTCCGTGACTCTGGAGATGGTCAGGAAGCATTACTTGTCAACATCAGGCAATCTACTCCATCTGTTTCCTTTGAGCACTGCACTTGTCATACAAGCTAAAAATGTAAATGTAGATGAAGGATCACTTTTAAATTGTATTTCTCTGGGTGTCATATCCTGCCAGCTGAGCACTTCTTACGAGACATAAGGGGTCAAGACGCATGCTGGACGTCATCAGGTTTTATTTTTGGACAAAGTCAATTCTTGTAGTACATGTGCCTTTGTCAAACAAAATAAATACCACATGATAAAGCTTCAGGTGCAAGGTCATGAAGCTCATACTTTCTATCCCTTCTTTATTATTGTGATATTCTTGTTTAAGTACTTTTACAAGATAAATTATGTCTAGCTGAAATATCACATCTTGATGTTAATTTTGGATTTAGTCTTTCCACAAAGTGATGGATAATTTAACATGCAAAACTTGAGATTATTCTGCCCAACTAAAGCACAAAGCTGAGTAAGAGAGTACTTAGCTTTCTTTTCCTCTGGGAGATGAGCTTGGTAACCTGTCAGAGCCACAATCCAAGCATCTTTATATCCATCATCATATAACAAACAGTGGTATGTAATTTTGAACTCTGGTATTTCACGCTGAACTTATATTTGCTGTTTTCAATGGTCTTAATGGGAAAAATATTGTTATTTAAATCTTCGAAACCAATAGAAAAGCTTTACATCTTTACAATTGTCTTTAAGTAGAAGTAGTGGTCAGGGCTTAATTTCAAGTAACTTAATGATTTAGTTCACTTATTCAAATGCAAAGATATTGAGATATCATTTCTCCAGTCTTGTAAAATGTGTATACAACCTGATTCTCGTCATTTACTTTTAGTGGTTCACCTTTTTTTCACCCCTACATCTTTCTATGGGTGCAGACAAACAAAATTGATAAGTAATGAATAGTTTGAATTGAGCCTATATGCCCACCTCCTGTTATGAAGTCAACAAAAACTATTACTTAATATTAAGTCATTTTTTGTCATGCTTTTTAAAAGACAGAATTTCTTGGACATATCATGGCCTGTACTGGTAATTTAGGATGATCTGGCCAGTTTTGCTGAAGAAACATCAAATTAACTTTTGAAAGGCCCTTATTATGTTGGCGTTTTTTTAGCTTTATATTTATATGCTATACCTTACGTACTGACTTATCCTTGTATCCTTATTATGTTGTGAGCTAACATCTGCCCCCAAACACACACACACACACACACACAAATAGACTGAAAACTCATCTTTTTTAAAACTGAGTGTGCTGCCAGGTTTAGCCATTGATTTTTTGACTGTGGCTCTGGGTGGCCAGCATTTGGAACTAAGCCACAGTTTACTGAGGGAGCTGTCCACTCGCATTGATAACCCATTAAAGCAAACACTGAAGGGAGCGAACCAGTTACTGAAGAGCTGTACAGCAGAGAAACCTGTCTCCTCAAAAGCATACAGCCTGATTTCCTGCTCTGAGAAACGCCGAATAAGGAGGCTTATGATAGGACAGAGCGAGCGAGATAATACATCTCCTCCATCAGTATGATTTTTGCCGGGAGCAATCTATGTACGCGTATTGATTAGAGAGAATGGTGAATCGACTTTACAGATTTTTGGGTGAGAGAGTAAGGAAGACACTGAGAAACTGAGAAAAGGCTGGAATCGAACAGGCGGCAGAAGCCTGTATATGAGTTATTGCTGGTTGCGAACAACTCTGCCAAACCGGCACCCCAACCCAGGCGGCAGAAGCCTGTATATGAGTTGTGCCTGGTTAATTAACTCTGCCAAACCGGCACCCCAAATGAACAAAATCTTTATGGCCATACACACACACACACACACACACACACACACACACAAATAGACTGACCAGTGTGTGCCATTGATTTTCTGCCAGTTTTAGCCCATTGACTAGCAGTAGCAAGCACTGAACTAACCAGTTACTGAAGAGCTGTGCCGTAAACCCATTAAAGCAACGTGGAGAAGGGAGCTTTGAAGGACAGAGAGAGAATACATCTCTATCAGTGATTTCCTATATGAAAACTAGGAGGTTATTGGACATTCATTGATTATAGACATACCCAAGCAGATGTATAAAAAATCCCTGATTTAAGGCAAAATTTGAACTGATTTACCAAAGAAATGCTATGCAGGCAGAGAGATGAAGCTTGAAAATACAAATTTGGGTTTAGGTTTTTAATTCGAACTTTTAAGAATGTTTTGTTCTGTTGATTTGATTGAACAGGTTATTTTTTGGGGAATCTTGTGCCTTTATTGATTAGAGAGAGAATGACAGTGAATAGGCTTGTGAAAGGGGGTGAGAGAGTAGGAGAAGACGCTGAGAAACTGGCTAAAAGCTGGAATCGAACCCAGGCCGGCAGAAGCCTGTATGAGTTGTGCCTGGTTGCGAACAACTCTGCCAAACCGGCACCCCAAATGAACAAAATCTTTATGGCCATTCACATGTTTTATGGCCCCTATCATTAGTGAGGGGGGCCCTGCTCTCCGGTAACAGAGTCATTTTTAAGTAAACGGCACCGTGCTGAACACGTGTCTGCCAGCTCCTTGGCGTCACAAAATATGAGCTCCGCCTCAGAGGGCAGCCAGAATCAATATGACTTGACAAAACATTTCCGAATTCTTTCCAAAGTGCCTCAACTTGACCATAACATAAACAAAAAAAAGTTATGACACAGCGCGGTCTGCCCACAAGACAACTGGAGCGGGTCTTGAGCTCCCAGTTGGAGAACTGGGTGGATGCCAGTTCAGAGTCTGCGGGCTGGCTTTTCTTTGAATGCCAGATGGGTTGTGTCATGCTCTGTAACTCATGTTAATGTCATGGCAACTAATATTCCTCTGTTTATCACTGGGCAGAGGCGCTTTGCTGGCTCTCACGTTCTCTTCACTCCCACTTTGTGCCCTGCCCCTCTTACCTCATCTGCCCTATGGACCAGACTTTTCTTCTTTGTCGTCATTGGTTTGACACACCCGGCTGCTTCTGCTGATGAGAGGATTTGAGTTACTTTTGGTTGATCTACTTTTGTTTTTCTTAGTTTATTCTTTTACTTGTTCCCCACCCTCTTTTTAACGGCTTGTAGTATATTTTTTATTTTTTTGTAAGCCTCTTCCCCAGCTTTGGATGGTTTTGTTCTAGTTTCTTCACCGTGTCAGGCTTTTTTTTCTGCGTCTTTCCTCCCTGCTTCACCTCATAAAGTCTACAGGTGAACTTACACAGCCTGACAAAACAATGTAGCCGCACACAAGGTCTTAATCATCAGCAAAGTTATGCAGTAGTTTTCATATTTGATTTTTTTTTAAAGTGGCATTTACAACAAAATTACAAGTGGTCCAGCATGTTAAGAATTGCAATTTTTGTTCACAGTTTAGTTTTATTTTACCAATAGTTGTCCTATCCTCTCAAAGCTCCAGTTTTTTAAACTCTCAACCATCTGTGACTATGGTGTGCACTTCTAAAAAAGGTTTAAGGTAAATAGTAAAGGCTGTTTCCACACCTACAGTTTTGTGGCCTCGTTTAAAGAAGGTGAAAACTGCACAGATTTTGTTGGTGAGCAAAAGAAACAAAACTTTAATGCTCCCATCCCACTAAAAAAAGTTAGCCATAGCGTTTAATGTCATTATGAGGCAGGATATTTCACCCACACTGAGTTTTTGTCAGAGATATTCCCTCATATGTTATGATTTAGGGCAAGAGGGAGGATACACCCTGGATTATTCCAAGATTTTTGCATGTTTCAGTAAATGCCGATTTTTATTTTTTTAAAGTCATAATTTAAAACTGTCCTGTATCATATCACACCATTGAACTTGATAGACCAGTGGTAATTACTCTTCCAAATCAGTGAGTTTTTTTCCTCTTTTTTTTTTAAAGTCTTGGTGCCACTGATAATATGCCGAGTTCAGACTCAAACCATTTAGTATTACTTATGGCTTAGTTTAAGTATAAAAGTATTTGGCCAGGCTCTCAGCAGCATTAATCAAAAGGAAACACCTTTTCCACTCAAGAGGTGACATCATACCTGATGTATGTTCTCTTTGTGGATGCTTATAAATTCAAGGCTTTATAATGTAAATCTTGGACTATACAGTAAAGTTTTATTCTTTTTATTTTTAATGGTGGTCCCAATAAATTTCATATGTATCAGGGATGGATATTTCCGATCACCTAAAGCTGCTGATTTTTAGTATGTTGTAGCACTGAAAACTTTATGGCAACACAAGGTTTGGCACAGATAAATGTTCACAAACATGAGCTGCTCATTGAATTTC
Organism: Scarus forsteni; assembly: GCA_036419115.1. Taxonomy (NCBI): domain Eukaryota; kingdom Metazoa; phylum Chordata; class Actinopteri; order Labriformes; family Labridae; genus Scarus; species Scarus forsteni. The sequence goes on along the minus strand of JAZDUH010000157.1, from coordinate 20,057,305 downwards.
TGTTCAAAAACAAAAACTCATTGGATTTACTAGATCCTGAAAAGTGCTACTGCTTTACATGATTTTGAATAAATAAGCTTGTTGACACTTTTCCATGCACCTGTAGAGCTCAGTATAAGGTTTTGTCAAATCTCTATAGGATAGAGTGGGAGCTGCCCACTCATGGACCTCTTTCACTAAATGGCTCCACTTGATTTTTTTCTGTTCCCAGCTCATAAATATGATGGCATTTAAAACACTCAATTTCCTGCATGAACCTGCTCTTTGGCAGAATTTTTTAATAATAATTAATTTATTTTGGTTATTTTAAGATGTACAGTTTAATATTCAGTTGTATCAGATGGAAAAACACAGCAGATGTCAAGCCTGCTGCCTGGGCACATCTTTGTCTTATTCATTTACAGTTGATTTCCTCATGTTATTCCTGTCTCTCAGGGGTAATGAGATATCTACGTATATCTGGTGAGGTAAGAGGTCAAACATTCACACAGCGAGCCTGTGGGAGATTGCTGATTAAACAAGGCCACCTTGCCCCAGTCTTCACCTTGACCAGAGCGGCAGGTCTTCCTTTGAGACTTTAAGGAACAAGTTTCCAAGTCTCGCAGACTAAATGTGGCTGAGTGAGTTAACCTACTGATCACTAATACAAGTTTAGACTGTGGAGTCTAAAACCAGCTGTTACACTGACAAGCTCTAAAGGCAAATGTGTTAGAATTAGAAACCTTGTTGTGCTAAAAGCAGCTCCGTGCAAAGGGGTTTTCTATTCTGGACTAGTAAGCTGTTTATACTTAGTAACCTTGAGACGAAGTGCAGGTGAGTCTCACAGCTGGTAATAGTGTTAAGTAAAGCTAGTCGGATAACAATGACTGTCTGCACACTGTTTGAATTGACTCAAAGATAAATGTGTTACTTAACTAATGTGTCTTTCTAGCAAACGATATTTGTATCTAAATCTATATCTATCTATCTCTCTCTCTTTATACATAATATATATATATATATTTATATATATATATATATAATATTTATAATAGCCTTTATATTTCATTTAAGTTTTGAATTAAGAAAGAAATGGTTATAGAAATTCTCCCATGTTTATAAAGGTCAGGTGTTTACTTCATTTTGTCATTCAAAACTGGTAAAGTCTGTTTGTACTTTTAAGCTCTTATATTATGTAAAAATCATGTTCTAATGGTTCCTATACAGAATATTAGTCCATGGCCTGTCTACATCGGAGCTTTGGTTTGTAATCGGTCTCAATCAATCCTCATTTCTATACCACCTGTTCTTAACAAGTATTATCTCAAGGCATTTTACAATAGAGCAGGCTCTAGCCATATTCCTAATTTTAAAGATACACATATTTGCATATTTACAAGTAGATATAAATATATTTTCTGAATGTATTTGTATATGCAAGTACATACGTCTAAAGATGCATCCATCATTGCAGAAACAAATGACTTAAAATAACAATTTATAATGGCAACAGACCCATGGATGCCCAGATCATGAACCTGTCCTGAACACATTTGTCTCTGCTGAATACAGATAGATTAGATTAAATTGGTTCATTCAATCAATCAGTCTATGTTTAGCAGAGGGCTTTCTACACTAGCCCAAGCCCAGCTCTACCTTGCCAGCGTTGCAAAGCCAGTTCAGGCTGGGGATCCGTCCCCCTTTGGATTTGAGTTTGACTGCCACAGCACCAGAATCGTAAGCTTCTGAGTGATTGCAGTGAAATCAAAAGGCAGTGATCCTTGTTTTATACCAAAACAGAGGAAAACAAAGTCCCTTTTTAAATGATAAGAAACTGCAGCAAATGTACAAAGCAATTGGCAACAATATAGAGGTTATCAAAATGATCTGTCCTCTGAGGTACCACTTTTTAAATGATACAGCTTCCATCGTTTTGATGATTGGTGGTAACAGAAAGGAGAGAAACTCTGAGATCTTACATCAGATTTTTTACCTAAAGTTAGAGGGACAAGACAAAACTTGCAAAAATCTTGACAGAAAAAGGGCCAGTTTTGCCCATGTTGCGACTGTATCTGTGCAATTTAGACATCATGTAGGAGTTGTCTGCCTTTTTTATCATTATAAGCAATAAATTATCCAATATTGTAAGTCTAGGGATTTTTTTTTTGTTTCCCTGATGCAAAAAAAGTATGAGTTTTGTTTGATTTACTAAATAATCTCTGCACTATTTTTAAACCTGCTCTAATTAGCTGTTTCTAAGTCTCGCTCGGTCACAAATTGGACCAGTCTATATCCAGCTGTGCTGTCCCAAAGCAATGGACAATAAATTAGATAGACTTAAAATCCCCTTGTGCTTGGAAAAGCTATTTGTTAAGGTTTGTTCTATACTTAGTCTGGTAAGTAGTCTATACATAGTTACCTGTGCTGCAGTGAGTCATTGTCTCTGAGGACTTTCACCTATTAGTGTATTAGTGGTGCGCTAAGCTTGTAGGCTAATGTCACACTCACTGACAGACATAAGCCCTTTTCACACATGAACAAACTAGTCAGTCGCTTTAATGATAATCATTTTTCTATTTGCCTTCCTCCATTGCTCTTTGTCATTATAGGGCTTAAAATGTGTAAAAAAAAAAAAAAAAAAAAGAAGCAATAATTCCATCCGAAAATAAATAAAGCAGATTCATAACACTCAGGGGGAGCCAGTAAATAGCTCAAAGGTCATATATCACATCACCTCATGCTGACTTATGCTGATCGTTTTAACAAGGCAGACAGGAAAAATCTGGATAGATTTGGGTTTATAAATTCTTGTGTTTGAGTTTTCAATTGCAACACACCCTAAAGTGAAGGTTTTCATCACCAATGGCTCTTATAGGATTTTTTTTCTTTGTGAGTGCCGAGATAAAAGTTTTGCAAGACTTACATTTACATAAACAGTAAAGTCGTGTTAGAGTCGTAGCACAGTTAGATATTTTAATGGACCACTGTCATCGTCCCTGTGGTCAGTGGTGATATGCCCTTTTTCAAGAGACAAACGGGCTGTATGTCAAAATAGGGCTGCTTGATTATGGCAAAAGATGATCATCATGATTATTACAATTTAAAGGTTATTATCATGAAAGACAATTACTTGCTGATTATACAGCAGAAACCGCATGCACACATTAAGCTTATATATGCTTAACACTCATTTTGGAAATTAAAGAGTATGCATTAAATGAACAAATATAAACGAAAAATATAAACACCTAAAAATAATTACAGATGGAAAAATTCAATACACACATGAAGTGTCACATTAATTATTTGATTTTCAGAATCATGGAACGACATAACTTTAATTAAAACTTGATTAATTGCCCAGATCTAAACCAAACTATGAATCATAAACATAACAGCTCTAAATATTAGCTACCCTACACCACTGATTGTCAACTGGTGACCTATGTGGCAGATTAGGCTCCACACGGCCTACCATTGACCCTGAAATTATTTTCGAAATTAAAGATAAGAGTTTTTTTTTCCAATTTTCATTCATTTTATTTTTCTGAAGTTGCACAACTAAAAAATCCTAATCCCCTCGTCTCTGTATGACCCTATTTTGAGGGTTTTTTTTAGCTAGCATGTACTTGCACACAATCTTGATATCGCTATCACCAAATTGACAGCACCTCCAACTTATGTTTTCCTGATGCTTGACCCTATGGGTTTAAAACAGTCTGTCAAGTTACCCTCCACTTTTTTTGTTATTCTTGTATCCCTGAATGAATTGTGCGGACTCCAAAAACCCACCCCCCATCTGACAGGGAAAGTCTTCTTCTGTCTGGGGACATAAATAAGGATTTCATGATCAGTTTCTCTGTTGAGAAGTCTGAGGAAAATGTTGTGTACAGAAAATTGTGTGAATATTGCTTGTGTCAGCTTATTCATCAAAGAACACAAGCTGCAAACAGATGGATCAGATACTTCAGTATTCTGTAAAGATAAGGATTGTGGGTAACAAAATACCTAAATGTGATGTAGTGTGTTGTTTTACCCGTTTTTATTGTTTCTGATCTGAGGACACAGTGAGACAGACGCCCTGATCCAGCGGTCGAGCATTACTGTTTCCGGGCACAGAGAGATGATTTTTTAGAGAGCCCCAAAATTTCTACTGGCACTTCATGCTGTATTCAGGCCCTCTACTTTGGTCGTGCTTTCCTGCTGTGCACCCTTTGAGTCACAGGTGCACTTTTGGTCCCTAGGGAGGTGAGAATGACCTCAGATTTGAAGTGTTGTTTCTTTGTGAGCCAGCCGCTAAATGAGAGATGAAGGCCCATGTGCGTTGTTCCTCACTTTCTGCCTCAAAGGCCTTAATCCGCTTGCCTTTTTTAGGCTCACTCTAGCAGCACCCCATGTTGTGAGACTGAGTAGGCTTATTTTTTTTATCATCATTACCAACTGGAGTACCTAAGCAACGTCAGGTGTCTCAGCCAGGTGAGAAGAAGCTGTATGTGTGAAATGTGTGCCTCAGAAAGATCAAGACATTATGTGAGCAGGCCAGTCGGTTCGCTTTTTTTACTTTACAGAGGAGAGATTTATTAAGAGACTTTGTGTCTCTGATGCTTTGTTCTTCTATTGTTTTGTTCTGTTGAAAATGTTCAGTTTTTCTCGTCTTTTCTACAGCTCAAAATCCCACAGTCCATCTCCACCCAGTAGCTCCAATGCCTTCAGTCTGCTGAGCTCCGAGCAGGACAACCCATCAACCAGCGGCTGCAGGTTAGTCCACCAACATGGTAATGACACGCTAAGGACTTTGGCATTAATTCAGTTTATGGTATGTTTTAATTAGAGTGAGGCTTTACTGACATCACTGCCATTACTATTGGTCTCATTAATCCAATTTTGTTAATCAATTCCCTTAAACTCTGATGGATTTAATGCATTTTGGAAAATACATGGCGTGCACATATTTTCTGTGTCATCATCAACACATGACACTCCTGATATTTAATTGCCTAATTCATTGACAAATGTATGTTAAGTTGCTGGTGTTTCCATCTTTACCTGAAATCTCAAAACCACTGACATCGCAGTTAAGCTATGCTTCAGACTGCCTCTCTTTTCTGTCTTTAATGATTTCTTGCTCACAGGACTGTCATAAATCAAGGAAAGACTTAGTCGATCAAAATACCTCACAATAACCACTCAATCAGTTTTATTTTATTTTTAAATTTTTTAAAATGAATCTTTATATATCAGGAAAATGACCTAATTGAGATTAAAATCTCTATTCAAGAGTGGTCTGACCAAGACTAGCAGCAGTACAGTTCACAAAGTTACTGACAACACCAACAGCTCTACATACAAATACACATAACTTGCATAACATTTAAATTACAGGGAAAACCAATGGATAACAGTTAAATTACAAGCTGGGCTATGAATAGAAACAAAATCATGAGTCAAAACATGTCCAGTCAGATGCTTCTTTGAAGTGTCCAGTGAAACCAGCTCATGTTTCAGATCTTTTGCAGCTCAGTCCAAGTAAAAGGACTAGAAAATGTTAGGACTTTCTTTTCCCGCTCAATTTGGCCCCCAGAACAGATTCTGGGACCAAAAATGATAAGATCCTGAACTATTTGATTGATGAAGGTCAGAAGGTATGATGGTGGCAGACATAAAACCGCCTTGTAAATAAGATGATAGCGGTGCTTAAGTCTACAGGTTGACAGAGAAGATCATCCTTCACATGCTTACAACAAGCAGTGATGAGTGAGAGATTAAAAGTAGAGATTTAAAGTTAGCGAAAACTGTATAATCTGAATAATCAATTTCACTTCAGTTTTTTAACTGCTCCTAAATGTGTTTTTTTCCTGCATTTCATACTGTTAAAGTGCTTGAAAAAAAGATATCTGCACAGGAAGAAAATGTACATTTTAGTATGGCACACAGGAGACAAATGGTGCGCCACTTCTTCTGCCTTCCACTTGCTCTCATGTAAAGAATTTTCTTTGATTTTGATTTTTTTAATTTTTATTCATTTTTTATTATTTTTTGCTTTAGCTCTTCTTTTTTTTCATTAATGAGACTGGTTGAGTGTGTGTACTGCCATATGCGCTCTGTGTGGAGCATGTGAGTCCGGAGCAAGAGTGTTTGTGCTCCAAAGAGACGAAGTAGCAGTGTAGGAGGAAGCTTCCTGCTTGTCATTTTTGAGGTTGATATGTGCTGGGTGTAAGACAGTACCCCTTATATTATAGTGACAGAAAAGTTTGTATATTACAGCCATGTGCCAAAAAAGCCAGGAGAAGAGAGAGTTCATATTGGTTCAGATTCTTTGTGCTTTACCTGGTTGTGAGTACAGAATGACTTGAATTTAACTGAAGTTGTTTTGCAGATGGGCGGCTGCAGCTGTGGCTATATGTATATGTAGCTGTGCTACAGTAGAGGATAAAGCAACAGTTGGTATAATCCAGCTTTAAAAATTTTTATCCATACTTTTTAATTTTGGTATTTAGCTTTTATTCACACTACACTGCTAAATCCCTTTGAAAATAACATTTGACCAATGATTTTGGTCAAACCTGCCTTTGCAAGGTAGCAAGAGTTTGTTGAAGGCATTGATGCAAGAATAGATAATTGTATATTCTTAAGCAAATAATATCTCTAAACTTATTGTTGCTGGTTCTTTAGCAGAAGTAGGTTTCACTTCCCATTCCTAATCATATTTATTGATATATATTAGGGATGCAAATTATCGAGTAATTCATTAATTGATAGTTGTTTTATCTTATCGATCGATGATCGATTAATTGATAAGCGGCAATTTTTCTGCGAAGCTGAATTCCCCTCTGAATCAAAAGGTTCCTTTCTATGAAAATGCTATCTTTCTTATGAAAGAGAAAATGCAAATCATATTCCTTAATAAAAGATTTATTCCTAACAGAATGTGACGTATTGAGGTGATAATTTAGCAAAGTTGTGGAGGAGTTGTACTTTAAAATACTTCCACAGATGGTGCATTTGGCGTCTTTGTCGTCATTAACCAACTTAAAGTGGTTCCATACCGAACTCCATCTTGTACTCTTCATCCTGCCAGCTTACCACTTCTCGTTTGTCTTGTTGTTGTCGTCTTCTTCTTCGATTAATTGCAATTAATTTACTTTAATCGAGTAATTTCTTATCAATGATTAATCGATAATCGATTAATTGTTTGCATCCCTAATATATATATATTTTTTGTCTTATTTTTTTATTTTTTTATTTTTTGCCATACCACCATCTGTATAGATAGGGAAAGACTTTTGTAGGATAGAGTTGGGAACAACAGACAGGTCAGGTGTGAAGATCTGTGGCTATTCCATGAATTGGGTTGTCTTACCTCTGGGCTTATTGCTCCAACACTATCTGCTTTTTATCTTTATTTTAGAGCTAGTTTACTTTGTTTCCATTTCTGACTTGCCCCTGTGGATGTTTGTGTTTTTTTGCAACTTACAGTAGTCAGGAGTCAGCCAAAGCCAAGACCCAGAAGGAGGTAATTAAAACCCTGAAAGAACTGAAGCTCCATCTTCCTGCCGAAAAGAGACACAATAACAAGTCCAGCACAGTGAACACACTGAAGTACGCCCTGCGCTGTGTTAAACAGGTGGAAGGTAGGATAAACCTCAACCCCCAATTTTCTCTGTAGTTTTACTGTCTGTACAAACTGTACATTTCTGTAATTCTTTATGTTTCTGTTAGTGGTTTCACACAATGTTTTTGTTCACATTTAAGAATTCAGCCAATTTTTGTGTCACATTTATGCATATTTTCTTTCAACTGAGATATTGACGTTGCTAAATGAAACACAAATTACAGAATTTGATCAGCACTTGGCATCGGAGGAGACATTTTCTCAGCAGTTACAGATAAGAAAAAGGCTTACATAGAGGAGTATTTTATCTGAATGCTCACTGGAGAAAATTTCAGTTTCCACCAGCCAAATAGTTTCCTTTAAGGCACCTCTCCCTCCTTTTGGACATCCCTTTTAAGAGCATCATTACTGTTTATTCTTGAAGATCATTTTCTACAGACCATTTGCTTGCTGATGTTTATTATACAGGTATTTTACAACTCTAAAAGAAAAACCTATCTGTCTCTTGCAGCCAATGAAGAGTACTACCAGCTGCTGATGATCAACGACAGTCAGCCCTCAGGCCTGGATGTTTCTTCTTACACAATAGAGGAGATAGACAGCATTACTTCAGAGTACACTCTTAAAAACAATGTGAGTCACTGAATAATCTTAATGTTGATTAAAGGAATATTTTAGTACTCCTTTAAACTAACTGTCCTCCTAATTTTAGGGCCTTTGATATTGTGTGATGTTGCTCTCTCTTATTATTTTGTCTCCTCTCACAGGACATTTTTGCAGTAGCAGTGTCTCTGAACACAGGAAGGATCGTCTACATCTCCGATCAGGCCGCCTCCATCCTCAACTGCAAAAGAGATGTGTTTAAAAATACCAAGTTTGTCGAGTTTCTAACACCCCAGGATGTCAGTGTCTTCTACAGCTTCACAACACCATATCGCCTGCCCTCCTGGAGTATGTGCACTGGAGCAGGTAGGACTTCACTGCCCTGAGATACTTAAAGGGCAACTCCGTTTGTTTGACACATGGACCTTATTTATAAACTTTATAAACAAACTTTCGATGATGTCATCGAAAGTTTGTTTACCAGGTCCCACCTGAAGACAGTAGACGAGCTGACTTTATGATAACACTGGCAATGGATGAAAAATATAGCCGAAATGAGCGATTTTGCAGAGATTATGTCCCGCGCTGAAGCTCCCTTGCCGTGGCCCCCGCTAAGTGCGGCTAAATCGGTTGGATCTAAATAACTTCTGAAGGACTCCGAGCTGCACGATGTTTGTCTGAGTGAGTATATGAGCATGCACACACCTATAAATAAGGTCCAGGTGTCAAGAAACCGGAGTTGCCCATTAAGCTGTTCTTACACAGTGCCACAAGCTTCTCATTTGCTTGCAAGGTAAACCAGGAATACCATTGTCGAAAGCTTCTTTCCTTATTTTGTGACATTTATCCATAAAGTAACCAAAGGAAATACACCTTGAGGAGTGCATGTTTTTTGTGGGGACAGTCATTTAAAATTTAAAAAAGGAAGATAAGTAAAAAGTGGTGCATGTTTGAGATTGAAAGGGAAGATGTGGCCTGTTGCATGTGTTTTATTGGGGACCTGGTTAGCAAACACCCACTGGATGGCTGAGAAAAGTTGTGGTTTATCACAAGAAAGCAGCACAAAACACGATGGCAGTGTCCAGTTGCAGTTCCTACTTTCATTTGTACCAAGCTTTGATAAGAATGCGATGAACCATAGTGTAGTTTTGGTCTATTCTAAAAAAAAAAAAAAAAAAATCTTCATATTGCACCTGAGAATGTTTGTTGCATCTATTAGTTTGCCTGTTATTATAATGACACAAAGCTCTGCTTCAGGAAACACAATATCAGTTGAGCTCACACACACTCTGGTGGTGAACAGAGAACTGGAGCAGTTCCAGGTCTCCATTGTTATTAGCTTTCTTTACGTAAGGCTTGAAAATACAGAATTCACATGTAGAACATTATGAATAAGTATCATAATCTGGGACTGATGTGATACCAGTAATAACACTTCCAATATCTTCCAGACCAAATCACAACACAGGTTATTCTGCTTCATTTATTTACTGTATGTCAGAGACAAAGATGCCTTTTTTGCTCAGTGAGCTGTCCAGTATTGCTCACCAGCTGAAGAAACCAATATTAAAGAAGAATTGTCAGTGCTGAGGTATAAGCACCACTTTAGAAATACTGATTTAAAACCAGTATTGAAAACAGACCTGAAGCAGTACCAAACCTTATTAAAAAATATGTCGACTTAAAAATCTGGACTTGAATAGTATTAATTTTCTTTTTGCTGTAGCAGCTGGAGCTGTTGATCCCTTAAAACACGAGGGCTCTCTGTGATTATTCTGGCAATTCCGCCTGTGATCACCATGGTGCATCCAGCCCAAGCTGACCTGACCTTAGTCTTTTGGAAAATTATGCTTTCTAATTTCAGCTCAGCTGGAAAGAACAGACCAAATTTTAAGAGCCGAAAAGATCATTTATAAATAATCTCAGTATAACAAGATATCTTAATTATTCTTGAAGTTTAAAGAAGATTAAAAACTGAACCAGCTGATGCCTGCGTCTTGAATCTGATCGTAAAACCCATTTCCTATATTTCCTTTTTTTTTTTTTTTATTTAAGCAGTTCATGTTCTCATATTTTACTGGGAATCGTGTGACTGACTTGTTTAGCCCTGCATATGCTTTTGATAGTTTAGCAAAACTATTTTCTTATTAGCCTGTTAGTTAGGAACAAACTGACTGCTTATTAGTCTTTGTTAAGAGGTTGTTAGCATCTTATGTAACATATACATATCAAAGTAGTGGTGCATTAATAATTATCTTAATAAGCTTGGTATAAGACTCATAATGCATTTGTGTCACATATTCAACAAAATGATATAATGTAATGGACAAATCACAAGCTTTTTGCCTTGGTTAAAGGTTTTGGTAGATATTAATACTCCAATTGTGTGTGGGCATATATATGTCAGTCAGTAATTGACAGAAGTTCAAGATAGTGGTTCATTTTTTGTATTGTTTGTTCTCCTCTTGTTAAATTCTTTTAATTTCTGTCACTTGAAACAGCAGCCAAGTTTATCAGTGTTGTAGGGACCATACTTCATGAAAATGTAACTGATCAGAAACGTTTTTAAATGCATATTACACCTTTTGACTTCTGTCATCAAGACTATACATCTTCAACACATTTTGAAATCATTTCAAATGTGTCCCAGTGTTAAAGTCATTTGATGGAGAGAGCTTACCCTCCCAATGTGGACATTCAATCTTCCATCAAACAGCTTTCATTCACCAAATTCTGTGACAGATGTTCATCAGACCAAGTCTTTTTAAAATCTGATGTTATTTGTCCTACATAAAGTGTCCGCTAATATTTCGGTGAGCACATGAAGGTCAGTGCTGACCCTTATTCAGCCCTGACTTTAAATGCATTGAAACTTAGGAGCAACATCTTTCATGGAAATAATCAAAGCCTGTTCACCTGCGTGTAGCAGAGACCCTGACCAGAAAACGGCAGGATAGTGTTGCTTTTGAATTAAAACATTTCTTTCCCCGTTTCAGAGTCGTCCCCGTCAGACTGCATGCAGGAGAAGTCCTTCTTCTGTCGTATCAGGTGGGTGACTGTTGGGTCAAATGCGCCGCTGCACCATCTGCTTCCTGTAACCCTGTCCAGTTTTTATTCATGCTTTCATCCCACTCTAGATGTCTTTCAATTAGCTTGTGACATCATATGCTGGTCAGCTGTAATCAGATGCTGTTTCCAGTCCAGTGTCATGCATATTACTACGCAAACACACGCACGCTGACACACACCCCTTTTACTGAGCTTTCAAGCACTTTCCATTGATTTTTCTGAGACCCAGCTCAACACTGCCCCCTTCAGTTCAGTTAATGCCATCTAAAACCACACAGTCACTAGGGAGCAGTCAATGAATGTTTGATTGTTGTGTAATTTGATTGTTTTTCAATTCTTTTCCAGCAGTGGTAAAGAGTGTAAGGGTGACCTGCAGTACTATCCCTTCCGTATGACGCCCTACTTGATGAAAGTCCAGGACACGGTGCATGCCGAGGACCAGTTCTGCTGCCTGCTGCTGGCCGAGAGAGTGCACTCCGGCTATGATGGTAAGACACAGGCTTGAACGAAGAGAGGAGAGGAAAACTTTTTTTTTAGAGTTTGTCTTTGGGTCGTATTGTAATTAGTCACAAAACCCTTAATTTCAAGGTCACACTAACACAAAGGATTTCAGGGTCATTTGAAACTATAAGTAACTTCAAGTCAGTTTTTTCTGTACCTGCCTGATGAGTGAGTTTCTCAGGAAGAATTTCACCTCTGCAGCTGCTTATCAGTATCACTAATGAGGGCTTCAAAGACTCACCAAAAAGTCTTTAAAATTATTTAAAAAATGAAAATATAAGTCATCAAGTTATAGTAGATCTGCTTGTTTACTTGACAGTGAAAGATATTTGCCATAGTGCATGGAAATAATGATGATATAAGTCTGTCGTGGTATATGAAGGCTCAAACAATCTTAAATCAGAAATGTTTTTAATGCCATTTATGTTCAGCTGAGAACATGATTTAATGATTAGTATATGACAGATTAGAAATGATCAAAATCTCATTTTTGAGGGTGATTGAGTGATGAAAGTACTCTACAATTCAAAAAAATGTAATATAGGTCATGTAGAATTATTGTATGTTTAGGACTGACTTAATAATGTGCATGGTTAGTATTTTAAAAGGCTTGATTTAGGAAAATTAAGCTATTTTGATAAGCTACAAGAAATCCATATTGTTGCCTATTTCATTTGCCTTTTTTAATCAGTGCATATAAGTGCACTTACAGTTACATATGTTGTAGGAAAAGTGCTATATAAATAAAGTTTGATTGATATGTTTTTATTAAGGCTCGGTAGTGTTGATATGCCAGGATAATAAAGGTGGTTAGCTTGTTATAACAACCCATTTTCAGCTGCTTTTTTTCAGATTTTAAGAAAATGAAACAGTCACAGGCAAAACAACAATCCAGCTTTTTAAACTAGTGAGAGCAGGGAAATCAAGTCAAGAACTTGAGAAAAAGGCCCAAAAATGTTTCAGCTTTTCTAACAGTGAAAAGAAATGTCCATTTCCTTCTTTCCATGGAAATAGTTTTCCTAAATGCCAAAGACTAAGAAATGTAATCTCTGTCTAACAGCTTTACTCTTAAAAATCTTTCAAGTCACAAGTCTGTTTTAATCAGTCCAGATAATGAACGAATAAGAAAAATATTAAAAAGCGGAGGAACGAGGGGGTTAAGAATTTTGTTTGAGGGTCACCTTTGTTCATTTCTAACATTTCTTACATGCATACCTCATCCTTGAGAAACTAAAGTTTATTTTTAGAATTTTGGAAGCTTTGACTAGATAAGATCTTCTCTTCGTATTAAAACGTTTTGTAGATGCTCTAAAACATATTTTAATGGCTTCATGTCTGTTCCAGCTTTTTATCTGCTATCTTTTGTATTTTATTTCTTTATTATCAAGATGCTTCAAATCAAATATTACATTTTTTTTCTCTAAAGCACCCAGAATTCCAACGGACAAACGCATCTTCACCACCACACACACTCCGAGCTGTGTGTTTCAGGATGTGGATGAAAGGTAAGCCACAGCCTGCGAGCAAAAACTCCACCGAAAAAGAAATAAAGGATTGCTGCAGATGCTTGTGAGCTGATGTGTTGATTTTGTGTGTCTCAGGGCAGTTCCTCTCCTTGGCTACCTCCCTCAGGACCTGATCGGCACTCAAGTACTCCTCCATCTGCATCCCAATGACCGGCCTATCATGCTGGCCATTCACAGAAAAAGTCAGTCATCAGAAAATAATTGAAGATTTAATGTTTCATGTGTCTGCACAGGAAATCTGTTCACATCTGTTTTAGGGAAAGGGATCATATTGAGCTTGAAGATGTAAGGATATGCTTTACAATGAAAGAGTGCATATATCCATCCCAGAAAAGTTTGGAAATGTTATTTCAGTTGATAAATAATCCCTGGCAACTGGAAGCTGGTGCACAGAGTGGCAGCATTATTTGGTGTGTGCCCTGGTATCATTTCTTAACTTGTGATACCAGTTTAGTCAAAGATAGACTGCGGAGAAGACATCCCCCCAAGAAGACTGGTTCTTCACCCTTGCTTACTGTGAAACCGCAGGCCTTGCTGCCAGTGGTGATGGGGATTTTTTCACATCTTTTTTGTTGCACTACCCACACATTTAGCTGTGTTAATCATTCCACGAATGCACAAACCCTGCAAGTTGTACTTTTAAAGGTGACTAATCAGGCTTTCCAACAAATAAAAAATAAAATACTAATCGGTTTTGTTAAAGGGGAGAAAAAGATCAACCAAAATAATATTTCAAAACTTTTTAAGGGTATATCGCAGTCTCTATTATTTTGCAATTTACAATTCTCATTTTAAACGATTGTTTCTTTTCAGAAAAAATATCTATGTATGTGCCTTGCAGAACCTTATTCAGAAAAAACATTTGTTTTGGCCCAATGATCCAGCCCTAAGTTAAACTTCATTTTCTACTGTTCTGCAGTTCTTCAGTATGCAGGGCAGCCATTTGACCACTCGTCCATCCGATTCTGTGCCAGAAATGGAGAATACATCATCCTGGACACCAGCTGGTCCAGTTTTGTTAATCCCTGGAGCAGAAAAGTGTCCTTTGTTATTGGGAGACACAAAGTACGGATGTGAGTATCAGTCTGCTGCGCAGTCCTTCATGTTAATGTCAGTGAGTGAGCTTTACATTGAATAAAAAAAATGAGAAAGGGGTAAGTAAGTTGAGGATTGTTAATCAGAAATGCCTCTCAGTGTTTGAACAATGATTCCCTCATAACTGATTTAAAAGCGGAATACTGGCTGCGACACTGTAGGTTTTTTCTTCAGTTTATTGCCGCTCTAAACTAATGCATCTGCATTCTTTTCTTTCATCTGTGAATGTAATTCTTGTTCTTAGTTTTGTGTGTTTTTTATTATCTGTCTTTTAATAATATTTAGACAAACAGAAAAGTTGAAGTTTGCTTCCCTCTCTTACTTACTCATAAAATCTCCTGACAGTAACAACTAATATTGAGTCAATCAAGTTTTTCTCAGGACATTGCTATACTTTCATCTTTGCTAAAAGTCTTTCAGTCCAGTTTGATAAATATCCATTATCTTATTCTGGTTGTTTGTGTGCTTGTGTTTACGTTCTCAGGGGCCCTGTGAATGAGGATGTTTTTGTGGCACCATCCTCTTCTGTCTTAGAGAGAAAGACCATGGACTCTGACATCCAGGAGATCACTGAGCAGATCCACAAGCTGCTGCTACAGGTAAGAGTGGAAGGAAATGGACGAATATTTAGGAAACATTTCTAAGTGATGACAGAAACGGATTGAAGAGGATTTATTGTCTATTTGTTTTTCTTTAATCAATGATCAACGGAAAATGTGTCATATACTCGCTAACCAGAGTAAAGTACATTTTAAGTTAAAAGTCAATCAGTTAGGGCATTTATTTATTATCACACTATGAAAAATGACTCATATTAAGTCTAGAAAGTTACATTTTTCACAGAATTCTAAGGATTTTTTGAATCTATTCTTAAAGCAGATGTATCCTAACCTAACTCAAGACCATGCAAAAAAAGTGAGCAAAGTAGAGTATCATTACAGACAGAAGAACAACATAAATACTTTTACTGCCAGTGTTTGTTAATCTCTGTCTTCTCTTTATCTGTAAACAGCCCATTCATAACAGTGGGTCCAGTGGCTACAGCAGCCTGAGCAGAAACGACCACGTTTTAGGCATGACGTCTTCAAGCGAGAGCCTGGAAAAGTGCAGCAGGAGCAAAATTCAGTTAGAGGAGGAGGAACTGAGCGGCAGAGTAAGACCTGTGAGTAAATCAACACAATGCAATTTACAGTTTTAAATATGCATGTTACAACAAATCCTATCATGGCCATATATGTTATTATCTTTAATTCTCAATGGATGACATGATCTAAAAAGCAGGTCATAGATGTGTGCCTGGAAGTAAAGTTTTAGGTATGGATACATGATATTGTCGAAAGCGGTATCAGTATCATTTACAGATGTTTTAGCCATGCAGTGAGCTATTATTACCCCATTGGCTGTTATATTTGGCAGAATCTAAAAATGTAGCTCAATAGTTTACACCATCTCTCAATGCCCACTTTTATCAATCAAAAACATAATTTATTACAGAGTAAATCGTTTTCTTGCTTCACGTCTGTTTCTCGTACAAGTCGACTGTCACCATGAGAGGCTTTTGTAGTTGATGATGATTGACTGTTCTCTTCCCTTTTCAAAGCGATCGTTTCAGGAAATCTGTAAGGGAATTCACCTTCAGAAGAGCCAAAAGCAGCTTCTCGCCAAAACAGACAAGAAAACCAGTGGCAGTAAGTATGATGGATTACTACACACACTTTCTGTATAAGTAATTAAGAAATGTCAAAATGCCACTCTCTCTGCATTCAGCCCTAACTCCCTCCCTCCCTCCAACAGGAGCTGCACAGAAGAGCATGGCTGCGGTCACATCCAGAGATTTGGCAGCTCCTCTGAGCTGGAGGGAGACGGGGTTTCATGTGGAAGAGAGCAGGTCCTCCTTCCAGGAGGAGATGGCCTTAAATGATCAGACCGTCTACTCCTACCAGCAGATCAGCTGTCTGGACAGTGTAGTAAGGTATGCAGACTGCCTTCATGTGGTTGAATGAGAGACAAAAACTGTGTGAATGACACCATTTAGACTCTTTCTTTTCAAAGTTACAACTTTGGTTTGTCCACTTGATTACATATTATAAGTGGTAAATACCATCTTAAAATCAAGGATGAAAGTCACTGATGTTTCATCAGCTGTGAGATTTGTAGTCATTTTTATTGAACAAGAAAAAAGTCCTGTTGGCCTTGCCCACCTACACAGGTGTTGATGGAAAGACCTTTCTTTAGACTGCTGGTGTGGAAATGTTTGCTTGACTGGCAGCCCAAAAACCTTGGGAAAATTGTAAAACCTAACTTTGCAGATCTTCCAGTCTGTAATCATTTCTTGTAAGAATATATACCAGGGGTGTCTAGTGTTTTTTCATCATGATCTACATTTAGAAACATGCAAAGATGGCTGGAAATTTTCATTTACGTCACTTTAAGGATTAAAGTAAGGATTTTAAGAGATTTCAGGACTTCTGATTGGTCTCCTATTGTTTGCCCTCCGGTCAGTAGGAGAATCATCAGGAAATGCTTATGGCTCATCTTCATGTTCAGACACGCAGCAGTAAACTGCATAAAGCTGTTAAACTTGAGAGGACTTTCAATGTGTAAGACTGTCAGCTCAATATGTTTTGCAAATCAAGTCTTGATACAGAGAGAGCTCAGTAAATTAACACAATTTGAGCAATTTCTCGGCATGATCCATGTCTTTATCCATCAGTCAGGCAAAGCAGCATATTTCAGCTCTATTTAATTTTACTCTTTGCAATGTTCTTCAGACTTTTTAAAATGAAACTGAGGGCAGGAGTTGGCCTCAGGCCGTAGTTTGGACATCCCTGATATAATATCACAGGCTTTTCCCTCTGCTCCATCTATTATCAGCCTCTCTAAGTCTGTTAGACCAGGGATTCAAACCACCTTTGTGGGTTCCCAGGGTCTTTAAGACTTCAGCCTAAGTTACCACCTAAAATATTCTTTGAAATAATTGACATATATTTTGTCCTTGTTTATATTAACATCAGAGAACTGAGGTATATTCCTTGCATTAGTCAATCAGACAATCTGCAACAAAAGGAAACTTTCAAGAGGGCACTTAATTTAAAAAAAAATATGATTGTTTGATCATCAAATGAAGTGAAAAGGTCATCTGCAATAGCATTTTGTTAACTTGGACGTTACACTCTGCTAACTAACATAAGCCTTGCATCTGTGATGCAGCCTACAGCAGCACAACTTAAGCTACAGCTCCTGTCCGAGTTTGGTTAAGAACACATAATGGCATAGAACTAACACTCAGCTGGTGCACACAGCAGCAGGTCCTTTGATTTTTCTGTGTAATGTGGCCTCAACAGGTAACTCTTAAGTGAATAGCTTGGTTTCTTTACTGTGTGCATTGTGGACAAAATTGACCACTGATTTTGTTATTCCTGAAGGTACTTGGAGAGCTGCAGTGTTCCCATCACCATGAAGAGGAAGTGCCTGTCGGTATCAAACACCACATCTTCAAATTCTGATGACAGCAAACAGAAAGGGTCAAACAACATGCAGGTGTCAGAAGGTATGAATCACTAATTCATTTTCTGCATCTGTCTGAGTGGCATTAGACACGTGTGTTAACCTGATCATATAGAGCTGCAGCACATGAAGGCCTCTTTCAAGAGAATGTATAAAAATGTCCAAAACAAATCAGGCTATCATGGAGAGGTCTTTTTATTCTCTCAATCATTCAAGAAGATTTTTTTTCAAGATTGAACCAAATGTTCCTTTGGTTAGTCTCAACAAATACATTGGACATTCTCACCCATTGGTCTCTATAAAAATGTACTATAAGCATCATAAATTAGTGAAAACAAAAGCCAATCTAGATTCTTGAAACATGGAGTGAAATATTCAGGACCTACTTTGTTTTTATTTTGACAATTTAAGCTTGCAGCTCAAAAATACAAATTGTAGTTTCTCAAAAAAAAAAAATATATATATATATATATATATAAATATGGTGTTCTCAGCCTTCATTGAGTTTGAGTAAAGTGAGAAATGAGGGTAAGAAAAACCCTTACAGGCATTTATAACTAATAATCTTATCAGAGTTCTGCTCGTTGTTCTTGGATATATGGAGTTCACTCTTTCTAAACAAATGATGAAATATACTCAACCTTTTTTCTCAGTATTCAAATTTATTGAGATGCAGCTGCCTTGTTGTCTGTTCTCTCTGCAGAACCAGCCTTGTTAAAGGATCAGTCCAGTCTCTCCGCTTTGGATAATCAAGACAAAAAGTCCTGTGAAGCAGCCACAGCTGTAGTGGGCACCTCATTGCCCCTACCTGTACCTAGCAAACCAGAGAGTGTGGTGTCTATAACCAGCCAGTGTAGCTACAGTAGCACCATAGTGCATGTTGGGGACAAGAAGCCTCACCCTGAGTCAGGTACAGTGCTGTGAAACAGTGTTGGCTCTAAATCTGATCTTTCTGTTGTCTGTGTTACTGCTGAAACTTCAGGTTTTTAGGAGAAAACAGTCCAAGAAAGTACAAACTCTAACTCTACAGAAGTTGGGACATTGTAAAAAATGTTGGTAAAATAGAACACAATGATTTGCTTATGGATTGTCCTAAATCCAATTGAGTAAACTTCAAAGACAAGATATTTAATGTTCAAATTGAAATTATTTTTGCAAACATTCACTCATCTTTTTTTATGCCTGCAGCACGATTTAAAAGCTGTGACAGGGGCATGTTTCCCACTGTGTTACTTTACCTTTACATTAAAAAACACTCTAAGCTTTTGCTAACTGAGGACAATAAACGTTGAAGCTTTGTATGTGGAATTATTTGCCCTTCTTGCTTAATGTACAATAGCTCAACAGTTCATGTCCTCAGTTGTTGTAGTTTGCGCTTCATAATATAGCACTTCAGTATGCCTTCAGGCCCGTTTGGTCTGTGCTGTCTTTCGTCAAAGCCACGCTGTTGTGATTCATGCAGAATGTGGCTTGACATTGTCTTGCTGACATAAGCAGGGATGTCCCTGAAAAAAGATGTTGCCTGGATGGCAGCAGATTTTATTTCAAAACCTGTATATACCTTTCAGGATTAATGATGGCAGATGCTGGCTTTTGAACTTTGTGCTGATAACAGTCTGGATGGTGCTTTTCCTCTTTAGCCCGAGGGACGCCATGTCCATAATTTCCAAAAACAATATTAAATGTGGTCTCAACAGACCACAGCACACTTCTCCACTGTGCATCGGTCCTTCTCAGATGAGCTCGAGTTCAGAGAAGCCGACGATAAGCTGTATAAACTGACCGTGGCTTTACAAAATGTTCCTGAAGCCCATGTGCTCCTTTTAGAGAACGATGGTTTTTTAATGCAGTGCTGCCTAAGGGAACAAAGATCACAGGCGTTCAGTGCTGGTTTTCAACCCTGCTGCTTGCATGCAGAGATTTCTGTAAGTTTTCTGAATCTTTTGATGATATCATGAGCTGTAGATTATGAAATCCCTAAATTCCTTCTCAATTATAGGTTGAGAGATCCAGGTGACATGTTCACCTGTGGAATGTTACAAACAGGTGCTTATTGAGCATTCCTCAACTTTCCCAGTCTTATGTTGCCCCCTCCCAGTTTTTTTTTTTTTTTTTGGAACGCTAACAGGTATTTAACTCAAACTGAGTGAATGTGTGCAATAAAACAATTACATTTATTCATTTGAACTTCAAATATCCTGTCATTTAATTTTAAGATCAGACAGAAGAATGTTGCCTAGTTCAGACCAAACATAAGGGAAACTACAAGTCCATTTCAGGCCGTCAGAGCAGTGTGGACTGAGCCGTTGCAGATCAACTGGCAGAGTTGTTTGTCAAGTCAGCAACAGCTTCGATATGAAAGTCACATTAATTGTTTCAACAGCCAGTCGAGAGCTCCTTGGCATAGAGCTGGTTACACAAGTTGCAAAACAATCAGTAATGCAAAGAGAGTTAACTAAAAGCTGTCTTAATCATCCTAATCCTGAGAAATGGCGCACATCATTCATAGGCTACCACCCACAGAATTAGATGGACCCTAAACAACAGTAAATGGGCCTTACCCGAATATTGTTCAGTGATGCTGATATTTGATTAGGAATGATAGTTCAAGCCACTTAAATATTGTTTTGCTCTGCCTGGCTCCAGTCTGTTTTAAGAGGGTAACTTTATCAGTTTGTTGCAGGTCTTAGCATTTCTTCATGCCCCAAACACACTGTCATAGAAATGTTATGTATAGATTGTGGTTTTTGTAGCATTCATAAGTGATGTGGTGTTTATAGGTTTAAACAGACATGGCTGTCTTTGTGTAAATTTAGGGTGGATCATGTCTCTCCCAACCTTCATTTTCTTTCATTATACTGTGCCCCAGAAAGCTCCCATTCTTCTTCACTGCCTACGTATGACCTGCTGTATATTCATCACTGGTCATGAGATGTGTTGCCATACAGTGTTAGCAGTCATTACTGAGGTGGAAAGCAGTTGATGAATAAGTGATCTGTCCAATTCTTCCACACAATTAAACTGCCTCTGGAAACCTGGATGAAGTACCAAAACCAAGATGAGATATCTTAGCTGACAGCATGAACTGAAATGACAGCTTGTAAGTGTGTATTGAGGTGGAAAGACTACACAAATGTTGTACTGAAGTGAAACTATAGTTAAGTTGATATAATTTACCTCAAAGTAGCACTTAATACATCTTATAAAGTAAAATAAAAAAAACGTACTACATTTAAAATATACTTAAGGTAGTAAGTATTTTGAGTACATTTTGCTCACCTTCTCAATGTTAGTAATCCGGTTAGACAGTCTACCCGAGCAGTAACTGTAGCTTATCTTATTTTTTCATGTGCATGCACTTAATTCCAGTGTCCTCAATGTTTATTTCCTTTTTAGCATGGTTGAGACATTTTTTTGCTGTCACCCATACAGAGATCATCGAGGACGTCCAGGTAACAGGAGAGACAGCAGAGTCCAGCCAGATCATTGGGACCCCTGCTTCTGCTGTTTCACCTCCCAGCCAGGAGAGGGAGTCCTACAAGAAGCTGGGGCTGACCAAGCAGGTTTTGGCAGCCCATACACAGAAGGAAGAGCAGGCCTTTCTGTATCGCTTCAGGGAGCTTCGCAGACTCACAGCACTGAAGGCAAACTGCTCTCAGTACCTGGAGCGCCAGAGGGAACAGATTGCCAGCAATGGTAACTCTGTCAAAATAAACTGACTGACCAAGTTAAAAAGTTTTACTCACTGCTTACTACAGCTTTTCTACAGCTCTCCACTTTTTGTTGTGATGCTGTTTTACAAGATCATAGCGACTGACAGGTTACAAAAAAACCTAATTAAACATGGAACAGACCAAACAAACACAAGCTCCAATCAAAAATAAGCAGAACTTTTGAGATTTACCTAAATATAAGTGAGCATATGAGCAAACCTTTTCACCCTTTCTTTTTTTCTGGCTTCCTTTGAGTTACATTTCTGTATGTTGGAGGTTAAGTGCAGCAGAAAATAATCAAGTAAACTTACTGTGAGTCCATAACATTCACATGAGCATTGCTGGATAGCATCAGAGACCTAAAGCAGGGGCTTTACCATCACAATATTTATGTTTATGAAGTCATTCATAAACTTTTTGCTGTAGGTCTTTAAAGATTTATTTTCTCTTCACATAAAAAGATGCCAGTCTTTTCTTTTTGATTGCTAAGAAGTAAGACTCAGACATCTGTTGAATAGTTTGCTCACATAAAACAACATTTCTGAGAAAAGGAGGATCTTTTGAACATTTCTTAGAGGATATCAGTTTTGTTTATTCTGTTGCACCATATAGCATGTAAAGAAATTTAGGGAAACAGCGTGTCAAAGCATATCAAGAAAAATGTTTTGTCTAAGAAACTTCTGAATCTTTTGCACGGTTATAAATTGAAAATTTGTGAAGACTGACTTTATGTTGGTAGCTATCTTGTACATGACTTAAACCTTACACTACCAAACAGTAATGAAGTAAATGTATGCAAAGACTCTCATTGGTATAGAAACAAACACCACAATCACGTCAAACATAACAGAGTTAATGTCAGTTCTCAGCTAAGTTTCAATTTATGTGTTGCTTAATTCGGTCACCACTTCAATCTAATTCTTCTGTTTCTTCATGCTGCTAGTAATTAATGAGTTTGATAACAGCTCATGTGACCAGAAAGATCAGTGCTCAAACCACTGGCAAAACTAACCGTATTGTAAGGTCAAAAATATCACTAAATAAATGAACAACAGTCTTAACTTTTCTTTTCATCCTTTCCATATTGAAGCTGCACCGGCTGCTCAACCCTCTAAGCCTGTCGGAGCGGGAGCAGAGCCCACAACGCGGCGGGGCACACGGAATAAGAAGACAAAGTCAAAGCGTGCGAGGCAGGTGGAGTCTTCAGACAGCACTGTGTCCCATCACAGACAACAGAACCTACGGCCACCTCTTCTGAACCAAGGTCTTAACCCCACCTCTTGGTCTCGCTCTGACACCTCTCAGTCAACTTTCCCTGGGGCTTACTCCTCCGTCATGCCAGGCTACCCCCTCCAGGTGTACCCCAGAGCTGGCTCCCACATAGACACTAGCCAGCAGGGATTTGGAGTGCATCAGGGGACCCAGGCCCCTCCCTGCTCCTCCGCTATACATTCTGCCCCCTACACTGCCTCCATGGTCACCCCTGTCGTTGCACTAGTGCTGCCTAACTACATGTACTCTCCCGCAGCACCTGGTCCACTGCCACCACCTCAGCCTGTGTACCACCCAGTGACCAACTTCTCTGTCCAAACACAGCCTTTCTGTCAAGTTGCCTTTCCAGGCCAGGTCCCCCTCACAGCTCCGACGCCCTTCAGTGTTCAGAACCAGTTCAATCCCCCTTACAACTTTGCTCCTCAGCCAGCAAACCTGGCCCCTTCCTTCTACTACCCCATGTCCTCAGAGACTCCTAAGGCCCCCATGGAGGGTCAGTCTCGCTCCTCAACACCACAGTCAGGAGGAGGCCCAGCGTCACCACCCTTGTTCCAGTCCCGCTGCAGCTCACCTCTGAACCTGCTGGAGCTGGAGCTGTCAGTGGACAGGCAGGACAGCACAGCACTCTCCTCCGGAGGGCAAGGGAATAACACGAGTGAGAGGGAGAAAGGAGCAAGTGGCGGCCAGGCCAAGGAGATGGAGGTGCAGCAGGTAAGCAAAAAATAAAGAAATCTTTAATGTATTTTGTCCCTTTACCCAACCAAAGCATAAAATACTCATTAAATGTACAATTCTTAAAAAGGCAGAGCAAGATGGCAGATCCCTCCTCTGATGTATTGTTGGGAGTTTTTATTGCTGGCAAATACAGTATCTGTTAGATGTGAGATGAAATGTCCCCTCAGTCATTTGAGATTATTTGAGATTTAATGCTGGGGTCACAGAGATTCCTTGGGAGAAATCACATCATAAAAAATTTAGCCATTTTGTCATTTAATTGCCGTGCTGATTGTGTAAAGTCTGGCCAGTCTAGACTCTTCAGATGAAATGTGGCCTAGGGTGTTAACACATGATGTATTATCCCTTACACCCTTTAGCCATCACTCAGTCTCCTTGGTCCACCAGGACCCTTGTATTACGAAGGCACGCCCTGTGTCTGTGGGCATTTGTCTTGGGATAGAGTGTGCTCTAGGCTCAGGGCACACAGCAAAGAGGTAGGCAAATCATCGGAAAAACCTCACACTTCTCCAATCCCATTCCTTCCTGATTTCATTTATTTCAACTGTAACTTTTTTTCCTTTCCATGACTTATCAGCATTTCAGTTGCCCAATGTATGAGACTGAGAAGTTTTTAGAGACTAATCTGAAATAATGATCAATGTCTTAAGTGAGAGTTAGGCTTACTGAAGTACATCGCTGTGCTGTATGTATGACTGTATGCATGCATACATACACTCTTTGATTTTGCATGGCACTTGTCACATAAGCAAGGAAACGTTTTGACACCAAAAGAACAATGTTTTTCTGTACATGCTCCTACTTTACAACTTTCCCTGGGCTAATTGAGTTGAAGGAGGATCAGGATCCCAACCTACTTGTTTGCTGTACAGTGCTGAGTTGTTTTGCACCCGGCATTTGGTCAATGGACAATCTTCCATGCTTATTGACAGCATACAGGCAGCTGAGTCTAAAAATATGCATTCAAGTCACAGCACAGCCAATGGAACAGAACTTGCCATCATCGTAAAATTACTCCGATGATGGAAGAACCAAATATTGGCAGAGCTGTGAGGCCATGGTTATTTGTTATTTGTACAGCTCTGATGTTTTTCTTTTTTTTATTTTGGCAGGCAAGTTCTCGTGGCGATGGCAACAACAGTGATGTAAACTCTTCATCGAGTGACATGTTGGACATCATTCTCCATGAGGACTCCTGCTCGGCTACCTCAGGGTCTATGGGCTCAGGGTCTAACGGATGTGGAACTTCAGCCAGCGGTACTTCTCAGAGCAGGACATCCGCCAGTGGAGCCTCAGCAAGTGGGATTTCAGGCAGTGGAACAGGTTGGTTTTGGCACTGTGGGAAATTTGAGGGAGTCTTTGAAAGTAGCACAATTTTATGATATAATAGCAGGTCAATTTAATCAATATTTATTTTACATGATTTACAGGAACCAGCCAAGCTAGCACCTTCATATCAGTGTCAATCAGCAGTGCAGTGCAGTGTTATGAAAAGGCAAAGGAGCGCAGTGCGGGGGGGGGGGGGCTTGTGCTAAATTGCTAGAGTCTGAACAACCACGTTACCACCTCTTTTTAAATTTTTGTTTATTACATTTTTAAAACATCAAAGTAAAATGCATAGCCTAGCAAAACAAAAGCTGTAACAGAATATCAATACAGATTTTGTATTGATAGACACATTTTCTGTTTAAAAAACAGGAATTGCTAGAAGAGCTTGTCTAGTCCTTTCCCCACCAAAAAGTCAAATGCATTTATGTCACCAAAGAGTACAGCTAACCACAAAAGCGACAAATTCAACAGATAAGTACCAAATAAATGTGAATAAAGAGAGCAGCAGGCTACACAGAGGTCAAGAAAATGTTTTTCAGTTTTGTTGAAGAACAGAACAGGAGAACAGTCAGTATGGCCCTGTTTGTCAACGTCGAGGTTAACAAGTTTACACTGCTCCCAGTTGTCTCTCGAGCATTTTTTAAATTTCTCCCCAAAATCAACTTGTATATTGGACTTTGGCATTCTGATAAACACTCAGTTTCCTTCTTGGTCAGAACTGGCTGTTTTTAAATAAAAATGGTTGGATAGATGTGACTGGGGCTTTCCAGAGCTGTGCTCCAATGTTTGCTTTCACTGTGCAGACATACCTGGACAGTTTTTTTCATTGGAGCTGCCTGTGAGTTGAAGACAAGCCATGGATACAAATTTGGAAAGATCCATCATAAAGCAGATTTTGCTTTGGACTGTTTGACTTTTTTTAAATCTCAGTCTAATGCTGCGTTCACACCGCAAGCGAACCAGCAACCAAAATCGCGTCGCCCACTGACGTAACATTGAGCGTCCATAAATACCTCATTTTGGTCACCGTTGCCGTCGGCCGTCGCTTGGTGACGTCACGTCCGCTTGAGTTTCACCGCGATATCATATATCATATAATAGGATGTATAAGCAGACATTATTCAGCTGTATCCTTTTCATTCACTTATCAACCACAAAACACTGCAGCTGATGCCCTGCAACAGTATTATCTGTGAGTTCTCTGCGGTCTGTCTCGGCGGAACTATGTCCTCACTGACTAATTTTTCCCCAACGGACATGGATTGTTCCTCTGTAGTCCGGATGAATAACTGTCTGTCACGGGCACCGTCACACGTGCACACACCTGCTGATTGATCAACTTTTTTTACTTTGACATCGGGCGACAAGCTGTGTGGTAGTGTGAAAAGCAGCTGTCGCATCGCGGGTGGCTTAGCCCCGTCCAATCGCGGCTGTACATTGACTTTGCATGGAGAGTGATCGCTGAGGTAGTACAAGTAGCGTCTGGTGTGAACGCACCTTAAGACAACAACAAAGGAGGAATCAGAGGTGATAGAGCTGCTGGCCCCTTTGTGGCTTTGAGTGACAGCTAGAATATTATTCCAAAAATGTTCTCAAGCAGAAAAACAATATGCTATTTATACCAAGGAGTTTGAAAAGTCAAACGGCATCCTGGCGTGTTTAAATTCTGTGTCCATGCTCCAGGAATCGTGGTGATACTCTGACCTTTTTTAGAGGTCAACAGCATCTTCACATCACATTTATTCTTGGCCCAGCTCACTTTGAAGGTGATATGAAAAACTGTGCCAGGAAAGTGGTACAATTTCTAGAAAACCGTCAAAACAATCCAGTGCCGTCGAGACGACCCACGCAGATACCATGTAGTGAAAGCCCCATAAGTGACCCTCGATATTCAGAAAGACCCATCTTATCTTACCTCCAGGTACGCCTGGCCCATGTCAAACATCCATCACTGACATGATTTACACTCTGTATACATCTGCTGAAGTAATAAGACTGATCCTTGATGCAGCCGATTTGATAATTAAAAAGGGGTAGAAAAATTCCAGGCTCTGCCTCCCACAACATTTTTCTTAAGACTGAATAGCACATAAGCCATCTGTGATGCAGCACAGTGTTAAAGTGGTAAAGAGGCCCTTTCAGCTTTTAATATGTGATGGTGCTTGAACAATCAGTGATTTGTCGAAGTGTCGAAAAATTTAAGCAGCAAAGAATTTTTCAGCATATACGCTGATGCTTCATTTTTGGACTAAATAAGAAGTCAACAAAAACTTGGGGAGTAGCCTTGTAAAAGAGGATTGCAGTGATTCCTCATAGAAGTAAAGAATAGAAGAGCACATTATTTTTAGATTTTTGAGAGAACAAGTCTGATATTTGTTGTGTTTTGTGGGTGAAAAGACTGTTTTTACGAGTCGTGTAGGAGTTGAAGGATCAGCCTGATCACACTTT
The DNA here is from genome assembly GCA_036419115.1 of Scarus forsteni. Classification (NCBI taxonomy): domain Eukaryota; kingdom Metazoa; phylum Chordata; class Actinopteri; order Labriformes; family Labridae; genus Scarus; species Scarus forsteni. The sequence continues at coordinate 20,029,916 of JAZDUH010000157.1, read as the reverse complement.
GTCCAAGAATATTTCTGTAGGTGCTGGAATCCCGGCTAATGCCATCTAAGGAAGTCACATTTATTATAAAATGTGTCTTAAGGCGGTAGGGACCAATCACAACAAATTAAGTCTCAGTAAAGTAAAAGGAGAAATCAAATCATCCAAACCTTTTTGTCTTATGCTTTGAGATAAGTTTACACTTTGGTTTCCAATGCTGGAGAAAAAGAGAGGTGTCAGCACACAGCACAAATAATTATTTCAGTTTTATTTAACAAGGAAAACCTTATTGAGACTAAGAATCTAATTTACATGATGCCCTGGCCAAGACAGGCAGAAGAACTTTGGCCAAGTTTCAGACATTAAACAGTTATGAACAAAGAAGAAATATTAACCAATCAGTCCACAGCGAAGAGCATTAAATCACGAGTCAAAGCATCTACAACCTGAAGCGTCTTCCATTAAAGACTTTATTCTGCATTTAATGGATGTAAAGAGACCAGCTCCCTCTAGCCCAAATGTTTTTGCTGCAGGTTCCAATGGACAGGCACAGCATATTGCGAACTTCTTTAAAACCATATCAAGATGAACTTTAGGGACAGAAACAGTGTTGATTTTGTCAACTAATTATATTCGTCAAGTGCACATTGCCAAAAACTAAACTAAATAAACTGACATTCCCGACAACAAATAAAAACTAGACTAAAATGTTTGGCAGTGACTAAATGCGTTCAGACCTAATTTCATCATGTAGAGATCAGGGACAAATTAGGAACCACTGCTACTTTGGTTGTGTGGAAAGGTTGGATGAGTTAAGAGGGAAATCCAGTTACAAGTACCTGAGCTTCATGGTGGCGGGATCCACTGCAGATATTCAAGACAACATTAAAATGCCTTACACTTCACACATCATATTTTAGTCGACTAAGTTTACAGTAGATTTTGTCGACTAAAATGTAATGAAATTTCATCAACTAAAACTAGACTAACATTAAAACAATTTAGATGACTAAGTTATGACTAAAACAAAAAGAATATTTAGGTAAAAGACTAAACTAAATTAAAAACTGCTGTCTAATTAATACTGGAGAGAAAGTGAGAATTAGCCATGTGACTGAGTTACAGAGCAAAAACAGAAGCTTCCAGCGCTTTTCCTTTTAATATAATTACTAAGTATGAGGTGGGCAGATTGAGTATAGCCTTTTAATTAGAACATATAGATGATTCAGTCTTGGATGAATGGCCAGCAGCCAGCCAGCCAGCATGATCATAAAAACTACAATGAGATTGTAAAATTGAACCTTCAAGCTCCCCAATAAAACTGTATCAAAGGTTTCAGACGTTGAGAAGCTGCATGCTCAGACTGTATGTTGTGAAGTTATAGAGTGGAGACATGAAGCACTTAAATAATTTGTACCAAAATCCTGTGGGACTAAATTCTGTACTGTACTGTACTTTTTCAGAGAAATGTACCAAACATTAACCCAGAAATACTACGTCTGTGCTGTATTTATCATTAATGCAAATCTTGTTGTCCATTCTTAGGGAGCAACAACAGCAGTAATTACTTCGGCAGCGTGGACTCGTCTCAGAACAGCCAGAAGGTCAATGGTCACTCGAGCAGCAGTGCGGTCAGGCTGAATGAGTTGGATGACAGCGAAAACTTCATGAAGTATGTTCTGCAGGACCCGCTCTGGCTGCTCACAGCCAACGCTGATGAAGACATCATGATGACCTATCAGCTGCCATCACAGTGAGTTGAAGCACAGCAGCTCAGGAGGTTTAGTGAGGAGTAGTGGCCCTGAAGACACTAATGTTTGTGAGTTTAATATGGCGAAAGGGGAGCATGCATTTAAGAAAGGGACATCTGCCTTACTACGAAGCAGTTGTTCATTCTTTTAAACAGTGGCCACCACAGAAGTGTGATCTTAGTACCTGAACTTAGATGCTATTCATACAAGTCTGTTATAGTTATCAAGACTGAACTAAATCACCAAAGCTCAATGAGCTCCAATGTATTATTAATGAATCCTCAAGACAGAGGAGAAAATTATCCAGAGTCCGCAGAAAATTTGTTTCAGCATTTAAGACACTGTGTTCACAGCTGGACTCACTCATGGATGGACAACCAAAAATGAAACACTAAATTGTCTTTGTCTTTGACACAAGTATACTGTGGCACTTTAGTCTTCCAGCTTGTGTCAGGCTCACCAATTTGAACCATGGAGGAGCCTGCTGAGTGCAGAGGTTAAATATGCTCTCTTTCATACTATATGCTGTAGTAATGCATGTTTTAAAGAAGCTACTGTAGATTTTTTTCTGAAACCTTTAACCACAACGAAAAAATGCAGAAACTTAACAAAAACTTAGTTTCAGTTTTACCAAATTAAACAAATCTTTACTTAAAAAACTGCTAAAAAGTAAACGTTAACGTAAAACAGTCAAATTTAAACTGCTATAAAACATACACCTTTTTGCCCTTGATTTGCTCTGTGTAATCTCTCTGACTGATGTCTTCAAACACTGACTATATTAAGTTTGCTCTTGTGGATGATGACTCAACTCTGCTGAAGTGCTTTCACAAGGTCTTTCCTCGCATTTCTTTTGACCGCACATAAAAGTGCAGGACACCCCTCATTGCAGTTGTGTTTTCTGGCCACCAGATGGTGCCATCACATTATCTCAGTATCTGTAGGGTATGAATAATGCCCACTTTGACATAAGATTCACATAGCGGGTATAAAATGACCGTGCTTTACCAGATGAGGCTACCGGGCAGGTAATAAAATGTTAGTGTTTGTGTATTTGCAGAGACATCCAGAAGGTCCTTAAAGAGGACAGAGAGAAGCTGAAGAAGATGCAGAAGAGCCAGCCACGCTTTTCAGAGGAGCAGAAGAAGGAGCTGATTGAAGTCCACCCTTGGATTAAGAAGAGAGATCTACCAAAGGCACTAGACGTCAAGGTAGAATGTCATTTTTTACTTCTATTTTACATCGTCAATGAACACGGCTATTGGATGGTAAAATAATTTATTTCCAGCTGTTAAATATTGCAGATGTGTGAGGGGATTAAATTGAAGAATCTAGTGCCCTTTATTTTTCTGCACACTGCAAATCAATGTTTCACTGAAGTGTTTGCTTATCTAGGAGGAGGTCAGAAACTTTTATCAGCTTTCTTCCATCAGGGTTTATAGTTTATAAATGCATTTGTCTTTGGTGGAGCCCTGCATTCAGAGCTTGCTTGTTTGCTTTTATAACAGCCCACACATCATTTCTGTTGCTCTTAGGCTCATTGTGGTTTGATTATGCCAGTCCAGCTTAGGGAAGTTGCTGTCACTTCAAATAAATTCAATTAATAGTCTTGAGCTGAAAGGCTAGCAATGACCATTTAACAGCATCACTTTTTTATCTAAAGAAGTAGTAGTATGTGATTCAAGAACTAGACATTTTTTTTTTGTGAATGTGTCACCTCTGGTTCTCTAGTTTACACCAGTGGTGCTGGAGGTGTGGCATCAGTGCCTTAATGTAAATGTGGAGGTCAAAGTGTTAAAGAAAAGAGGGTTACAAAGTTTATAAAGAATTAATTATTTTGGTCAATGTTAGTATATTTAATTTGCTTTAATGGTATAAGGACGTATTAGTGCCTATGGCATGGGTAACCTGCACATCTGTCAAGGCACTATTAATGCTAAATGGCACATAGATAGATAGATAGATGAACCTTTATTGTCCCAGAAAAGGGAAATTTGTTTCCACAGCTTCCCATATCATGTTGCCAAAGCACACCATCACACAGAACATGAACAGAACAATGGACAGTCACAAACAAATACAGAGCAAGACAGCACTTAGCATTGTCAATGTCTGGCAAGTAGGTTAAGTCAAGAAGGTAGATTGTTCAGTACAGCAAGAGCAGATGGAACAAAACTCCTCTACCAGTTTTGGAGCAACATATGCTGCCATCCAAGAGCTATCCCTGCTTACTTCAGCACGATAATGCCTAGCCACGTTCTGCACGTGTTACAACAGCATGGCTTCGTAGAAAAAGATTTTGGGCTCTGACTCAGTGGAGACCCTGGACTGTTGAGCAGCTGAAGTTGTATATCAAGCAGGAACAGGAAAGAATTTCAGCTACATTTCACTTATTGAGTGTTTAAAGGAAAGGTGATGTCACACAGTGGTAAATCTGCCCTGTCCCGGCTTTTTTGGAATATCTTCCAATTTTAAATAAGTAAATATTTGAGAAAACAGTGACGTTTATCAGTATTAACATTAAATGTCTTGTCTTTGTCAAGTTCAAAAAGGAATATTAAGTCATTCTATTCTGTTTTTATTTACTTTTGCATGTCTGAACTTCATTGGAACCCCCTCTTCACGAAGCGTTAAAGACTATCACTTTTCCATCCTGATGTCTTAATTAGATGTTAATGAGTGTTAATGCAAGGTCGTGATGGGGTCGCAGTTTGTTTGTGTCACATTCATCACTCTTGTTTCTTCTTTAAATCTGCCAGATGTGCTCGTGCTGTGACGGCTCCTCAGAGGCGGCAGTAGCAGCAGAAGAGGATCAGCCAGACCTTGGCATCGGTGATTCAGACTCTGGGGATATTGGCTGCCAGCAGAGGACCGGAGACGAATGCTTAAGCACTGTTGTCATTTCCGGCCATGACCTGTCTCCTTGCTCTGAGACACAACCAGCATGACTGAATTCACTACAGACTCTGAGAGTCAATCCCCTTACGCCTCGTGTCCTGCAAAGCTATGAAGAACTCTCAGCACACTGACTCTTCTCTTCACACATCGTTGCTGACATTGTCTTTTTGATATTGATTTGAGTTCTGCCTGTTCAGATATCAGAAAAAGAAAGACAGTCAAAGAGAGTGAATACTGAAATATTCAAATGATGTGAGTTTATTTAAACATCATTTTCAGTTATACCAGAGGGTTGGTTTCATGAAGTTAGCATAAAGTGCTAGCTATCACTCATTTCTATGTAGCACTTAATAATCATCGGCGCCTGGATGAAGGGATTATGAAGAGGAGATGCACAACTCAATAAGGGAAACACAACATGTGCCCATACACTCGACAGCATGGCAAACAGACACAACCAACAGTAGGCTGAAAAGAAGGTGTCTCTGTGGCGGTGTAGCTGTAACAGATAATGAATAAATTCAGTTTTTTGTGATGTCATGTTCCCAAACACTACGTCAGCATGTGGTGGGAACAGGTGGAGACATGCGTAACCATGGAGCACCAAACGAAGAGCACACAGCCGGCTGCACTGGTGAAAAGATTAAATGAATTGACACTCCTTTTCTTCTTCTCCACTTTACTCCATTTGTTCTGTTTTCTGGTGGAGCAGAAAGTCACTAAGAGGAAAACAAAAACCAGCATTTAAAAGGTTTTCGCCACCTCCATTAGAAAGGTTGTGTTGATGCTTTGAACATGTAAACAGCGTTTTGTAGCAGGTTTATACTGAGGTGCTTTTTTTGTCATGTATGTTTATAGAGGATTGTTTTCTCATTTCACTTTTTCTTGTGGGTAGACTCAGACACTTAGGTTCAAGGGGGAGGAAGAAACCACAGGTTGGTACTTTGAATCAGGTGAACAGACATAACCACTAGGCTACAGTTACTGCTTGTTACTGTCTAAACTCCTAGGATGCAGAAGTATATTTTATGTCCTCTGTAGAAGACATGACGCTCCAAACATGATTTCTTAAACTATTTAAGTTGTCACGCCAAAACCTGATGTAACACAGAGGCCGTGGTCCCCAACATTTTTGTACCACACCGGTTTATGTGCAACAAGATAGTTTTTGAGCTGATCTGATGTTTTTATTGATTACTAATTTTATTCCTTTATACCTCTGAGTTGAGTCCTTCCACACCGAGAAGTTGCTCGCTCTACTTTGCTGCGTTTGTCCTCCAGTTACATGCATGTGCAGAGTCAAATATTTTTACAACTGCATCCAGAAGAGTGCATAGGCACCAAGTTTAAGTAGGAGTTAATATTAGGCTGTACTTTATGTTCACCACAGCAGTGGCAGAGTCAGAGGGCCTCTGTGAACGGCCCGCGTAGCCAAGCCACACCATGATACAGCAGTCGTATCCACATTATCCTTCAGTCTTTCATTTTTCAACAAGCAGTATTTCAATTAATTATTTTTGTTTCCTTGACCTGGTACCAGTTCGTGGTTGTAAACCTCTGATATAAAGGGCTCCTTGGCCTCAGTAAGCTATCATTTGTTAAGTTGTGATATTCACAATGTGAGTTCTGCCTTTGGAAAGTAGCCATCATGTTGAAGGCCAAAAATGTTGCAAAAGAAAACACTGTTTAATGAAAATGTTATTTTCAGTGTCCATTTGAAGAATGCCCCCCAATTATGTGATTAGATGATACTGTATGTCCTCTCTCTCAAATGGGAGACAATTCTTCTGTGGTCACAGTAAACATTAGAGCACAGAAAGATGAGGCCACATCCACTTCTTGAGAGGGACATGGCACTTTAAGCTAAACACAGTTCCAGTTCTGAGCAGGAATCAAACATAAGGGTTTATAATCATGCCAAAATTCTATATCTAAAGTAGCTGTGGACAAGAAACGTTGAAAAAATATTTATGGGGCGTCAGTGTTAACTTGTGAAAAAGGGTTAAATATGGCCTTTTGAAAAGATTTTTCAACATCGGTCTTTTTTGGTGCTCATGTTGCGAATGTTTGTTTCTTTTTGTTAAATGCAGAACTGGCAAAAAGAGCCCAGAGAAATGAGGACTCCTTAACTTCTTGGCACACACTAAGGACCTGCCAAAAAATGAAGGAAGTGTTTTTATAAAGATTTTTTATTTAAAATAATTTATTCATTCCTTAGACTTCCTTTATTTTAAATTCTCCAGCTGTTATTTCTTTGGGTACCAGGATGACATTTAAATGACATGAGAACTCCAGGTGTCACGTGTTTAAAGCTAAATTCCAGAGGATTTTCTCTAAAATGGTACAAATGTTACTGATTCTCTGTCGGAATGGAGGTGGTGAAAACATTTAAGAGCGAGACAATCAGCAGCTACGAAAACTGTGAGCTCAATTTACTAATCATGAGTTTGTCAATGCCTGTGTTGAATTCTGTTGCTGCTGCATTTTTTTCTGTCGGCTGTGAAATTGTCTGATTTTGATTTCATCTAAGCTTCTTCAGTTCTCAAATACCTATCTCATCACATTTTCATTCTTTTGTCTCCAAGTGGAAACAGACTTAAATGCAATATTTTTATGTGTGTAGATAAACCTTTGATTTTAAGTTATGACAAACCATTTGGCTTGAATAGGAAGGAGGACCAAGACTTAAAAGAGGACTTGTATATAATATATGAGCATATTTTTAGTATCCCCTCCATGGACTGCTGAAAAACACTGGATTTGTTTCCATTGGCTTTGTGGCAGAGAGGAGACGTCATGTTTTCTCGGTTTGAACGTGTGCCACCTGACACTTGAAAAGGTCTGATGTTGGGCCTCATAAATATGGAAACGAGGAGGCAGTGGAAGTGAGTGAAGCTCATTGCTGTTCAGAACAAACAGTGTGGTCACTTCAGAAGTCAGAGTTTAGGGTTATTGCACGGGTATAAAGCAGCTCGCACAGATGTCAGGAGACTGTGTGGACGCCTTTGAAGCTTCTGCTGTAATGAGATGAAACATAGTTTTCCTCAGCAACTTGAACATTTCCTGAATTTGTCTTTTGTCTGTCTTTCATTTTACACTGACAATGATGCACATTTCTATATATTTTCCTTTGGTTTTATTTTGTGTATATTTATGTTTGTAAAAATCAGCATTAATAAAATGTTGCATAATTTACAGTGAAGGGAGGTGTTGTGTTTTTCTTTTCATGAAGAACTAATGAATGAATCTGAGCTGTTTGTTTGGCTGACAGGCATCAGATGTTAGGTTAAATTTGACAAATACAGGACTGCTGAGGGGAGTATCTGTTAATGATCAATTAATGAGGGTGCAGTATTGCCCTTTTGTAGCTTGATGCTTCAGAGATATTTAAGAGTGGGGAGTGGGAGGGGGGTAATTAAGACATTAAATGACATGAATTCAACCTCCAGTGTAGTTAAACTGAAACACTGTTACAGCATCACCTTAGTTTAGGGAAGTTGAGTGAGTACTTGTGTACACTACTCTGTCATTTTTAAAAACAGAAGTAAGAATGTTTTGGGGATGAATGACCTCGGTACAGTATGTAAACCAGTCAATACTGGTACTTTTTGCCTTTATTTACAGCCAATGTACTTGGTCATGTATATGTCCCATATATCTGCAGAAAACACAAATGTACCATATTGTTTCACCTCATCATCACTGCACGCAAACGTTGAGAAATCAAGACATTTTTCAGGAGTTACATTTTTATGTTGTTATAAATTAGTTTCTTACCTAAATAGAAACACTGAAAGCAACCAGTCAGCTTTCGTAAAGTAAAGTCTTAATGCTTGATGAAAAATATTGGCATATCAAATATTGGTAAGCATCCAATATTGTATACTGTACAATGCACATACTTGATTAAAGAAATAAAGCGATATGACTGAAAAGGCCTGTACTATGAAGAAAAATTAACATTAAAACCAGAATTTGCTCTGATATCCTATGTAAGTTGTACCTTTAAACAATATGGAGTAGGCCTGCACAATATATCGTTTGAACATCGACATCGCAATGTGCGCATGCACAATAGTCACATCGCGCATGCAATGTGACTATCGCATTTCCCCCATTTATTGGGGAAATGAAAAAAAAAGCAACTGAAATTGAAACCTATTCTATTTTGTACAGAGACATGGCCTCCTGGATCCCTTTTATATACAGCAATCTTCATCATTCACAGATGAACCCCCTTAGCCTGGATTAAACTGCATTATACGAATACAATGGTGTCATTGTGAGTCAACCAAAGTCTTCCCAAACGGAGCTATCCAAGTCATGTGGTGAGAATTCTTTTATTTTTAATATCGCAATATATATCGCAAACCCCCCACAAAATCGCAATGTCAGTTTTTTCCAATATCGTGCAGCCCTAATATGGAGGCCATTTATTACTTCCATGTTGTTAAAAAGGGCAAGCAGGAAATGTTTTGGGGTGTTTGTTTGTTTACAGGATAACTCAAAAACTTTAGGACAGAATTTGAAAAAATGTTCAGTATAAGTCAGAAATGGGCCAAGGACCAATCAATTAAATTTCGGTGGGTCGAGGAAATTGTCAGATGATTTGTTAACATTGTGCGAGAGGGCAGTTTTCTACATTTCTCAGTAAGTTCTTATAGGAATTAGATGATATTGATTTCCGGTTGATCTTGTCTCCAAGTGTCAGTGGACTCAAATGCGATATTTTTATGTGTCATTCTTAAGATAAACCTATGATTTATAATTTGACAGATCATTTATCTTAAAAAGGAAGGAAGTTTAATGAGATTGGCCTGATCTGATCTGAGTCTGGATGATTTTTCAAGGAGAAAGAGAGAGAGAGGTTTGTGCTTTTGGTGCACTTCTATCTTCATGTTATTATGCACTGAAAAACATGTGTAAATTCACCCATTTTCTTAGATACCAGAAATATAATAGGGCACTGTGTATGAAGCATAAAGAAGAGGTGAAGAGGAGACCAGTGTCAGTGCCGTCTTCCCCTTCAACACCCCTGAGCACAAATGACTGTTTTTATTGTCTTCAGGGACGGTGGAGGAAAAATACCGCAAAAATAAACGGAGGAATTAGCGCTAATTTAAGACTTTCCCTTCTCTGTCTCGAAATCGTGACATTCACCTTCCAGTCCCGATCGGACGGATGTCTGAGGAGCTTCCTCGGCAGACAGACCCCAACCTCAGCAGCATGATCAAAGAGACCCCGGCCCCTCCTCTCACACCTTCAGGTTTGATCCAAGCTGAGGTCGAGGTGCGAAAATCGACAAAGTGCCCTCCTGCAGCGGCCATTCACACCTCCGACGACCTGAAAATCCGGTCTAGTCTCCACAGAGACACTCAGGCCGGACTGCAGGCTGGATCCAGATCCGTCTTTCATGTTCTCTGCTTCAGCGAGCAGTCAGGATCTCTGAGGCCTTGCCTATAACCATGTGCCAGAAAATGATCAGTAAAGATAGTTCAAGAAGCCATTATTTATATCATTATCTCCAAACACATAACACAGGAGTTAAAGCTCCAGGAACATGTTATCTTCAGATCCTAAAACTACATATTATTCCCACTATAACCCACAAAACAGAGAAGACCTGATCACTTCAGGGGTCAGCTCCAGTAATAAAAGCTGTTCCATCCACAATAATCACCACTGTAACACTATGCAGTGGGGCCATGAAGGGGGGAATGTTATGAAGATTGTCAGGGCCCATAACTAACAGAGGGCCCCATAAGACTTAACAGTATCAACAGATTTATTGAATCTATTTTAATCTGCTTTATCTTTTATGTTCATCATTACTGTTTATTTATCTACTGCGCAGCACTTTGATGACTGAATGCACTTTATGGGTTTTGCCTGATTCGTAGTCTTTGGTATTTTGTGGTTTAAGTGCCGTCCTTTTTCACTTGAGTTCAGGATTTTACCTGATTTTTTTAATGCCTGTATGATTTATGTGTTATCATGTACTTGTGTACTGATGCCTGCTGCTGAAAAACAATTTTCCCTCGGGACTACAATAAAGTTGAAGTTGAAAATTGGGTCTTGGCTGTTTATAGATAAAATTTAATTTAACATTTATAGTGTAATTGTCAAATTAAGTATTTTCTCCACCTTTGGAAGCACATTTGTGTCTACAAACAGGACAACCTGTCTGTAGCCATTATAAGTTTTCAACATGTTATCATATTTTTTATTTATTTAATAGCTTGACAAATGTTTGGTTTGAGAGACTGTGCAGAAGCAGTCTGGGACAGACTATCTGTATAGCTATATAGTTCTCAAAATTCCTGGCAGCGCCCCTGCTGACAAGGGCTGCTCTATTTATATATAGTACTATTTTTTTTCCAGTGTAACTTTTTATCCATGATCTTTTCAGATCTCTTTTTTGCCCTATTGTTTTAATTGCATTACAGTAAAGAGTCTCCTCTTTTGTTTTTAATTAGAGAAACAGTAATATACAGGCATTGTTTGCATGGGTTACTTCTCATGAAATAACACTTTTTTTAAAATCTATAGTAATCCGGTTTATGCCCTTTGCACTGCCAAACAGTACTTTCACATTTTTTGAATATAAAACAGGTTATAGAGCAAGACAAATGTAAATCCTGAACACTCTTAAATCTTTAACAGAGCTCATTTCAAAGAGTGCAACAGAGGTCATTCTATTATTAACATTAACATTTATAATGAGCAGAAACTGCAGAGGAACAATGTTTGATAATATAGCAGCACCTAGCTCAAGTGCCATTAAATTGGCTTAGCTGGCATAATAGTATGAATTTATGCTAAATTATGTCATTCACGTTGATGGTTAATGCAGGATAGGCACTTGGAATCAATCACTGTTTCCCATCAGCATGGGTTTGGTTGTTTATAACTACCCTTCTTTATAATGTATTGTTTCTTCATATTTCTGCTTGTGTTAATGTATTCATATTCATAACTGACAGTTTCTTCTGATCTGGTGGTTCTTAAAGTGGGGTCAGGACCCCCCCAAGGGAAGACAGTTACTGAGAGGGATAAAACAATGAAAAAAGGTACTCAAAAGGGGTAGTGTTATTGAAATAAAGAAAATATCTAGAAATTTCTCACAGCTTTCTTTTAATAGCTCTACCATACTTCAATCTCAGTGTGGCTTTGATTGCCCTGTTTGTCCTGAAGGCATGCAGAAATAAAAAAAAATGTTTAATGATACAGGTATAAGAACAACATACATACACATGTAAAATGTATTCTTGTACCTACACCTCCAAACCCCAAGCTCCTCAGATTCAGTCATTTTAACCTCTGATTCAGATTATGTGAAATCAAAGATAAAAAGCATTTAAACTTAATAGAGTACAACACTTCTGCACTTTTCCTTCAGTGTTCACTTAGCCTGATGGCCTGAGTCTGGCTATGTTTATCTGTTTCTTGTCCTTTTAGCAAAGATTTCTTTCAGTGTGGGTAAACATGTAAGAAGTAACACCTTGGAGAGGACAGCATAAAGACACCAGAGGAGGTATCTGACTAGACATGGATTAAGACTGCTCCCTTTTCTTATTCATAAGTGGTTTCAACAGCTGATGGTACAGAGGCCTGTCAGTGTCTGTGGCTCCCACTGGGAGCACAGAGGCCATGTCTGAGGGGGCAGAATTACCAGACCTGGGAATCAGCACTGGAAGCTTTGCTTTGATATCAATTCTTCACAACAGCCAGTCAGTGAGGATTGATATTCAGACAAAACAGCATGGACACTCACACCATATTAAGTTTATGATTAGAGAAAGCTGTGGTTTCTTATGGATCTATACTGTTTCTTGTCAAAGACCAGATATTTGATTGCTTTTTTGGCAAGTCCTGCTTACTGTACTGCAGCATCTGACTGAAACCTAGAAAAGAATACACCCACAGACTAATAACAAAGAGCGCTTAACAATACTGGTTAGGAGCCGAGTTCCATGACTGAGCAAGTTTCCATGTTATTTTTAACCATACATCAAAAGAGCTTAAGTCAGGAAGAGTTATAAAACCCATTTGTCAAGCCTTCAACTACGCCTATATAAGGAGTGAGTGGATTACTCATTTCACACCTCACAAATGCCTACGACTCACTAAGGGAACTTGGAGAGGGAGAGACTGTGCACACAAATGGTTCACAATTGCAGAGTAATAAGTAATATCTTGCAAACAGCAGTGGGTGGGTGGATAGTGGGATCCTTCATGTGTGAAATGTGGCTTCCTTGCTGCACAAACATTGTTTGAAACAAAGTAACTGGTTGAAAAAGATATTTATTGGAGAGTTGATATTTATCAAGTGAGTTAGCTTACTAATGGTCACTAATAAATACACAGTAAAAACATTAACAACATTTATAATAATTTACACACAACTAACACTGATCTTCTAGTGAGACAGCTATCTTCTATACAGCTCGGTCTTAACAAAACACTATTTACAGATGCATTAAAAGGCCCTTACATGGCTAATGCACTTCTGAATGAACCCCACAGGTCCCTGATTAGATATTATTTATTAAATACATTTAAGATCAACAGTAGTTATCCAATAGTTACACAAAGAGCTTCAAGTGGCGTTTACAAGCTTCAGCTGAGTAGATTTTCTGTCATGTGAGGCCTACCTCACCATAAACAAAGCACTGAATCATTTACAGAAGTATAAAACATGCTTTTATCAAACGCATCATCTACCACGGCCTCCACACAGATTTGGAGCTTATCAGGGGAGGCAAGCCCAGCATCTCCTGGTGATCGGCCTCCTCTGAAGAAGAGACATGGCTTTGCTCTGAGTCCGTCTCATCCAGGTCGGAGCACAGGTCATCGCTGGAGGTGGTGGAGGGGGCCGGGGACACCAGAGCCGTGTACATGCTCTCGGACACGGCCCAAGTGCTGCTGCTGTTACTGCCGGGGCACTCTGCCACCATGTCGGGGAGCATCACCCGGAGGCGGTCCTCGTCGTTCAGGGGCATGCTCTCCAGGAGGTGGTTCAACAGCTCCGCCGCTATTGTTGGGTCAATCCCCGGACAGTTGGACACGAAAGTATGCACGTCATGCATACACTGGATGTAGCCTGCCGCGAACCGTTCACAGGCCTCCCTGTTCACAGCGTCCACCTCTGCGGGAAGACAAGGCGGAAGTTTAATGAACAGTAATCGATGGACAGTTAAATCACTCAATCTGATTGGCTGAGGCGCGTTCAAGAACGTCAACGCGCACCTGCAGACTCAGTACAGTTGATTGGGATATCAATGCGCCAACCGTTACAAATTGAACACATTTAAGACAAGAACTAGACTATCCAGCGGATGAGTTGGTACAACTTTAATGCTAGTTTAGCACTGTTTTTAAGTTCCTAGTTTATATGAAATTGGGTAAATTGGTTGAACTTTCGACGGATACCAGTGCAGGTGAGGGTGTTAGCATATATTTACCTTGAGCCCGGTTCTGTAAGATGCTCTCCACACGTTTCACTGTCATCTCCAGCACTTCGGCATTCTCCATCTTTGATTGTAACTGCAGCGGGTGACATGTAAAGCGTAAGCAACGAGCTCTGCTGACACACGCTAGCTCAAGCAACACACATTAAAAGTTCATATTTAGGACAACGCTACTCTAAATAAGAACACACAAGAGTAGAAAAGTCGCTTACGTCTGCGTCAGCGATGAGAACTCTGAGTTCTTGTAAACTTTCATTGATGCGAGCTCTCCTTTTCTTCTCCACCAGAGGTTTCCTCATCTGCTGGAACAGAGCAGACAATGGAGTTAAAATGTCACAACTGAAACACGTTAATAGAGACGTTGGAGCTGATTATATCGCCTGTCTTTACCTTTCTGTCAGATTGGACTCCACTCCAGTTTTCTGCTCTGTCCATTCCGTTTGTGGTGTTGCGGATGGGGGCCATGTTGTTGAAGTTTAACTCCGGCGCTGCCACAAGCCCACTGGACTGCAGGTTGGTGTGTAGTCCAAAGAGCCGTTACAGCTTGTCAATGGGGACAGATGGCCGGGTGATCCCAGCGGCCGACAAAGCTTGCTGAGAGGCTGGGCTCCTCAATGCCGCTCTGAGGGGGCATGCACTAGGTATATGTGACGGTTCATTTACATGTGAATAGATGAACAGGCCATCCAGCGAGGGCGCGCAACGCTCGTCCCCGCCTAGCCCCAGTGGTCAGGTTAGCTTTGTCCCAAACTTCACCAATAAACTAGAGCAGTGGTCCCCAAACTTTTCGCAGCCTGTACCCCTTCAGACACTTTTCCTCCAGCCTTGAAAAATAAGTGTCTGTAAGCCAGCTGCCAACCCCACCTCCCACATTTAACATGCATAACATACAAAAAAAAATCTCTTAAAATGAATTATTTCTCACTAAATAGATTTATTTACCATTAATGTCAGATCACCTTTGAAAAAGAAATGTACATGTCTGAAAAATGTTCAGTTATGAACTTGAAGCTGTCACAAACTCACCACAGCTTTAATGAGAAGGCTGTCTGACTGGACTTATAATATATAATAATATATACTATAAGAATCTTAGAAAATTCAGGACAGATTTCCTTTTCCAAGATGCCTTACTAAGCCATCCTCCAGCCTCTCTGCCAACACTTAAGACCTTTATCAAAGCTCACTATATAAACATTTGCCAAACATTTGTATGAGTAGGCTACCCCAGTTTGGAAATCACTGAGCTAGAAGAACAAAATCCTTTAGAGAGGGGACCTTGAGGTGTTTTTTTAAATTTGTAATCTACAAATAAAACAAAGAATATGCTACTGGTTTCATAATATTTCCCAACATTTAAGCTAAGAACAACTCTAAATTGAAATTTACAACCAAGACAAAGACTCAACAACAATAGTCAGATAGATATATTGCAATAAAAATTCTAACTTAAGCTCTTTTAATTACTGGAACATATGTGAGAAATACCCCATAGCAAAGACTGGATGGCAAAAAGCAAATTTCTGCACAAGATAACCCTTACTACTCACTAAATGGAAATAAAAGTGTTGCAGCAGCACAAACACAAATTAAATTGTTGGAATATAACAGTGAAATAATTAACGAATGCATGGGGTTGTATTACCCTATGCTTATGGTAAGGTTGCTGGTTTGCATGGTCCCTGTACCTGCTAAGACCAAATACATGCTCATTATGTTTTTCAGTGGCTCTAAATAACAGTGTTACAGTTTGATTTTGCAGACACTTTTATCCATAGGTATGAGTGTGAGGATGGATGTTGTTTGTCTGTTCAGCTGGGAACTGGCTCATGGCGTACCCTACCTCTGGCCCAATGTCAGCTGGGATAGCCTCCAGCCCACTTTATGTGATGAGACTAGTCGCTGTTGTTGTCATGAACAAAAACAAGGGACAATAACAACAAATGTTTCTAAAATATGCTGCATTTTTTATGCTGGTTGACATTTTGCATACACTTTTAACACTGAATTCAAACAACAAGATGTAAATTAGCTACAACTCTATTTGAGCCTCTAGGTTGTGAGCAACAATATATTGATCTATTCAGTGTTCATAGCAGCTCAGTCTCAGTTTTTATTTATCATCCTGGTTTGCATGTAAGAAAGAGGACATCAGCATGAGCTGGTTTAAGGCTTGCTTTCTGTCAGTGGATGGAATTTGATCATAAACAACATTATCTATATGCAGCTAGTTTATTTCAAGGGGAAAAAAAGTCATGACAAAGCATCAAAATTGCCTAATGGATGGGGTGATAATGGGATGAGTACAATTGTTAGATCAAAGTGTCTCTACAAAACCATTTTTGTGACATTCAGTGCCATGAATGGAAAGTTAAAGGGCACCGATGATGTAAAGTGGTATGGTGTGGTTTATGTAGCAAAGGTTAAGAGGAAGTATGCAAGCAATCTGTCCACAAGAAGTGCAAAAGCAAAATAATCAGGCAGCAGTCTGATACAGAGGCACAACTGCTTAGTCTTGGATGTAAGCATTTTGAAGCACTCTCATTTACTGTATTTCAACCCTTCAGGCCAAACGTCCGCCTATTCTCACATCCGATCATTAAGAAGCCAGGCCAATTTGATATGTGAATGTGAGTGTGAATGTGCGTAGGTTAGCAGATCACTCCCTCTGGAGAGAAAAAGCTAATGTGAATTGGACTGAGGTATCTATTGAGTTCAAGTGCTCTCGTGTTGAGTGTAAAAGCCTGAGAGTCTCAGAGAGGATGAGCAGGGCCTTGATTCATCTGCCGTGTATCCAAACAGTATAAAACAGTCCGTCATTCATTTGTATTAACATTTGCTGTTCTTGAAAAACCTCAACAGACTAGACAGAAAATGCCATTGTTGTATTTTCATTTAAGATGCCCAAGTGCAGCATGTGGTGTCTCTGTCCTGAGCCATATGTACACACCATCATGGCTGCTTGCGTACATTATGGGCTGTGTACATGTCTGTGTAAATTAGCATGTGCCATGTCATTTGCATTTACTGTGATGACACGTGCCTGCAAATCTGGACTGGTTTACAGGGATGCACTCTAACTTGGTGCCGTAGGGGTTGGTCAGGTTTTGTTTTATAATGATTTTAACGGCCACTGCATCAATATGTAATTTTCAACGAACATTGAAAGTACATTTTCAACAGATTTTAAGATTTGGTTTGTCAGACACTTTCACAACATCGTTATTTGAAGTTATCACTTCATATTGTTGTTTCAATTTTACATAATAAAAGTACAGATAATTTACTGAAAGGACATAGTACGCTTTAAGTGGGTGATAGAGCTGAGTATAAGCTGTTTCATTTACAAATGAAGCTAAGACAAAAAATAGAACAACAAGGAGATGATATTTAGTAAAACTCTGGAACATAAGAGCAGGGAATAACGCAAAAATAGACACAGCGAGACATTGTAGCAAAAAGTACAAAACAGAAATATGTAAGATAAACTATAATGTGTAGATTGGACAGAATTACAGTGTAATTGTGTATTTCTGTAGTGAATAGGTAAATAAAGTATTAATGTTGTAGTTACAAAGCATTTCTCTTTCATTGTGAGGTTTGCATGAATGGAAACAAAGTGATTATATCTCACAGTTATACTTATTGAGAATTAAGCTCCGTCAGGAACAAATAATTCTGAAACTTGCATGCTTTGTTCTATGTGATAATCTTGACCAATGAATCAAATGTTCATTCTTATTTTAATCTTAAATAATCAGGGAGAATTAAAGGATATTCTCAAGCTACTATGGAACTACAACATGGTGGTTCGACTTCATGTGATCCTGTTGGGTTGGCCTTCATGGTAATGGTTAGAATTATTGATTTTTATAAAAACAAGCTGTGGGAATATGAAGTTTTTTGCCATCATATACTTATAGTTTATAGTAAGTCTATACTTAAGCTGTACAAACTGGCCATAAATATCATGTACATAAGCTATGATATTGGCACAGTGTACAATTGCGCCATGATGATTTACCTAATTTACTAAAGGAACAATGATTTATTTCTTGATTTACTCCTGTTTGATAATTGGTTTGGAAAAATCAGCATATTGAATATCAGCAAAAATGAACTATCATGCACCCCAAATGATCAGAAATGCTTGCTGTAGGGTTTGTAGTCCTCATCAGCAGTTTGTTACCAACTGTCTTTTTAAACACACCACAATGGTTTAAAATTCTTAAGTGGCTAGTATCGGATGCATTGTATTATTCCAGATTAAACAATAAAATCTTGTCTTGTCTGTCGCATTTGTTCATCGTAATCCTTATTTTAAGAAAAACCATAATTGTAAAACACCATGTACTTTTGGCCTTTAAAAAACAGGAATGTCACTGTTATGTCTTTGGACTCACTTTTGCATCACTCTATGTAAATGTGACAAGAAAACCTAACACCAGTTATTTCCTTTCATCAGTATCAAGAGTTATCATCTAAGGTAAATATGGAAATACCAGCTTATTTGATATTGGCAAAGAAATGCAATATCACACATTCCTCACTAATAATATTCCTGCTGTGTTAATCTTTTCCATGTTGTTATAGCAATGATCTTAAGCTAGGTGTACTGACATTTCAATAATACCTCACAGACCCTTGAGACAGTTCACTGGCAGGACATGATGTACTGTTCAAGGAGTTTGAGTAACAAACACACTGCAAGTATTTTGACCTTTTAAATGTATGAAAATATCTCTACATCTGAAAATAATCTTTATAATCATAATGATTAATTGAGGTGACCTCGTGCTTACTTTACGGCAGTGATAAGCAGACGGTGAAATTAAAACATCCTTTCATTTCCGGATGATAGTGTTAAGAACATGCTAGGAGAGAGGACATGCATCTTTAAATAAAATACGGAAAGAACTACCATATTGGGCGCTCCCCTTCAGAGTAAGATCACGAGTGAATGCAGAATAGAAATCTGGGGTTGAACAGTGATTTTTACCATCCTTCACGGCGTTAAATAATCGCCTGTGTTTTCATATTGGCCAAGTTGGCACGAATATCTCTATTTCATGCGAACAGCACACGTCGTACCCGGACATGGGCTCTTATTTTGACAGCGGCGAGGCGGCTTCTCCCTCAGACCCACACAGCGCTCGTTCGTCAGAGAAGACGCTCTTCTGATGTCATCGAGTCCCGGGGGCGACGCCGGTCCTCCGGTATAAATCCATCCCGGCTCCGTGGATGAAGGCAGCGCACTGAATCAGAAACGAGACAAAGCAAACATACACCGAACAGACAAACATGGTGAAGATCACTTTCCAGCCTGTTTCGGCGCAGAAGCCAGACAAAGAGGGCGATGAAGACAAGATCATTATACCTCAGGCTCAAGTGAGTTTGCACACTTTGTGTTTCTTTGTTTCATGTTGTGTTTGTGGCTGTATAGCATTTGAAGTCTGTGCATCTTTGTCTGCAAATGTACTTGCTATATTATATTCACATTCATTCGTTTATCCTGGGCTTTAATGTATGGATTTCTTGTGCATCAACATAAAATGAAGGTTTTGCTTGATTCTCAAATTGTTAAAAATAATTGTTTATTCTTCACAATATATATTGTGTAAAATGCAGCTTTAAAAGAATTATTTTTGGATTTGCTGCTGTTCTTTATGCCTATAGTGTTTTTTTCATGTTATGAATATTTTTGCCTTATTTCTATTATAATGACAAAGGAATAAGCCCCTCACTCCAGCCTGGGGATGTTGACATTACGTCAGTTTTAAGGCCACCGGGCGGTCATACTGCAGTCTCACCCTCCCATGCTGCCCTCATCAGAATTTAGCAGCTCTATTTTCAATAAATGACTCTGTATAAAATCCCCGCCGTTTTATAATAAAGAATAATCAGTCGTCATAGTTAGATATTTTTCTGATTTTTGTCGTTTACAGTAGATAATGACAGAGCTGTCAGATGCGGTCACTGCACCATGGAGTCTGTGACGTCATTAGGTGTTATGCCACGTGAATCCCGCAGGTAGCGCCCGTGAGGACGAGCCATTTTCTAAGAGCATTGAACCAGGGGAAATGCATTGTAGTATGCAGTGTGCGGAGTAATTTGGGTGTGTTTGTGCCCTCGAGTTGTATGTTAAGACATTTAGTGTATGTAAATAGTTATTATATGGCATGTCCTTGGAACTATTTTCACGAACAGTCATAGTCAAAATGTATAGATTAAGTAGTTTGTCATCCAAATGACTGGTTTTAATAGTTACCAGTTAGTTGTAATGCACATTTCTTTAGCTGCAGGGCATAATGAACAACTATCTGAGAAGAGAAGGTTCTGCTTCTTTTGCTATATAAGTAAATAAAATATACCTTAATAAAGCAGCTGCATCTGTGTTGCTTGGTATGTGTAGTTTGGTATGTATTGGATGATTTGGCACTGTTACCACTGTTATGGATTTTTTTCACCAATTCCGAATAAAAGGTGGTCTGTTACTGCAGATATCATACATGAGTACCCACTGATCATTAGTATGTGCTACTAATACAGTAGCATTCTTAACACTTTAGATGATACACATGAATGAATTATTACACAAAATAGATGTGATAATACCAATAAATATATCAGAGAGTAGAAGTGGTTATGTGCTCCAGTGCTCACAGAATTGCAGTACATTTTAAAGCAGCTGTTAAAAACCTATGGGCTAAACAAGTACAAAATAGGAAGTGGTACAGTGGCAATAATCCTTTAATATCTAAAATACCTTTGTGACTGTGAGAAGTCAAAATTGTAAGTGAAATTGAAACATGATCAGGGCCTATGCTATTTCTCGTTTAAGATACACTTCTAAATAAATTAATCAGGTGGGCACTTTGGCTTGACTCTTGACTGTCAGCCTTTTTTCTTGAATACGTCCCAGGAGCTTAAATAATGAGATACTTGGCACATAACAGCTAGAAAACAGTCTAATCCCCTTGTTTTGTCCCTGAACATACTGCACACAATGACTGACACTCTGTGACGCAGACACCACTTCTGTAGACATATTTTTTTTTTGCCTTAGATTACGTAAAGAGACGTGATCTCAATATGTATTAGGATTAGAGATTTGCCACGACAGTTGGGGAGGCGTCAGAGTCAATGTGTGAAGATGTGCGTAGATCTATAAATATGATTGCCTCTCTTGAGGGACTCCTGCTCCACGTAATTGCTCTCATTTTGACTCCCACAGAGGGTGCTAACTAGTTGCAAATATGGATCATGGAAGTAGGTCTCCAAGAATAGACCTAGACGGCCACGTGCCAGCATCTTCGTCAGAGCCTGGCACAATCTGTTCTCGGCACTTCCGCTCGCCATAGAGTGAACAAGAGAGCGGGCAAGAGTAGTAGTGAGAGGCAGCAGATTGACTGAGAGACTGTGGGTGGGCGTCTGGCGTGTCTTATTCCTGTACATCCTACGTCTGCCAGATCTCCTTGACTGACTAACTACTTGGCAACCACTTCCTGTCAAAATGAAATTCTCACAATTTTGACTTTTTAGTGGTTTGAAAGTACATCACGTTTTCTTTTGATTCATCATGGATCTATGAGGGTTTAATTAAGCTGACAAAAAGTTACGGGACTAAAATATGTACTTGCTCACCGAAAACCACTTGTATTTGGCTGCAGGGGCCTTAGTCATGATAGGACAGGATAGAGGATAGAGTTAGAAACAGGTGAGAAAAGGAGAGAAATCACATGAAATTAGGCAACCAGTGTCCCTACATTATGGGCTATTGACAAAATGAGCTGGCTGCTCAAATTAGTCATCAAACTTTGTTCCCTTCAGCAAAGTAAAACATTATTATCACTCACATAGCTGTACTCTATTCCTCATGTCCAGACTTTCTGCTTATCCAACGTCATTTCTCTTTACAGGAGCAGCTTGTTCTTCCTGTTGGGTCCAAGAAGCCTTTTCCATTGGCCCTTTGCTGCCTCACCTTCGGCCTGGTGGTCTTCATGTCAGGACTTGTCCTGGCTTCTATCTATGCCTATCGTTACTACTTCATACCTCAGGTAAGCTTGATTTAAGTGGATGTATTAACTAACATGTTGTGAGAAGGTTTCTGAAAGTAAACACCACATGCTAACTCAGCTTTTTGCGGTTTATTAGCAGATCCCAGAAGACAGCCTGTTCCACTGCAGGGTCATCTACGAGGACTCCGTTTATGCTCCTCTGAGGGGCCGTCTAGAATTGGAGGAGAACGTTGGCATCTACCTTGACGATAACTACGAGCAGATCAGTGTACCTGTACCACACTTTGGAGGGAGTGACCCTGCTGATATCATTCATGACTTTCAGAGGGTAGGTTGTGACTTGCTTATGCTCCCTGGTTTCTGTGCCCTGAGTTTTAGAAAGGAATAATCTTACATCTTAGAGTTTACTGTACATGTTTCATTTCTAACACCTTGCGTGACTGTATAAACTCAAAACCAGATGGCTAAAAATGAAAGCAGTGATAATTTTATTCTTTGGCCGATAGATTTATAAAAATGCCTTGATGAAAAAAAAAACAACCACCACAAATAAAACATCCAAGACAAACTTGTGTTAATAGACAAGTAAAAGAAAACAACACAATAATTTAATCACAGTATCCAATTAGCTTTTGCAACCACAACCTTGCTTCCATCCAGCCCAAGTTTAAATCACATATTATACATCAGTGTAGCTTCACAGCTTTTTCCTGCCCACCCGTCTTTTATAACTTGTAGCTCAGCTTTGGTTTGAAAGGCCTTTTAAAGGTTTATCCTCCTGTTGTTTATTCCAGGGCCTCACAGCTTATTTTGACATCGCTTTGGACAAATGCTACATCACAGAGCTGAACACCACCTTGGTGATGCCTCCACGGAACCTGTGGGAGCTGCTCGTCAATGTCAAGGTGAGTGGCCGTCTCCATCTGCTGCTGAAAGAACGTTTTCAGTGATTAATGGCTGTCTGAGAGAGAGTGAAGGACGCTGTGTTCCAGTTTCTGTCTGTCCCTTTCTTCCCACCGAGTGATTCATGTGTGTCTCTTTTCCACAGAGAGGGACATACCTTCCTCAGACTTACATCGTCCAGGAGGAGATGGTTGTGACCGGGAGGGTGAGGAACATGAGGCAGCTAGGACCCTTCATCCACCGGCTCTGCTATGGCAAAGAGACCTACCGCCTTAGACGCCGCAACCAGCGCAAACGTAAGTGAGCACATTTTCAGGGTGGGAGTAATAGCATTTATTAGAGCTACTTTAATCTGGGTCGTTGCAGAGAAGAAGTAATAGTTTGCTTTTGTAAGTTAAAGGCCATAAAACTTTGCTTTAGGAGTGAGCATTTTGCTCTCAGGTGTCTGGCCAATTTTCCCCTCTATGAAGAGTGATGGGGCTTGAAATCCTGTCATAAAGTCAATATGTAATTTGTTTGTTTAGGAAGATAACAGTTTCACTTGAACAAATAAGCTTTTCAGCATAATAAAGTAACCAATTTAATGCTTGTCTCAGTTTGGGAAATAAAATAGGCTTTGAATTTGTTTAGGAAAACTTGTTGAACCTAGGTGTTATTGAGTAGCATTTTGAGTAGTTCAAAAACAGTGAATTTACTTTTATTTAAACAATTTCCCAGAGAACAATTTAACTTTGCCACATTTTACATGTCTTTGTGCAGAGTTAAAAATATTCAACAGTTAAACCAATAGCTTCTTTTCAAGCAGTGTTGTCACAATGACAACTCCAATGTTTGTATAAAGTTTAGTATTATTGTACACAGCAATGAAAGGACATTCAAACTCAAACAATACTGGCTTAAAACTAGATATGTAATGGACCAATTATGGAAAATTTTTTAAGAGTTTTCATGTTGTGGAATTGACAATCTGGTACCTTGTTTTGGTTTTTGTTTGAAACTTTTTTTGCAGTAGCAGAACATAAAGTGTATTTTTGCAGATATACTTTACATTCAGATTTGAGGGGTGATGAGATATTAACTCGAACTCCCTGAAGGAGCCTACAAGTGGATGCTTAAGTGGTGGAAGGTTAAAAGCAAGAGTGCAGTAAAGATGTATGGCAGAGCTGGCAAACTAGAGGAAAAGATTATAATTGTCTTTACTTATATAAATGAAAACTGCCTTAGAGTAACTGCTTTGTTACTTTTGCAGGACACTTAAAAAATACTCAAAATACTCTGTTTTAATAACTATGTCCTTTTTTAGCCAATCATATTTATGGAGCCTTGCTTTGATCAGTACATTAGTAAAAATTTTTGAAGTATCCATACTTTTAAAGGACTACAATGTCACTTTTTGCTCCTCCCATTCATGCATATCAGGAGTTAACTATGCCAAATGGGGTATGATGAGTGTGGGGCAACTTCCGGCAGTTTATCACCCTCATGTCGCACCAACTCTTGAGAGATGTTGAGTCATTTGACGTGTGCTGGTCATGGTGACCTCCATCTGAAATCAAGCATAACAGTATTCCTCCGCTGAGTCACAGGGAATCTGGTGTCGTTTCTGGTGTGTAGGCGCGAGCAGTGCATGTGTTACACAGCAGAAGACAACCAGAACCAAATAGGGTCTTCCTTGTGAAAATCTCAGACGGTGTAGCTGCGGCGTAAAAATCCTCATTACAGTGTGTTCGTGTGTGGGCGAGCCAGGGATCTTCCCACTGCGTGAGTCATTCGTAGTGCTGCGTACACGTCCACACACACGACGGGGGAGGTAGTGATGCACATGAGTGATATCTCTGTTTGATTGGAGTGGAAGCTCGAGGAATGGTGCAACACAGAGTACATATATGGAAGTGATGTACTCTCATAGTCATGGAAGCAGCAGACTTGATCCTATTATTATCCACTGCACAGCTCCTCTGTTGGCCGTGAGCAGATTTTCTCAACGTGTCACCTCTTTGTTTTTCAGGTATTGAAAGACGTGAGACCAAGAAGTGCCACAGTATCCGTCACTTTGAGAACACGTTTGTGGTTGAGACCGTCATCTGTGACAGGATCTAAATCTGAAGCCATCCAACACTGAAGCCAACCCAAAACCATACCTCTTGAATTATTTAGGCTTTTAAATGCACTTTAAGAGCATGTTTTATCCAACATTTTTTTTGTCTCAAGTTGGAAATGCTCTTTCATTGTTTTTGTTCATTCAGATTGTCTGTAGAATTGGATAATGTTATAAATGTTGGAATATCTCTGTAGCTTGTCAAATGTGCATAATGTTAATGTTTGAGAGTGTCTCTTTATGGCTTATCACTGCAAGACTTGAGTTTTTATTTTGTTCTATTTGTTCATTTTTGTTTTTCAAGAGCAGTGCATTCTCGCTGAAGCTGCCTGCACTGTAACTCTCATTTTATTGTATTTATTTTTTTGTTTTTTGTTCTGAATGTCTGAAAAAAGCAAACATACCTCATGTAGTTAAGACTTTTCTTTGCCAGTTAGTATCATTAATGAACAGTGTACATAACTGATTGTTCCTAAGCAATATCTCCTGTAAATGAATTCTGAATATACTGTTACAGGCGTAGGTTTTTATCTTAAATCGACTTGTTTTGTGAATGTTTATTTCTTCATAGTATGTCCTCGTTTCATTTCATGTCACACTTGCCTACTCTTCAAGTATAATGGCTTAGACTGTAAGTAGTAGCAGTGCTTTAGAGAGACGGAAGGAACCAAAGTGTGTGGTCAGAAAATGCTATGCTAACTGTGAAGGACTAATGACTACTTAGAGAGAATGCTTTACTATAGATGAATCATACGCTGAACTCATTCTGTCTTGCTCTTTTTCATATTGTTTTCTATAGCTCTCGCCACTTTAAAATCCTATCTCAGCTTTATATTCTCTATATCAATGTTGATTCATCCCAACTAAAAGAAGAAGATTTGGGGGGTTGTTCTAATGTACAACTGGGAGCAAATGAGTCTGTAATATGTACTCATATTTCACTGTCTTGGAACTCCCTCTCTGATGTACAGTCGATTTTTCTTGTAATATCTTGCTGCTTTAAAAATAAATGAGAAACTAAATTTATCTGCAGTGCTTCATTGGTGTCAGTATCATACAAGCATGCACATGGTTATTTTGCAAATTTTGAGTTAGAAAAATTGGAACACGAACTAACAATTTATCCAACACAACAAAATTCAAAAAGGGTTGATAGTTTTTGTAATGGGGAAACAGACATTTGTATTTCCTTGACCTTCTTCACTGTCAACAGACATAATGGGGTGCTTGAAATCCTTGAAAACACTTACATTTTAGTGTGGTGTTTCAGTGTTTAAAATAGCTAGGATTAAGTGCTTAAATTTTGTTTGTATTTTATATTTCTCCTCTGGGAAGTCTCTTTTTATGGCACTGTATTCATTGCCGCTAATGGCTATTTGCAGTGATTCTGCTTGCTGAAACTTGTTCTGACTAATGTAGTGTTGTGTACTGTGGCTCATGAAGGTAACCCTGTACATCAGCAGTTAAAGGAACATCATTATCACTGAAGACAGAAATCCCTTATATTTTGTTAATAGTTTCCTCTGCCATTGTTGTGTCCCTTGAGTCCATGAGAAACAGCAGATCAGCAGAATAAATGTGCACAGGTGGAAGAACACAGCCATTTGCTGCATAGTAAATTAGTGACAAGAGACTTTCTGAAAGAAAAATAAAAGTGCACTGGAATTCTTTGCCCAGTAGTACACATGGCCCAACAAAGTTTTGTGGCCTTCACTACATAACATAGCAGTGTACCTCAACAGTAGTTTCAGTTTGTTTTCCTGAACCCTGTAAGGCCCAAGACTGTAGATTATAGCCAGAAAATTCTAATTTTTGGAGATTAAATTTGTATTTCACTTTCTGCTTAAAATCCTACAAAAATCAAAATGTCCACAAAATTCAACATGTAGATTTTTCGTATCTCATTTGATACATTAGGTGTTTTTGGCAACTTATAATCCATTTGAGGAGATTTTAACATTTATCTGATTGTATTCAGATGTTTTTTTTTGTAATTTATTGATCATATTGCGTAGGTAGAGGTATTATAAAAGTATGTATCAAATATGACACAATAGCATTATAGAGTTAAAGGTGCTGCACTGTTTTTAGCAACTCCACTGACTGACTATTGTCTTATGCAACCCAACTTCAAAAATACTAAACTATCCCTGTGAAACATCAACCTGACTGAAGAATTTACTCATCAAAAAAAGACAAACCAGTGAGTATTCTTTGTACTGATGTAATTGTACAGCTTTGCCAAAATAATTGATGTTTGGAAAAAATCACTCTTTTGGAGCAGGGGTATCTAAATAATGGTTCATGGTCCACTTTAGTTTTGTTCATCGCAATTAAGTTCCAGACATAATGGAAATTGGACTCACATGAGAAAACGAAGCTTGTGCTTGACTAATGACGTTAAACTGATTATAGCATCAAGGAGCAGCATTGATATTGTCATCTCAGTCATAAAGTTTGATTTGAGTAGAGGAAGACGCATGGGTAAACAAGCCACACGCAGAAATCCAACCCACGCCACCCACACAAGGCGAGAGCCTCAATACATTAGAAGTGCGAGGCTCACTCTGGCTCCTTGGCCTAGTCACCTTTACTTAGAAAATAATTACAACTGTGTGCTATTTCTCATATCCTTGTCTTATGAATCTGTCACATTTCTGTAAAAAACTTTTTTTTGGACTATACTATCTGTTTTTGTCAACAAGGAAGTTAGGGATGTAACGGTTACCGATAAAATGGTAAACCGCAGTAAAATTTCCCTCTGCAATCATTACCGAGTCCTAATAAAATGACTGTTATACCGTGTTTGATCACCACACTGTGTCACGGTGATGCTGCTCTTTGCCTGGAAAAGCCTGAACTGCAAATGACAGCATTAGTATCAATCTGTGTTCGTGCTGCTCTTTCAATTGGAGCCCTGCTCATCTCAGAAAGACAAAAATGTGCGTGATTAAAACTGCTGTAACTCCTCAAGTAAACGAGCAGACTGAGAGACAGAGAGGATTCAGAGAGCAATACCTGAGTGAATTACAGCGGTTTATGAGTATTTTCTGGGGGAATAATGTATGAAGATTGTAAATGACAGCATTAGTATCAATCTGTGTTCGTGCTGCTCTTTCGCCATTTATTCGCCATGTTTTGCTATTTTGCCGTATTTTGTCTTGATAGATCGTCTTTTTTAGTCATAGTTTGTGTTTTATGGATTTCATCAATCGTAATTTGTAAATATTAAAGAGATGTCGAGGAGATCTGCCATTGAAAGGGGAGAGCAGAAAAGGGGGCTAATTGCTTCAGAGACTATCATTAGTAAAACAAAAATTAAATTAGAAAAAAAAAAGGCCTGAAAAGGGCTGAAAGATTTATCGTTTTTAGATCGAAATCGCAATTTCAGACAATGCAATTTTGTGATCGCCAAAGCAGCAACTTTTTGCAGCGCTCCTGACTGACTCAGGATCTGTTATGTCAAGTATTATACACATACTGTTTTACAAATTTGTAGACAACCTATATGTTAAAAGTGCTGGTAAGCAGGTCAACAACACAAAGCCTCTGTTTAGGAGTAGAAGTTAATGAAAACAGATTATTTGTCATCACTATTGAAGATGAATATTGTGTTAAGTGTTTTTCATCATTTATTTCCTTACTGTTGTCTGTACTGTAAAAAAAGGGAATTTTGCACTGAAGTTTGATTTGAAAAAAAAAATCGTGAATTGCAATATCTGACAGAAAAATCAAAATTAGATCTTTTCCTAAAATCGTTCAGCCCTACATGTGAATATCCCAAAGCTTGATTTGACGAAAATCGCGAATCGAATTGAAATCGCAATATCTGCCAGAAAAATCGCAATTCAATCTTTTCCTAAAATCGTTCAGCCCTACGCCTGAACATGGTCTAATATGTAGCTGTAACATGGACGCTAATGCTGTAAGCAAACAAAAAAAATTGGGAGTGTGTGTAGAATAGGTTAAGTTTATCTATGGTCGTCTCAAAACTTTGAACATGTTCATTTGCAATTGTTTATAAAGAGAAGACTGTTTAAGTTCAAATCCGTTTTTTCTTTTCTTGTAATCACACACTGTTTAAGCATTTATAACATAATAATGACAAATATTTGCCAGAATTGTATGCTTTTATTTCTCTTTAAAAAATGGGACATTTCCTGACAAAGTTATTGACAAAAAAGACAAAAGAACTGTTAATATTATAAAATGAAAGGGATTAAATGATTTCAAGACTGTCTAAAGGTACTTTTTGAACATTTTGAGCACACTGCAACAACACCGTGATAATAATGATAACCGTGATAATTGTAGTCACAATAACCACGATATGAAATTTTCATACCGTTACATCCCTAAAGGAAGTAAAATAATATTTTTCAGTCTAGTATAAATATGCAACTTTTGTAACTTTAAGGTACTTGAAAAGTCTGGAAAGTGCTTAAATTTAACATTTGCAAAGACACACATGCCCTGTAGAATGTTCACATGGCAAACAGCCCTGATCAGTCAGTGCACGCATATGTGAATATCACCCACATCTGAGGAGTTTTGATCAATCTGTTGATAGTTTTTTTCCCATGTTTGAACTTCACCATCAGCCGGGTGGCTATTGCTCATCACAAGATGAATCTCTGTGTTCCACTTGCTTTTATCTCGAGCTGTTGAAGAAGATTTGGTTTCAGAATGATGCCTTGCACGCTGTAGAGAATTGTCATGGGTTTCAGAACAGACATAAGAAACAAACAAAATCGGACGAGCACTTTCTAAATTCTTGACCTTTAAGGAAATTTGTTCTGATAAATGTTTATTTTACAGTCTAAATATTGTCATGTTTTTTTGTCTGAAGTAACTCATATTTTGCAAAAAGAAACTGAATGCATCACTGACAAAACATGCTCCCCTCTTTACAATTTTCATACTAAATTCATACTAAAAAAGACACAAGAAAAATAAAACAAAGAACAACGGAAAGTCAGACTCCATTACAGCAAAGTTGCAATTGCAAAATAAAACTATCTTAAAATAATGCATTTAAGCTACCAGAACATGTTACAGTTTTTGTTTTTCAGGTTTAAATAAAGAGTTTGGTCATACAATAATACACAATAACATGCTACACACTTGTGGAGTATTTTTTCTTAGACTCCTTGTTCTTCACATATTATGGAAAAAGGGCTATCATATGTGTTGTGTCATCCTCCACTGACTTGGGCAGAGATCATCAACTGTATTTGCACAAGGGCCTATTTTTTAATGCTGTTCAAGCTAGAGACATAAATAAAAATCATAAATTAGGAAAGGTTTTGATTATTGATTTAATAAGCTTTATTTTTCTTCCTAGATAAATTTCATGTTAAGCCTTTAGAGTTTAGATAAGTCCCTATCACTCATACTGCAGCTACGTGGGGTAACTGAGATGTTTCAGCCTCTTTTTATATGACTGTCATGTTCTCCACCACTGAGTTTGACACTGACATACTTTTGGGTGAGAATAAGCAAATAATGTTTAAAAAAGGCATTTCTTTCAAATAGATCAAACTCAAGGACATTCTGGATTAAATATTATTGTTCTTAATTGTTTTGGGGTCTGTTTGATGGATAGCTGTAGGAGTAATTGGAAAAAAGGTGTCCTTAAAAAAATAAAGGATAAGATGTTTGTGGGTCTGATGTGGGCCTGAAGTCAACAGTTGATGATCACTGCTATAAGATGACTTTGCATCTTGAGCATCTTGTTGTGCTCCTGCACCTCATCACTTTTTTTTTTTTTTTTAGTTCTGACAGCATTTACATAAATAAAACGTCCTCATATCAAACCTGTTCAAAAACATTCACATAAACATATCTGACAGTACACTAGCTTTCAAAAGGGAGTGAAAGTCTGCTTTTTCGTTTCTTTATTAATGTTCTGCTCTCTGACTCTTTTTTTCCACCTCTTAGCATTATCCGTCACAGTAGGGGTGTACATTTAGTTGCTAAGTAGCCAAATACAGCTCTCTGCCTCACTCATTGTGGCCTGCAAGTCAGTTTTAAATATCAGGAAGATGTGAAAATGACACAAAAGAAACATAAAACCACCATAAACATTTGAAAAAAGAAACATTTACATTATTACATTTGAAATCTCTTTAAATGCCTCAAAGTGCGTTTATTGAAAGACTGAAAATATATAGGGTGAAACGCACTAAAATGAAAAATAAATATTTAGCTTAATTAAGTTTGGCAAGGGACAGTTAAGTACTTGATTATTTATACAAATAAAAAAAAATCACCTGCCCCAACCTGCCAGTTGACCCTTTGTTGGCTCTCTGATTGGTTCCCAAACCAACCAATCAGAATCAGAGAAACCACTGTGAGAGAAACTGTGTCCTGGTTGCCAGTCTGGCCAATTCTGTGTTGGCAGAGTCTCTTTTGATGTATATTGATGCTTTTGTTATCACAAATTTGGGATTTCAATTCCAATATCATAAATAAAACGTAACTACACTAAGGTAAGATAAAACAATTTAATACTGATGATGTTCGGTGTCCTAGGAATATTTAGCAGAATGAAAAAACATGTCCACATTGTTAATGTGAGCTGCTAGTGTTAAATGACATCACTAAAGTCATAAGCTTGTTTTGTTTTAATTATTTTGACAGATTTATAAATGTATATTTATTTTCTCTATTCTGCAGTTTTGTATTTCTTCTCAAGTCAGGCCAAGGTTAAGAAGAATTGTTTATTAAATATCAATTAAATCAAGTCCTAAAGCAAGTAATTTTCAGTTGTTATGAATGGGAGAGAGGACAGCAACAACAGATTTTGTCTATATTTGAGAAACAGTTGCTAAGGAGGGCTGGACTTCATGGAGGATAAATTCCTGTAAGAGTAGGACTTTACAAAGGGTCCATTTGCAACTGTAGTAAGATGGTAAGGTGGCGAAAGGCATACAAAGCTACCACTCAACAAAAAACTACAAACAGTGCCTCAATATTTAAAATACAATGAAATAGCCATTATACAAAATACACATGAAATATCCTAAACCCAATACAAAACCGAAGACACTCATATAATGTACATCAAATACATTTTTGGAAGCATCAGTCACAGGACTGAAGATCTCAAACGGTACTGAGATGGCTAACTGGCTTCTTTTTAGTCAAAGGCAGATGTGTGATCTTTAAAGCCATTGTAAGTCTTGAAAGAAAAATTTGACCTGCTGCCATAATGACACTGGGAAGAGGGGAAAGTTAGTGTCATGATATCTTACGATTCACATGAAAAGGGAGTACGAACATGAAACATAATTCTTGAAATGATGTTTGCCAACTTGCTACACTCATTTTCTAATGTTTGACTTTTTAACATCTTACATCAAGCTTTTCTGCATATGTGAAGCTTCTGTTTCATATCACTGTATTTACATAAAGTATAATTTTTGTACAAAACTTTTTAGAAGATCTAGTTAAAAGTATCTGCTCTGATTCTGGATAGAGATTTTGACCCAAATGTGTGCCTGTTACATCCTGTATCATCAGCTTGACTTCTTAAAGTTCATATGCTTTGATCAATTTACCAGTATGATTGTGCATCAAGCTATCTCGTCTTTAAATCGCAGTGGGAGCAAACCGCATTACTGCTGGTTGGTAGATTTCTGTCTGCAATCTACATGAAGATGCCACTGTTCTCTGAGGTTAGAGGAGGTACTGACTTCCTGTCGGTGGACCAAATCATGTCTCAGGTCTTGTAAAATCTTTTCCCATAAACACTGCTGCTCAGCTCTCAGCGCTGTGGTTTAATGGGTTGCCCCCTACATTTCTATTTCGACCTTATAGCTTTAGTCCAAACCGCATTTTCTTTTCAGGCGATGGAAACACTGCTGTCTCTTTGCTTCCGTTGCAGCAATCATCAGCAATCACAGACATTTTCTGTCCCTTGATTTGTCAATGTATGGCTTTCACACTTCTGAGGTGCTGAAGGTGGCTCTTCTCTGACTGATCATTGACAGCCTGAAGGTGTGTTTGGTGCTCCTCACCTCATGTGCAATGAAGTAGTAGCACAGAGCGTCCAGACAGCAGGTGATGTTGGACAGACACATGGCTATCTGTATGTACAGGCTGATCCTGACCTTGTTTCCGCAGTCCTCGATCACCCCTTGGTGAACCTTCAGATATGAGAATAGTAACATAACAACAACAATTAAGAAAGAGCAGTTACCAAACTTAAGTTAACTGTGCCCCAAACTGAAGCCTGAAAGTTATCTTGAGGCCCACTAAATCTTCACACAACCATAACATGAGCCTTAAAGTATAGTTTTTTACTATTTTATCTTTTCTTGAACAGATCATTTCCAAGTACATATGTTTTGTACCATATTTTCCCTTGTAATGTTTCCCATTTAAACATACTTACCTCCCAAAGTCTTTCCTCGAAAAATCAATGAGCACAGAGGCGTTGATAAATTCTTTGAAAAAGTAGCAAGCAGCATGAAATTTAAGGAGTGCTACCAGGTAATTCAACATCAGTTAAACTGTAACACTGTTTTTTTTTATCAGACATTACAAAAGTGCAAACCCAGACAATTAAAAAAGTACAAACCCCAATTTCATGAAGTTGGGATGTTTAAGCCTCAAATAAAAACAGAATGCAACCATCTGAAAATCCATTTTAAAATTATATTTCATTTAATATAAGGGATGGGAATTGAAAACCAATTCCAGTTGAGAATCATGAACAGCTCCATCAAAGAATCAATATCATGAGTCTTTTTGCTAATCAATTCCCTTATCAATTCCTTCCACATACAGGGTTGAGAAGCATCAGAATTCATTCATTCATTTTCTATACCCGGCTATCCCTTTCAGGGTTTCGGGGGGCTGGAGCCTATCCCAGCTATCATCGGGCGA
Source organism: Scarus forsteni (assembly GCA_036419115.1). Classification (NCBI taxonomy): domain Eukaryota; kingdom Metazoa; phylum Chordata; class Actinopteri; order Labriformes; family Labridae; genus Scarus; species Scarus forsteni. The sequence goes on along the minus strand of JAZDUH010000157.1, from coordinate 19,995,907 downwards.
GAGAGACAACCATTCACGCTAAGGACAATTTAGAGTTACCAATTAACCTAATGAGCATGTTTTTGGTCTGTGGGAGGAAGCCGGAGTACCCGGAGAGAACCCACGCATGCACTGGAAGAATATGCAAACTTCACACAGAAAGGCTCTCCCGACCCGGAATCGAACCGGGAACCTTCCTGCTGTGAGGCACGCGCTCTACCAGCTGCGCCACCGTGCCGCCCGCATCAGAATTGTGGCTTAATTTTTTAAAAGTGGCACCTACTGCACAACCTTAAGTGAGTGGAAACACCAGCAACTTGCAGAAGCAGATATCTATGCTGTAACTGTGTTTGACATTGTTGCCAGTGAAACTCTACAGGCCAACATTTGCCCTCATGGAAAATCTGCAGGAATCAGTCAGGGAATCATTAAAGAATTGGATCGATTAGCAGGATTGTTAACAGCACTGGTATCAATAAAATCTTATCATTTCCCATCTCTATTGAATATGCTACAAGGCAAGATATTTAGTGTTCAAAATGATAAACTTTATTGTTTTATGTTGCCAATATTTGCTTATTTTGACGTTGATAACTGCAATGCATTCCAAAAAAGCGTGGACAGGGGCATGTTCACTGCCGTGTTGCATCACCTTTCCTTTTAACAACACTCAATTCTCATTTAGGAACTGAGGATAGAAATTGTTGAAGCATTGTTGGTAGAATTCTTTCCCATTCTCTCCTGATTCTTGGGTCTCCCCCATTGTATTCATAATGTGCCACACGTCCTCCAGCCTGGCATCAGCAGTGTTTTACTACAAGGTCACGCTGTTAACGTGCAGAATGAGGCTTAGCAATATCTTGCTGAAATAAATACTGACATCTTTTGGCAGCATATATTGCCCCAAAACTTATATATCCATTTCCGCTTTAATGGTGCCTTCACAGATGTGCAAGTTACCTATTAATGATGTACTAGATGTAATGATAAACTTTATAATATGACGATGGTTTTCCAAAGTGTTCCTTAGCCGAAGTGGTAATGACTTTAAACTATTGGAGTATTTGCTCATGCAGTTGTTCACACAGTTGTGAACATCCCTCTTGCTGGTGAATGATGAGCCTTCCAATGATGCTTCTGTTAGACTGAATTATGAAATCAGGACACCCATCCCTCTTCTAATGATATAGTTGACCTGTTCTTAGGTGCCCCTGTCCCGGCATTTTTTTTTACAGTGTTACAGGCATCAAATTCAACATGAGAATATTTTTGCAAAAAGCAATGAAGTGTCAGATTGAAGATTAAATGTCTTGTCTTTTAAGTGTATTCAGGTGAATAAGGGTTGAAAGGGAGTTGCAGATCATTGTATTCTGTTTTTATATATGTGTCACACAACATCCCAAGTTCATTGCTGATGTGTAAGTCAGGTCATCTGATTGATTGCTTTCGCTTTATAACAAAAAAATGTTATCAAGTATCTTATCCTTTTAATTGTGATTTCATTTATATTATTAATTTGTATTCATTGTAAATGACCTCTCCCAGCCCACCTGCCATATCTCTGGAGACAACCAGGGGGCAGTGCCACTGCAGTAGAGCAGAATAAAGTGTGTAGCTGTTTCTACTTCAAATGAAATGTAAAGTTCTTAGGACATATTGATCTTTCCTTGAACATCTCGTTGGATGAGGCAATACTATTGACATCTTTGTGTTTTGTGCTGATGGTGATTTAGAACAAAAATCAATAACAGACCTTATCTCAGTTAAAAAGTATTTTTGTGCATGGAATAAGTACTTAATAACCACATAATATATGTCCAATGTTTAGGCATAGTCAGGGGTGGAAAGTAAAAGTACATTTACTCGAGTTCTTGCTGTTGAGTAGTATTTTTGCTTGTCTTTGACAGTAAGTCTTGTCACCAAAGGGGACCTTTTGCAGTAGAAAATGTTAAGCTTAAGACTAAAACAGCAGCATTCTGTTTAACACTTTGACGCCTTCACTGTAAGAGAGATTAACATCATTTATTGTAACCCCTTGAAAATATTCTGTGGTTAGTGTGTGTGGTAGAAGAGGAGTCATGCTCTGTTCACCTTAGTAGAGACTCTCTTTCAACGTGGCACCCCTCGCTGCACATATTACACAAACACTGTAGCCAAATGTGTCAGTGCTTAGGGTTCAAATGTTAAAAATGTAGTGTTAAATGTAGTGTTAAAAATGTAACATGCTGTTTTAGCTGCAGGCGCTGTTATAGCTGCAGGTGCTAAATAGGAAATGTACTTGTACTATATAAAGCGCTTTTCTATTCATTTGACTGCTCAAAGCAGCTTTACACCGCTGTTCACATCTACTCATTCACCCCTGTTTGCTCTCACATTCACTCACTGATGGTTCTAAGTTTCTGTGTTGGTTGTCCATCAGTATTAACTAACACATTCACATCCTATCATGCCCATTTACACATCACTGATGCAGCCGTGGGAGCAAGTGACTATGTGTCATCCAGAGCTGGGCTCGGAGCCTGGGTATGCTCATGTATGTCTGATTATCATTAATCAAGCAATCTATATAGTGCCATTTCATAACTAGTGTTATCTCAAGGCACTTCCCAAAAGAGGAGGCTGAAGCCATACTCTTCATCAGACACACACACACACACACACACACACATATATATATATATACATAAATAGATATGGCAGAGACACAGGGACTAAAAATTAAAATTTCTGGTTGTGACAAAACCATGGACACCCAGATCATAAATCTGCTTCACCACATTACAAAGCAGGACTAGCTTGGGCAAAAGTGGGGCCCTTATTAGAAGTTTTCACAAATCTAAAAATCAATCATGAATCTTGTTCGATTCAGAATTGTACACCTACTTCAGATGTGTAAAACCAAGCTCTCAAAAAGTCTTTCCTTAGATTAGTTCCATAATATCTGCAAGTTAGCTCCTGCCACTCTTTATCACACGCTCAGTTTTTTCTTTTTTTTTCTCCATGCATACACAAATAAGAAAGTAATATAAAAATAGTAAAAATATTAACTATCATAATTCAAATAAAATATAGTTAAATAAATGAAATGGATCAATGAGAACATAATCCCTCAGTCCTCTGATCCCAATCCTAGAAGAGAAAAAACAAAGTAGGAGTAAATAAACAAATAAGTAAATTAGTAGATATACAATAAATCATACAAAGGTAGTTAAAAAAAAATCGAAAAGCTTTGTAGAAGTATGTAATTGTACACACATACACCTGCATATATAACCGTACATGTGTGGATGTACTTACATACGCACTTACAAAAAAAAAAAAAAAAAAATCATTTAATTTCACAGATACCAGAGTCCTTAAGGTAACATTGAATTTTCTGAGGATTACTGGCTACAGTAAATATTCTAAATCACGGTTAAAGGCTTATCACATACTTAAGAGTGTGTATAAGTCTGTATGCATTGAAGCAAGTGAAACATGTATTATATCTACACACATCCTTGTATGTGCACAGAAGTGCATGTTGACAAGAGTGTATTCATGAATCCAGATTAAATATAAGCACCGGCATGCAGCTTGTAATCACATTGCACACAGGTATATCCACCTCTGTTTAAAGAACAAGTCAGACACACAAGACAGCAAACTCACATTCTGGTCCTTAAAGAATTATCAACATTCTGGCCTTCAATATTTTCTGCATCCTCACAGATCATTGGTCAAACAATTTCACCATGCCCTTGTATTGATGTTTTTGGTGTGCTATCAAATGTTCCCTCTCTGAAAAAAAGCTCAACTTAGCAGTATGCTATAGTCATCTTTTTTGGCAAAGCGTCTTAGCCCCTTTAATTAGAGGTGGGATCGTCCCCCCTCTTTTGGCAGGTGGATCTGTGAGGACATGAATTTCGTCAAAAAGAAAGATGAGGTCCACACGACAGGGGACAAATAGAACATTTCATGGCAGAATTTTGTTTCCTATCTGCAGGTTCTTACCAGACCTTTTAACATATGAAACTGGTGCTGTGTATTCGTACTAATCAGTGGCCTTGCTTCTTTTATATTTCTAAACTTTTTTGTGTTTAGGTAAGGTCTCTTTCTCACTCTCAGTTTGTGTTTATGTGTAACATTTGCACCTTTTTTTTTTTTTTTTTATTATTATTTTTTTAATGTATTTTTTGGGCATTTTGTGCCTTTATTGATAGGAGAGACAGTGGATAGCTTTGTGAAAGGGGGACAGAGAGTAGGGGAAGAAACTCTGCAAACTGGTCACAGGTGGGATTTGATCCTGGACCGGCAGAAGCAAATACATGGGGTGCCTGGTTGCTAACCACTCCGCCAAACCAGCACCCCACATTTGCACCTTGTTCGTGTGAAAAACTGGATGAAGTGCATTGAAAATGCAGTTTTATAAATCACTGAATTTTGTAAAACAGCATTTTTCACATTCTCTACTCTTGCCATTTTGATTAGACTTTTACTTAATAGATATGTAAAAAAGCTGTTTAGACTTCATTTTATCTAGAACTGCAAGGTTGGCTACTTCGCTGAAACCAAGCAAACAAAAAAGCATAGGGACACTGATGTTACCGCAGGGACCAATTAAGTACTGCTTGAGAGAGGGGCATGCCAACTATTGAATAAAATGTAAGGACTTTAGGTATGCATAGACAGAGAGGGTAATTTTGTTCTTGGTGAAGGCAAGTTTATGAATCATTTTTTTAATTTCATGTACATTTTTGCACCTACTGAATTGCTTTGTTTGATTTTCTTTATTTGCGAAGGGGTGATGTGAAAGCGATGTTTGTTCTCTTGATAGTGACAATAAATGGATCTTAAAAAACAAAGAGACTCTTGAGCAACAAGTTCTAAACTGAAGACAGTTTCTCCTAGAGTATGAGAAGAGGGTCTTATGTGTGGTCTTAAATGCCACATTTTTTATACCCTGCTAATTTTGGCATCAGTGAATTTCAAAGTCAAAAGTCTTCACAGGAGTTTTTAAGCTGAACTCCCAGTTGATCTTACCAGAAATTGCAGCAGGATGGCCAGGTGGCTGGGAGTGAATGGCAGCAGAAAGGCACTCAGGCTGCTGTAGATGATCTTCACACAGGCTCGACTCTGTGGGCTCAGCCTTCCAGACTGCTTTAGAGTCCAGATAGTCCTGACCGAACAATAAACTATGACCAGAGCCGGAAGCAGGAACCCGAACAGCTGCAGACAGATGATCACCGAGGGGCTCCAGCCTGCATCAGAAAACTGGTGGAAGCAGTGGAAGTCCGACTGGCCAGTATCCCTGAAGCCATAGATAGTTGGAGAGATCACGGCCACCACCACCCCCCAGACCACAACACAGGTCCCTAGGGCAGCTTTGGGTGAGCGCAGTTGCTTGGCTTTAAATGGGTGACAGATTGCCACCCATCGGTCCACAGCTATGCACATGATGGTGTAGATGCTGCCGTATATCCCAACAAAATACAGGATTTCCAGGACTGAGCAGAGGAGTTGGAAGTTTGCAGGCCAACGGTGGTTTGTGGCGTGCATTTTGAAAGGAAGAGGGAAGAGGAGGATCAGGTCCATCAAAGCCAGGCTGGTCATGTACAGTGTAGACTCAGTCCATTTCCGCAGAACGACACAGAACACAAACAGAGCGACAGCATTGAGAATCAACCCAAAGACAAATATAGGGATGTAGAAGACCAGCTCCAAATACTTCATCAGGTGATCCACACCTTCAAATGAACAGTTTGCTGTCATGACGTCAGTGCTGCTGCTTCTGCAGGATGAAATAGATTAACTTCATTTAGAAAATCAGGTTTCTTCCTGGTGTTGAAAAGCTAATATTATGTCTTGACTCAAGTTCATTTGTTCATTTTTGATGACAGCTAAAGTATGTTCACAGTCACTCATGTTCAAAAAGCCTTTTATTTTTCCTAAACTGAAAACCCCTGATCCAGCTGTGCTGCCAGTCCGTCTGAGATGCTCCGATAGACCTCCTGCCCCTTTAAGACCCCCTTTTCAAAGTGGACCCAATCCATTTTTAGTGGTTGTCTGGTTTGCTCTGTGGTAACAGAGTGGTGAAGGAATGAATCCTAAAATGAGGAAATTATAGTGAGTTTGAATTTCAGCTCTTCTGGTCCCATGGTCAAAGCTGGATTTAACCCTATAAAGCCAATTGTATCATATTTGATACATACTTTTATAATACCTCTATCTACTCAATATGATCAATAAATTACAAAAAACATCTGAATACAATCAGATAAATGATAAAAATCTCCTCAAATGGATTATCAGTTGCCAAAAACACCTAATGTATCAAATGAGATACAAAAAATCCATATGTTGAATTTTATGGACATTTTGATTTTTATGGATTTTAGCAGAAAGTGAAACAAAGATTTCAGCTGCAAAAAATTAGAATATCTGGCTATCATCTATGGTCTTGGGCCTTTAAAGGGTTAAGAATAGCTTTTCCGATAGATACCTATATAAAGCCCATGGTGAACCAGTGCAGATGAAATTTGAATGTTATGACTCAACATCTGATGTGGCATTAATTTGAAATTTAAAGCATAAATGTTTTTTTTAATTCACTAATAAACTGCTAACAAGACCTAAAAAATGACAGACAACACTTGTGTTTTTATGAGACAACAATACATACAAAGGCTGCAACTTATTTAGGTCATTTGAATACATAAAAATCCTAAAAAAAAAAAAATAAGGTTATTATTTTGCGGATGATGTTTAAGCCCAATATTGAGCTAATGTAAGCAAGGCTTTCCTGTAAGTTTCATGAATATTTATTCTTCCTGTAACTTTTTAGCAGCAAAAGAATATAGTGGGAATCTTCTGGACTTTTGATCAAAGGAACCAGCTAATTCCAGTTAGCTACTTCCACCAAAGAGGGAGAAGTTCTGATGCTGCAGACTTTTTGTCTTTTGCACTGAAGTACTGGAGGAGACTTGCTAAACTCTAAAGGGCATACACAAGTCCAACAAAGCAGGACGTAGTCTCTTTAAATTTACCTCAAAGTGATTCATTGTTTCCTGTTGTTTGTCTTAATTCCCACATGTGAGAAATATACCACATGAAACCTCACATTTGTGCGGGTGCAAGCTCTGACCGTGTTTTTTAGTTACCTTTTTAATGCAAGTCCCAAACACAAATAGAGTATGGATAGGAGTACATTTTAAAGCTCAATTTGAGCATAAAGCTTTCCTGTTTTTGGTAACAAGAAAGATTTTGACTGTTTGATATGCAGACATGGCAAAGAAAACACATTCTAGGTGCATTTGAGCTTTTTCCATATATTGGTTTTTATATCAGCGCTAAAAGTAAAGGACAGTAACTAGTGAACCTGTAATACTCTACTAACATGACCAGTTCCTATGAGTATCCAGTAGAGTAAAGCAGTGGCTCCCAAATACTAATTAAGACTATGCAGTAACTATTGAAATACTTTTCTGTCATTGTTACCATTACTTTGGTGCATTTATTCCCCTGTACAGCTGTAAATTCTGTTAATTTAAAGAAGAGCACTGCTAAAATAAATGATTGTCAAAGACAGTTATCTTGAAGCTGAAGACTAAAGGTGATCAAACCTTTTCTGTGAGGGCTCCTTGACTTTGGAACGCCCTGCCCGAGGAGATCAAGCAAACTGAATCAGTGAAATCTGTTAAACATCTTAAAACTCACTTTTTTAGACTTGTTTTTACACTGTGGTTTTTATTGCTTAAATACTTGTTTATCATCCATGTTAGCTATTTTTTTTATCTACATATTTATTTTACAATTACATGTTAAACTATTTTTAAACTCTGCTGTTCCTACTCTCCGCACCGGTTTCTCATTGTTTTCATCCTGTTTTAACCATCTTTTCATTTTTTAATATACTCCCTTTTTTATTATTATTATTTTTACTCTGTTTTATTTTTATACATTTATTCATGCTCTTTTATCCATCCTCTTTCTACCCTCTTCTTCTCCATCTCCTGATTTGGTTTTGTCAACTATCAACTGTCATCAATTAATCATTGTATTAATAAATCTATTATCTATTTATTGTCTTATTGTCTCCTTATCAGTATATTTTAAACAAAATAACTTCTTTACTAATGTTCATATGTATCTGTTGACACGATAAGCTGTACTAATTTAATATATTCCTAAATGACTTCAGCTGTTTCCAGCTTACCATTTCTTTAGTTTTGTTGCTTCAATTAACATGACCCTCTGTGCCTTTTTCTTTTGCCCTTTGGGTCTCTGTTTTACCTGATTGTTGATGTTATTGTACCCAGAGCTCTGGCTTTTTCTGCCTTAGTTTTGTCTGTTAAAGCACCTTGTACACATCTGTTTGAAAAGGTGCTATATAAATAAAGTTATTATATCTCTTATTTTGTTCTTCTCTACCATTTATGAGATTACCCAATTTAAAATAAATGTGACGTAAGAAGTTCAAAAATAGATTGTTGAATTTTTGAACGTCAACAAAGTATGATTTGGCTTACATGCAGCGACTAAAAAGTTTACCACAGTGTGAAGGGTAAGAGGGAAACAGTGAGCTGTACTTTCAGTTCTGGAAGTGCCATCATGATTTTCAGTTTCTGTCCATTAAATGAGCAAAGATCATTTATGCCTGTTGTTTGATTTGTTTTAAACTTACTGTACATAGGTAATAAATATCTTAAAGTAACATAAGTTACTTTGATCCTAAATAAGTACAGTATTTGATGACTTTTTTAAAGAGTGATAAATAAGATGTAACTAATGACATTAAAGTGCCCAACACAGACAATTAAAACAAACCCTATTCAAATTATAACAACATATTTTTCCTGACAGAGTAAATGTTTCAGTATAATTTATAATCTGAAGTAGTAAATCTAGTTGCACTCTTACCTCAATGACGCCAGTCTCTACTGAACATTCACTGCCTGTCTGTCTGTCTGCTCTGTGCCAGACACACTTCTGCTTTTTCTACCTTTGTTGTTGCACCACCACTTCCTGACTCCTGCCACACAGAACATGTGTGTTTTCAGATGTATTTAATAAAATGTGTTTAATAAAATCAAGCTAGAGGTGAACTCAAGCAGCAGGTCCTATGACTAAAGTTAGAAATAACTATCCTTTATGTGTCATCTACATAACTCCTGAGCTAATATGGAATGAATAACTTTATCCTAACTTGGCATCATTTATTACTTTTAGTTTGTTTTAAAGGTCCTGTGAGACAGTTTTGATGTGTGTTAACTTGGTGCCTCCTGTGGACGAATCCATGCATTCCCCTCCTTATTGATTTTTCCAAACATCTACACAACTAGAGTATTTAAGATTTCAGATTGATAATTATGATGAACATTTTTGTTCTAAAATCATGACATTAAAAACTGAAAACATTATAATAGCTGCGAACTACAAAAGTATGTTATGAATTGTAGGTTTTTTAATGTATTTTTTGGGCATTTTGTGCCTTTATTGACAGGAGAGAGACAGTGGATAGGATTGTGAAAGGGGTGAGAGAGTAGGCGAAGACACTCTGCATACTGGCCACAGGCTGGATTTGAACCCGGATTGGCAGAAGCAAGTACATGGGACGTGCCTGGTAGCAAACCACTCTGCCAAACCAGCACCCTTGTTATGAATTGTAGTGTACTGGTCAAAGTTTGAATGATACTGAAACCAAAGATGGAGGCTAATACGCTTCTCCAAGTGCCAAGAATCAGAAGAAGAATGGCCTTTATTGTCATTATACAGAATGTACGAGATTGGAGAGCTTCTCCTTTTCAGTGCAAAGACAGCTAGTTAAGTTAAAAGTGTACAAAAATAGTATAAGTAACAAAAGGTTGTAAGAAGATTTTAAATGTACAAGATACATATAAGATGAAATACAATCCTACTGGACAGTGCAAGTGAAGCTCTATGTACAATATAAGGTAGAGGATAAATATTAAGAATGAAAGTAGTCCTGTTTCTAGTTCTCAATTTATCCATTGTGCATTGCAATGTATTGCACAGGATAGCTGAATATATGCTGAGTAATTATAGTACAAATGGTGGTTAGTATTAACAGAAAGATATGTCACATATGATTGTATTGCATGGGATAAATAAATATATATTGAGGTAGAAGTTAAACGTAGCTACCGAGACCACCATACTCGTATTTCTGAAGCCATGCTTAAGAGTGCATCTAAGAAACAAAGCTGAACTAAACTTACCCCTGAGGACATTTATGCTGATTCAGCAATAGTGCACCTTTAATTTCTGTTCATTCGCATTGCCTAACAGTGTGTTGAGAGAAAGCACAACACCACAGGCCATCAGTTGGATTATTTAGTTTAAAGGAGAAATATCATGCTGATGGATGATTTAATACTTACATATAATATAATAAATTTGAAAACAAGACCTTACACCCCCTTAATTTTCAAAAAATGAGATATTGTATTTTTTCTGATATCCTGGAACGAGATTTGATGCCCCTGAAAATAGGTCATTGCGAGATGACCGCGAGATTTAAATCGTCATGACGACACAAGGTACATTTCATTTTATTGGAGTAATCTGATAAAACACTTCCTCCTCTGTGATGTCCGTTAGCCACAAAACCATCACCGAGGAACACATTCGTCCAGCAGCAGTTTATAGATACCTAGCTCACATTCACTCATTACCAGCTCTGGCCTGTAGGGGGACTCAATACGTGGTTGCTGCTTTGAGCCTGCCTGAAAATACAGTAGAAGAAGAAGGATAGGCTGGCTCAACCCCCGATAGAACTGACCAATCAGAGCACAAAGGGCTGTGACGTTGCGAGGTTACTGTAGGTCAGCCTGGAAACCGAGCATTTCAACGAGAGCATGATAATGGCCTAAAATAAGATTTTGAGAACGCTATTGTGGGGCAATGAAGGAACTAAATGACTTGTACTGAGGGCAGAAATGCTTTACAGGCATCCTAGTCTGGCATAGTGAAAAAGAGAAACAAACACGATATGTCTCCTATAACCAAAATGGTGGAGCAATAGACTGTCTAGCAGTAATTTCTACCACACATTAAATGCAATTAGCTCAAAGGGCAGGAGCATAAAAAAAGAATTTAAAAAGATGTGACTCACACCTCAGGTCTGTCACGAGTGTTTCTGTCAGACTGTGGTTTTCTGTTTCCCCAGACAAGAAATTCCATCACCATGTAAACACTAAGTCTCGCTGGTCTTGCTTGCTTTTTACATCTTGTGATTTTAAATCATTAAATTCAATGTCTCATTAAGGTTTTTTTTTGTCATCTACAGACAATGTGGTAATGCATAATAATGTTGAAACATTGATGGTAAAAAGCTCGAAGCCGGTAACCTTTTTTTAATACACCAGCTTGTGTCCTACTTTTTTTTTACTCACAGCTTGCTTTTTCGTGCTAAATGCATCTCTGCAAAAGCTGCATATTTGATTAATATAGCCTGATGAATTTATTACAATCACTTTATTATTTTTGACTGAAAGGAAAGGGAACAACTGAGTAGCTCCCATGAGTTCAGCGTGTTTTCTCTCTCATTTTGCAGAAATGGCAGAGGCAGATCTAGACTGTGATTGTATTTGTGGGTTTCCTGATTTCTAACGGCGAGATGTTTTGATTTGATTAAAAGGAAGAGAGGGTTTTTTTTTTTTGCACCATGTCTAAAGTGAAATTTCAGATTTGCCAGTCAGTATGTTTAGAGAATAAATTTGAACAAAGCCATGATCAGCTAGTAGTAGAAGTTTGAAGAATCAAAATCTATTTTGGGGGATTGCATTCATACCATGGAAAACAATAACACTTATTTACACAGCCTTTAGCAACACTGCACCTGCTGGTGGGACTGGACAGGACCTTAGTTGCAGTATGAGTTTCTCGCCTTCTCACGGTCCTCAGTTTTCAATAGTATGAATTCAATCAGATATTAAAAAAAAAAAAGGTGCTCAAACTTTAAAAAGCTCAACATTAATAAAAACTTGATAAGCTTACAGAAACTAAAGAAAATAAGATTGACCATATATAGAAAAAAATCACACATTAGTCACAGTAGCTGGGATGAGACCGATGGGATTTTTATTCTTATTAGACTTGAATCTCAAAATTCTTTGCTGAAGAAGTTGCAGGATAACATCCAAATTAAGACTGTAGAGGACACATAGAGAAAGAGAAAGTATACTGATAAAATCTAGACCCAACCTTCACAATTTTGTAAAAAAAAAACACAACTAAAACCAACACCCATGCTCTAAATGTAGCTTTTTCTTCAGTTATGGCAAAAATACAAACAAATCTGTTTACATTCATTTTAAAACTTTTTTTTCTCAAATATTTTCTTGCTATTTTGACTCAACAAATGTTTGTGAATGGCGAAGTGAGAAGAGGAAAACATGCTCAAATGGTTCAGGAAATGTTTTAGAGGTTATTTTAGGCTAATGTTTGCACAAAAACACACATACAGGTGTATTTATTTCGATGAAGGAAAACAGGACAGAAAAAAAACAGAAGGTCATGAACACTTAATGTAAAAAGCAACAGCAAAACCAGTAAAGAATGATTCACATATAACAGACATCAAGGTAACAAAAAAACCTGCAGACATAGAAGAAAACATTTAGAACATTTATGCAATGACTTGGGACATAAAGATATACTCTAAAGAAAATAAGTTGGACATGCTATGATTTCCACTGGAAGAGCCAGCCAGTTTCTCACATTTTACCTTCATTTATAATTCAACAAACAAAAGAAAAAAAATCACACGGCAGCAAGTTCATCTGATCGACCACTCAGAGGAAGCTAAAACGTTAATGCCGCAGTATTGTGGCTCAGGCTACAAGCTAAAATTAGAAATGACACATTTGTATTATTTTGCTTAATAATGAAGCAAAGGACAACAGTCCCGTGGCATAAATATTTTTTATTGCTGATGTCGCCGGTGAAGCCCCTCATCAGTGGCTGCTGATAAACTATGTCTGCAACATCTGTGTTTGGCAATAAAAGATTTATTTAGGTTAATGGACTGCTTTTTCTGGCAGATTGTTTTTTAACAGTTCTTGAAAGTTGGCCAAATGTTTCCAGGCACTTGTTACACATACTAACAGAAAAGTCAGCCTACTGTAGCATTTACTAGCTGTAACGCAGGAGAGTCCAAACCTTTTTATTCGAAGGCCAAATTCCAACAATTACAAAGATGGCAGGGCACCTCTGATGTACCTCACCTTTACTGGAAATAAGTTAAAGACTTTAGGATGGAAAACCAGTCTTTAGGGGGCTTTGGCTGACTCTGGTACCCTATCTCCCCTTGTTTGGATGAGAATAAGAAAAATAAATATCTGGACATTATTAAGAGGAGACATTTATGACTCATCTCTACATCTGGACACAAAACAAGAGCAAACTGCTTGAAGCTGCCTAATTTTG